>LPNX010760417.1:445386-479872 GCA_001517045.1 Pseudotsuga menziesii | reverse complement strand
CTTTCAGTGAGGAGATGCTCGCAGCGGGAAGAGAAAAATACCAATCTCGTGCATCTTTCTCAAGTGAATACATGAACATCTTCATGAGCACATCTTCATGCTGAATATTTAACTGGACCATACATTGATGAAATTTGATGAGGTGGTCTGAAGGATTGTCCTCTTTACTTTCTCTAAACCGTGGAAGACAATCTCCCCAAACATCCATAGTAGGTACTGAATTTGGAAAATCTGGAATATCAGAAAAATTTAACGGTGCAAACCTTCGAGCCACAATAGCTTCCATGGACATTGGACTTTGCATCTTGTAATAGTGGAGTCGCCAATCAATTTGTCAAGATTTTGTTTCTTCTTCTCAGAAAGAGAAAGGGGTGACAGTAGATCAAATTAAATAGAGCTGCATAAAACTGGGGATGACTGAAACCTTCTAATTCTTCTAGCAGCCACTCTGTCAAACTTTGGTGAAAAATAGCCTTCAAAATGCTGGTTTAAGTCCACCTCTTAAACCAGGAAAACTGATAAGTATCCCAGGGAAGATATGCTTCAGCTTCGTCCTCGACAACGGCGCCAAAGATGTTTGTGTCAGAAATTGTTACTAAGGCTAGGGTAACAAGCCAACACAATCTCAAGAGAAAAAACTCAATTCAAACTAGGGTTTAGGGTTTTGTTTATTTGTTTTTGGTTGTAAGCTTCAAGATCATGCAGGGAATACATTTAGAGTAAAAGCAACAACTAAATCATAGACATGAACTGATAAAGATGCCCAAACATATCACAAAAATCCAACAAAGATACTATGCTGTGGTTCATACATTAAAAGATAAGCATTACCAGAAAAAGACATTAACTAACAATGAAATTACCATTCAAGAATCAAAACATGCTCAATAACAAAGCCAACATAGACAAAATGTAGGGGAAAGAGTCATATATCACATTATTTCATCAGTAAATGTATATAAGAGTTACAGTACCAGTTCTCTGAACAAGTCTGATAGTACAAGCAGCTAGCAGACCTCCTGATGCTCCCAAAATCCAGAACCCTCACAATGACTTGCTAACTCATTTAAATAAGAAAGTTCTCCCAAAATAAGTTAGGTTTCACCTCCTAACTACCTCCATCGAGTCACTAAACAGGTAAAGTAAAAAGTTACTTTTACAAAATTACATGATTGCTAAAAATAGCAAATGCTTAACAAAAAGTGTTTATCAAAAATAACCACTAACTAAAAATAGTTTCATATCTTCTTAGCTGCCTCAACAAGAAGAGATATTCCATCTAGGCTTCGAATCCTTTTCTTATCTCTTTTGTCCTTTTTCTCCATGTCAATTAACCTTTTCTGCAAGTCTTCATTTTCCTGTTGCAAATGATCAACAATCTTCTCCAGCTTTGTACAGTACCTGTCAGCAACTCTTTTCCTGCTAAGGACTTCTTTGGATACCTCTGCTAGTTCTTGGAAATGACCTTTAACCTCCAGCAATTCTTCTACAAGCCCTTTATTAACTTTGAATAATCCCTCATTAGTTCCTTGCAGGTGCTTCATGTGTCTCCTGTATCTCTGAATACTTTCCTATACATCCTCTTCATCAAAATTTGGGATCTCTGATATATTGTCATACTGCATTAAAAGATCTGAAAAATCAACATGAACATCTAAATATCCTGCTTGCTTGAGAATAGCTAGATCCTCTTCATCCAATTCATGATCTTTAAGAGTATCTGCCTTTGCTTTATCCTCTTCCTGCTGCTTGGTAAGTCTATCTTTAATTTCAGCAATTATTTCAAATAATTCAGACCTAGGCTGTTCAATTTCTCCTACTAACTGTGATCTTTTTGTCTCTGCAGGTTGGGAAGAGGAGGAAGGCTTGACAGTTCTCTTTCCCTTACTCTTACTGCTCTTTTTAACAATTTCTGTTTTTTCACTAGAGGAAGAACTAATCATCACAACTTCTTGTCTGGACTCTAGTTTGGGGTTAAGTAGCTTTTTCATGTTCCATTTCAGCTTGTTAGTAGGCCTGGTTTTCGGTCTTCTGTATGCAGCTACATTTATCTTTTTCTTCCTCTTAGATTTTGCTGATTTTACCCTTGAGGTAGGAAAGTCTCCAAATGCTTCTGTACTTGGCTCTGTCTCAACAATCTTCTGTTCATCCTCCAATAAATAACCTTCATCTTCAGATAATATGGTAAGAGGGCTCCTTTGTTTAGTTTGTAATTCCTCTTCAGGAGTAGCAGCTCTCTCTTTATCAATAGTCCTAGCTTGCTCAAAATGTGCTGCTGGTGGTGATTTCAGACAAGACTGCACTTCTTCACCTGCAAACAATGAGTATCTGCTTTTGGGGTGATCTAAAACCACTTTGAGCTGACTGTCATCCTTTACTTGTTCTGCTTCCTGCTCTGTCACCTTCTTGGCTTTAACTTCATTTTTACTTGTAGATTTGACTGAGTGACCTAACTTTTTGATCATTACCTTCCCCTTATCAGTCTGCCTTTTAGGCTGCTGATCTTCCTTTTGAGGATGAACATCTGACCAAAACAAAAAGAAATCCCAAGTCCTTCCCTCATGCTGCAACACTGTGGTGATGATCAGTTTGATGAGACCATGGTGAAAAAGTGACTGGAAGGTGTGATCATCATTTTGCTTTATCTTGCTTGACATCTTCTGCAGGCTTTTTAAGAAAAAGAAGGGCAAGTTCATTTTAGAAACTCCTACTATGTGTTGCAGGAACCTGAAATGATATTTAAAGACAAATGAATATCTGCCTTCACAGGTCACATAACTTTGAAGTATCCTTATGGGCTCAATCCACTCCTTCCTGAAATTTTGAATGAGGATACCCTTGTTCCAGTCAGGAGTCACATTAGGCAATAGGTATCTTTGGGGTTCAAACTCAAAAGGCAATTTTTTAAACCAATGCTCCCCCTCATTGCTGATCTCAGTAGCTTCTGCTATTAACTCCACAATCAATTTGAATTTCAAAGCATCCATTATGATCATATCATCTTTGAGTCCCTTAGCAAACTTGCAGGACACCTGAGTATTGAAACCATCTATCTTCTTGAAAAACTTCAACAAACCTGCCTGTTGAAACAGTTCTGCACAGTCAGGAAGCTTCTGAATCCAGGTTAGGTCTGTGGGCTCAGCCTTGTTGACCTTGCCACTTTTTCCACTTTTCCCCATATTCTCCTTTCAGAAGATAGAAACAGTCTGGCTTTAGGTTTCAGAAATGTTTTGAAACTGGTTTGCTGTTATTTGAACTCCTTCTTTATTACAAACTGGTTCACCTGATAGAATACAAAACTTTGGTCAAATTCAGTTTTCAAACTGTTCAATGAGATTAAGAACTGTCAATGGATGAAGTTGTTCTATATTCAGTATTGCATTTGCTCCTCCTTCAATACAGCTGATTCAAAACACTCAGAACAGCACTGCAATGTTCAGACTATTCAATGCAATGGAAAACTGTCATTATATATGGCTGTTTTATATCAATGTTTCACTTACATCTCTGCATCAAAACAGCATCAAAACAGCTTCAATCCTCAAACCCTAAATCTTCCAGTGCTTCAGATTTGTAAGCATAACATCACTCATAGGCTCATTAAACCAACTGGAAACTGATAGCATGAAAGGAGAAAACAAAAACACCTATGTCTGTAATATCTTCGTCCTAGCCAAAAAACTGCCATTCAAAACTGTACAGGAAAGCTAACATGGTTCTCCCACCAAGTGACTTCATAAATCATAACAATTTCAATAGCTTTCAAACCATTTGAATAAACCAATATAGCACCTTTTGTGACAATCATGTATATAACAAATCAATCTATGAGTCCTCCAATGCTATTTCCTGTATAATCTGGTTTACACTTGCATTAGGTCATGAGAAGAATCTCTTCAATTAGTTCATTGTAACCATTATGCCTCACTATCAGAGTTTTTGAATGTATAGGAGATCAAATGATAAACATTCTTCGTTCAAACAGTCATTAAAATTCACAGGCTGAATGCTTTAAGTTCAAGGCCTTTTTGCTGCTCTGTTCATTCAGATTCTTCATAATAGCTTCTGATAACTATTTATGTGGTGAAGAGTTTATCTTATAACCTACTATATCATCTCCACCAGACAATTTCTCCAGATAATCGTGCGGCAAGAAAAACCCAAATTTTTGAGTTATAAGGGTTTGTATCGGAGTACCTACCAATCTCTTCAACTGTTGTGGCTTAAAGCTCTGTTTTAAGGTAGCAACGGTCTCTCCTCATGTATACAAGTGTCTTCAGATCATCTCCTTAACCGCAAACGAGAGAATTAAGATGCCCTAATTTCTTGCTGGCGTTTAAAAATGTTGTCTTCTCTTCATGGGAACACAATCTGCTTCTTTAGCGTTTTGACTCTTCTCCACGAACTCTCCTCTCCTATAATAATGCATGTAGAAAGAAAAATTCGACAGCTTTAGCCGAGATTTGTTGATCTTGTCCAACTGATTCCACGTTTTGAGCATTGATGAAACTGCTTTGGCTGCGTGACTGATAACTGCCAAAATACGTGTCTAAACTACAGTAACACGTGTTAAAACACTTACAAAATACGATCAGTCACTTCCAGACAAAAATCATGATGAAAATCTGCATTAAAATCGGAAAAACAAAGGGCCGTGATATTCTTGTAGCGCGCCCTTTGTTAAATTTTCATCCAGCGCTACAAGAATAATTGCTAAGCCAATTTCTCGCAGTTTTACAACTTTTTGCCAAATTGTCGGAGGTTTTAAAAGATGCTTGATTTAAGAAACAAGTCTAACTGCTCTCTAAACACATTAATGAATCAACTTTGAGAATATGACCTTCTTTAACCCCTTTTAAAATATAAAAAACCATCAAAAATCAAATAAAACCTAAAAGATTGGGCTCAAAAAACTATCAATTCATCAAGAAAACTCCTGAAGGAAAACAAAACTACAACTTAAAACAAAAGCTTAATGAGAAGCAAACCAAAAAATTTAAGAAGTCAAGCCAAAATGGACAGAAAAATTACTGACTTAACAGGTTCTCTAGACCGCCACTATCGAGGCCCTATTCGAAAACCTTCCTCACCTTCAGAAGGCCACACTGCCTCTAATTCAGATTTAGGTTCCTACCAATTTGAGCCCAATCCTTTTAATGCCTCGTCTAGCCCCATGTTTGGCGTATCTCCTGTCCCTATCAAGGAGGGATAGTCAACAAAGGACCCATGTCCTTTCCACCCATTGTTACTGTTATCCGTGTTAGTGGTCCTAGCACCATTGTGCATGTTGTTGCAGGTGTGCTACCTAATAGTATCAGCCCTGCACCAGCCATCACAGTTCCTACTATACCACCTTACATACCTGGGGGTAATGGCCCTTCCATGATCATTCTGACTATCCCTTCTATGGCAAGTAAACCACATATACCCCCAGTCATGCATGGACTAATTCATACTCCTGCAAACTCCGACGCCATTGGTGTTCCATCTTGATCCAACCTTGGGTCCAACTTACCATTTATGGCTCATCTTAACTTGCCAGACTTGGCTAGATTAACTAATGACCCCATCAGTCACCAACCACATTGGCCTCCCATGCCAACCAAAATCCTGTCAGAAATCCCAAAGCTTGAGGGAAAGGAGGGTGAGGACCCCCAAAACCACATCATGTCATTCCATTTATGGTGCTCCTAAAGCAACATAGTGGATGATTCCATTAGACTAAGGCTACTATAATGCACACTTAATGGTGCTTCTACAAAATGGTACATCAAGCTGCCACTTGCCTCTTACCCTAATTTATGCTTCCTTGCCTCCATTTTCCTCCAGTACTTTCAACTACCTATACACTATGATGAGGGAGTGGATATCCTCCTATCCTACCACCAAAATGTGGCTACTCACATTACCGATCATATCCATGATTGGCGATGGCACTGTATCCTATGCAAAATCCAGTTGGATGACATGATCTTCCTCGACTAGTTTCTAGAAACCTTGCTCCCACATATAGCCAAGGACGTTGCCTCTAAGTGGCCCCAAACTATGGAGGAGGCCATCTTAAATGCCCAATAGTTCGATCTCATTTATGCCCAATCTTGGTATCTATACACCATCATACCAGATTATCTGCATGCTGGCACCTCCTGTCGTGGTACACCAGGGGAGTCCCATGCTACTGTTGGTATCATCAGCTCAATCTCGTAGCACCCTTAGTACTATATGGCACCCCCTATGATGCCACCACACCCAGGAAACAATCATAACTTTGCACAACCAAACCCTATACCTGATTACTCGTGGATGATGGCTTTGTCTTGAGCCACATATTCCTATACATATCACGTGCCAAGCCAACCCACCAATGGGCTGACTTAGCCGGCACAATCATAATCAGTCCAAGAAACTAGATGTGTAGACCCTCCTACTTCTCCAATCTATTACACACCACAAGTTTAACAACCTTCAAATCCATCCCCATCCCCTCCGATCTCCATGGGACAGGTTTTTTCTCACCACAACCTTCCCAACTAGCCTGCCCAAAATAACCAACAAGGGTAGGGAAGGACAAACCAAGGAAGGAACCGAGGTAATAACTAGGAACAAGGAGACGGCCAACACCCTAACCCTCCCAACAACAATGGTGTGAACCTTCGAGCATAGAACCCTCAAAATCCTGCTCGACTGAGAAATAATCCTCAGTGCGCGTTATTTGAAACCTACTGTCATTATACACACCAGTACCCTCATATGGCTCACACCCAGAAAACTATCCAAAATTAAGCTGAACATGACACCACTACGATGGCATATAATTAGCCAACCTAGCACCACTAAGTCCTCCATTGATGGTGCTCCAAAACCCTCTCCCACACCGAGGACTGGTGTCAAAAACCAACTATCAAAACCGGAGTCCATCACATGATGACATTGTCGACCGAAGAAGTCAACCTACAAAATCAACATATATAGTATGGCTCCACTACAGGCACCATTGACCCACCCACTTCATCCACCTCCAACACTTCCAACATGCCCCTTCACTTACCTATGACCCCCATTGATAGGGTGGCCAAAGGTCCACAGTTTCCAATACGACATATCGCCAACAATGCAACTACGCAAGCAACCTTAAATTATAGCATTGTTGATGACTTCTCCCAATCACCTACAACCATGTCCTCTCTAGAAGTGCTCAAAACCTTCCTGCTATAGCAGAAACCGTTGTTATCTAGTCTCGGTGTCGTGGATCCCTCTGACTCCATATTGATCATGTTCATTTTGGATTGAGGTGAACCTATAATGCCATCCACCATCTCCTTAGAAATTCTAGGTCTCAATTCAAAATTTGGTAGAACATCGCTACATTATTGATGAAGGGGCATCTACTTGTTTCATGTCAACCATTTCCTGGAAGAAACTTGGGTCCCATACCCTCCAACCATCCTCTACCGCACTTCGTTCTTACTATGAGAACTCTATAAAGGCGGAGGGAATTCTTTCAATTGTTCCTATTTATGTAGTCAATAAAACTATTTTGATTGATATCAAGGTTATTAAGACCCAACTTGATTATAACCTCCTCAGATGTAGTTACATGTATGTTATGAGATTCGTGGCCTCCACCATCTTTTGACTCGTGATGTTTCCCCATGATGGAAATATTGCGACAGTCGACCAATTGACTTACTACGATCCACAGGGGCCGGCCATATTGGAACATGTTGTTCCTACCATCGATAGGACCATTGATATCATGTCCATCTTTTCCTTATCTGCTTTGGGCTCAGGACTATTTGCCAAAACACAACTAATGGCCACCTTCTCGTCTTTACTGCTCTGTTCACACCAACTGAAACAACAAATTTGTGCACTCTCCCATCCAGCACCATCCAAACCACACCACAAAACCAGTTGCAACCCCAACTGGTGTCACCTAGGAATTATTGGGGTTCACTTCCCATCCATAGAATTCCCTTCCTCTTTCCACCATCTGACATCGTGAGAAATCCTGTAATGGCTACTCTAAATTTACCTAACTTTACATTGGGGATTCCTATGTGGTACCTTGAACCACCTACCCCACTTCCAATGCCTTAGGTTGTGCTGACTCTCATCCAACCTAATGCGGTTGAGTCATGCCCTCTATCGAGGCATTCAAACATGTCATCCATTCCCAAGCCTGTCCCTTCTCTCCCAAAGAAGACTGGGGACAAGTCCACGAAAACGATAGTCGGACCTTGGCCGACTCCAACTTGCGCCTTGTGTGATGTCCATGGTCGTGCAACTCAAAAATTCCTAGAGATACATATCCTATGCATGCACATAGGCATTATGGATACATCCGTCAATCCTCCATTCATCATTATCTCAAGTCCTCCTGCGTCGAAGAACAAGTCTTTGAGGACAAACCATGCATGCACAATTTGTGGATTGAATGGACATTATTCTCACCATTTTCCAGACTTTTCTAAGTATCACTCAGCCCTTTGCGAGCTTCGAAAACACTCTCATGAGTCTGAAACCACCGTCCTTGAGTAAATTCACCCTCTGGTTTCTTCCTTAGACACAACCTATTAGATTTTTATCATTCAAGCTAGCATTATGATCTTAGGATCTTTAACTGACAGAATAACATGCATATTAATAAAACACAAGAGACAAGAGACCCAAATAATTTTCCTTGGGGAAACCATAAAGGAGAAAACCCTGCAACTTCCTCAGATATAGAATCAGCACCAAAAGTAAAACCCAAAAACATAAAGATGATCTCCCGACAACAGCAGTCTCTCTCTTGTCCCAACAAATTCTCCTCTCACTCATGTGCCCCAATGCGTGAGTGTGTGTGTGATAAATATAGAGAATAATTCTCTATTTATATTCTTTCATTCACTTGAAACCCACTCCAACATGTCGTCATCACTTAACAATTACTTACTAGAGCTGACATCTCTAGGAGTGTCTAATAGCCCTAGTGCCCCATAACTTGTGGGGACTTTTCCTCCTCCGACCAACAAGGAGGTTTATCCTTAACACAATGGTGGGGACTATTGCCCTGACTTACAATGATTCACCTAGGGTCGACATCTCTAGGATAGTATAATAACCCTAGGGGCCACATAACTGTGGGGACTTTAACACTTGACCAATAGGAGGGTTACCCATAATGACTTGACATGACTTGTTTACATTATAGAAACTTCCCGGAATAAACATCGAGGTATGACATGACTCAATTACATTACAAACACATCCCAGAATAAACATCGGGGTATAATACATAAGATATACAGATGCATACATTCCAAAGTTACGATTACATTAACACTCCCTCTTAACTAGGAACGTATTCTCTCGACACAATTTATCAGCACAAGTCTTCTTCTGTGTATCATCTGGATCATCATCAAGTCTTCATCATATTCACATTCAATTCATCTCTACCTTCAAGTCACCTTCATCTTCAATTCATCTTCATCTTCAAGTCATCTTCACCTGGATCTGGATCATCATCACTGGATCTGGATCATCCCTCGATCTGTATCATCTCTGGAGAATCATCTCTGGATCTGGATCATCCCTCAATCTGGATCATCTCTGCTGTATCATCATCATTGGATCATCATGAGTGCTATCTCATGATTCTTCTCGTCACAGGAAGTTCTACAGATCCATCCCTTTTTCATGCTAGTTGTAGGCCTAGCCTCCATGTAGGTCTTCTTCAGTGCTTATATCTGACTTTAAGTCAGAATGGGCCATGCAAGACTTAGATATGATCATATAGGAACCAATCCTATAATCATATCAGAAAGGGATGCCCAGCACTCACATTTGACCATGTGGGAACCAATCCCACAACCCTGTCATAAAGGCCCAGCACTCACATTTGACACATGTGAGGAACCAATCCAACATACATGTTTAAAAAGGATCAGTACTTATATTTGACACATGCGAAGAACCAATCCAACATACATGTTCAAAAAGGATATACACTTACATCCAACACATGCAATGAACCAATCCAACATGCATGTTTGAAAGGGCTCTGCACTTACATCTGACACATGCGAGGAACCAATCCCTCAATCAGAATGGACATGCGCTCACATCTGATCATGTAAGACTACATCTTACAGTTGTATTAGAAAATCCCTTAGTCCTAGACCGAGTATTCCTAGTAACTGACCAGGCACCTTCATTCCAAGAATGGCATTCAGTGCTTACTTCTGATCATGTAGGAACCAATCCTATAGTCACATCAGAATGGATGATTACTCATATCCTCTCTCCCTGACAGAATGGCTCTGGGTCTCATCATTTCCCTATGGAGCAAACCTCAATCTGGAGAACACCAAGCTTCTCCCTGAAGTACCCAAAGTTCACCCTAGACAATGGCTTTGTCAACACATCAGCTATTTGATCGTCCATCGCAACATACTGGAGCTTCACTACTCCTCTATGCACCATATCCCTGATATAGTGATACTTCATCTCGATATGCTTCGACTTGTCATGGAACACCGAGTTCTCCGACAACTTCACACAACTCTGGTTGTTGCAATGTATACAAGTAGCATCCATCTGGAGATCAAATAAATCAGACAATAGCTTCCTCAGCCATACTGCCTCACAACTAGCTAAACAAGCTATGACATACTCTACTTCAGCTGTACTCATTGCCACATAGGATTGCTTCCTGCTAAACCAAGAGATCACACATGATCCCATACTAAAGCAACATTTTGAAGTGTACTTCTTGTCGATGGCACTTCCCAATCTGAATCAACATAACCTTCTAGGTTAATCTTCTGATTTGTATCATACTTGAGACCATACTCAACTGTACCCTTTGCAACCATTAAGTGAACATGTCTCAATGTGTTCACAGTAAATCAAATAACGGGTCTTGTATCCGTCAGGTACATCAATGAACAAATCATCTGACGATACATCGTGGCATCAACTGACTCTGATGAAGCAACAATCAATAGCTTCAGGTTTGATGCCATAGGTGTGGTCATGCAGTCCTTCATCCTGAACCTATTCAATATCTCTAGTGCATACTTCCCTTGTCCACACCTCCATCTTTAGAACGTAGTGCATCGACACATAACGAGAGCATCACTGATCTTCCGCCTTCAACCTTGAAGCAAAGGTTGGAATCCACTTTACTCTCAGTAAATCCTAGAATCATCAATAATCTATCCATCCTGTCGTACCATGTCGAACCTCAAGATATTCAGCAGTCACTCCCTTTGAAGCATCATACTCCCTCTGTCTTTCGTACTCTATGCACTGAGACATTTTGTACTGGAGTGACAAGTAGCTTCCTCTACTACTAATATTCTATGTATCCATCTAGGGTCACTGGATACCAAGATCCTCTATCTATGAAAGTGTTCTTCTTGCACCCATCTGTGAGCTTGTCATCCTCTATCAACCTTGTAGCATAGGTTCAGATTTTCATCAAGCTCATCATGTATGTGTTATGCCATGGGTGTCTTCTTGAACTCATACAAGACCTTCTTTCATTTGCACACATGATTATGCCTGTCATGTGTCTTCAGTCCCAATGGCTGCAAATGTCCCTTGTAGTCTATGCCTTATTTTTGTGAGAAGCCTGATGCTACGAATCTTTCCTTGTATCCCATGATGTTTCCATCTACCGCATGATGGAACTGCGAACTTCTCTTCATGTATCGATACTGCATCCTAGACATCATTCTTCTTGAACTGGTCTTCCCTTTCTTCTTGGTTACTTCTTCATAGTTGAAAGGTTCTGCATCAATGATGTCGTTGCATTCATCATATTATTCTTGATCTTGAACTGTCATCACTTGTTCTTCAGAACAAGTCTCGTCCTTCTTTGCTTGTAGGTGATTTTACGTGATCTTTCCTCCAAGTAAAATGCATATGTATGCTTAGAAACATTTCATAAGGCATGTTCATTATGAAATATTCTTATGCATAAATATATGATCATGCAACTACTTTAGCCAATACAACATCCATCTTTATCTCATGGAAACTTTCTAGATGCCTTCCATCTCTACCAGGACAACATTGAGATTGTGCACTAATCCAATATGTCAGCAAAGAGGTTTCATTATAGATAAGTATCAATGGAGCATTGTATAGCACCATGAGCTACTTACCCATCACATGCATATTAGTAGTATACTGTCATTAATGCAAACATTCTATAATGCATAATACATCAACTGAATATAAACAAATTGCATAACAAAAACATGAAATGACAGTTTAATACTTATCTTTATTTATTTCGTGGGTAGATTCCTTCTTAAGCCTTCAGCTTCATCATTTTATTCATTCATAATAGCATCGTTTCTTATCCAAATGCTAAGATGGATAAGAGGTTCTTCAAGAGTTGAGTTATTCATATTCCTCATCGCTTGAGGGATCTTCTTTGGATGGTGAGAGCTTGATCTTGAGATGCTCTCATCTCTTCTCTTATCATGATTCAAGCTTCTTCTTCTTGTGTGTGCTCTTCCCAGAGTCTGCTAAAATTAATCACTACCTTTTGGCACACATTCCTCACATGAATGAATCCCATGATCCTGGGAGGCCATTCAACATGGCTATCACTACTTCTTCATTCCTCATTTCTTCTTCTACCGCTTCAAGTTGTTCTGCATTCTAGATCTTCACATTCTTCAACTGTTTTCTCAAAGCCATCTTCTAATTTATGTTCTTCCCTTAAAATAGCTTGATGAAGGATTCAAACATCTCTTTTGGTGTCTTTAGGGAAGACACTTGTGGTACAAGTTGATCTATGATTGAATTAACAATGATCTTCTTGGCCTTGACCAAGTTCTTTGTGTGTAAGGATTTGAGCCTCATCTCCCTCTGGAACTAGAACCTCTATACTCATGTAGGTGTCCAATTCATTTTATTCAGAGAGATCATATACTTCCATGCTTGGAATTTGTCAACTTAAACAAGCTTATCATCAAGCTGATGTGATAGATCACTTTGAAATGAGAACCTCAAATGAAAATATCAAAAGATTAGATCTTACCGATTTGAGGTGTCCGTCCTGGTTGTGGAGCTCGCCAATCTAGGGTTTGTCAGAGAAAACCTAATTTTCAAAACTTGGAATCTTTCAGATCTGATTGGATAGAAATATATATCTCCTCAAGTTTAGTTATCCAATGTACTCCTTTTCTGAAAACAGTGGCGGGAAGCTCCTAGAACAGGAAGCCCTAGTTTTCCAATTTCTTCTGTAGAAATGCCTATTATTATTTCTATGGTATATAAAAAATTAATGCTTCTATGTGTTTGAAACTATGCATTGAGGTATCCTCGCATGTCCCTGTTCCAACACCACAATTTTCATCAGAATTGGTTTCACCAATTGGGACTTATGATCATTTTCCCAAGGTGACTTGTTACAGGACTATTCAGAACAACAAAGTTGTACAGACTTCCATGTGTCACTGGTTCATATTCTGATTCTAAACCTCGGACCACAGAAATTACAGGCTGTTCCCTTTCTGGAACATCTTCATAAATTTCATTTGGACCTTTCTAGCCCAAGATATAGCAATTCTTCCCAGCTCTCCTATTTAGGGATGAATTCTGGAAGAGGTTGGACACAATGCAATCGAATATGAGGCTGAAGTTTGGACACAATGTAAATACAGATTTTATATTTTTCCTCTAAAATTTCTAGCTCCTGATCCTTCACCGATCCCAAGATATAGTGAATGTACCAAAACTTATCAGTTTTAGTATTTTAGGGTTTTTCCAGCTCATGGTAAAACTAGGGTTTGACTTTCCTGAAGTTTCACCTAACCAAAAATCTTGATCCAGGTCTCTAAACTTCAATTTTGATACAGAGAGAAATCCTATGCTGGGATCACTCAAAAATTTCTCTTGTGTAAGAATCCCTAATTTCCCGCACCAAATTCTGAAAATTCTCGAAATCGGATTCTGCTTCAACAAAAATATGCGCCCTTCAATGGAGAGTCATCCTACCATACTTTTGATGATGGATTTTGGAGAGAGACCCAAAAATTAAGAATCCCTAGCTTCTATAGCTGCACAATCTCTTTTTCTCATGTTAGCTCTGATACCATGTTAGAATTTTATCATCCAAGCTAGCATTATTATCTTAGGATCTTTAAGTGAGAGAATAACATGCACATCAATAAAACATAAGACACAAGAGACCCAAATAATTTTCCTCAGGGAAACCATAAAGGAGAAAACCCCGCAACTTCCTCAGAGATAGAATCAGCACCAAAAGTAAAACCTGAAAACATAAAGATGATCTCCCGACAGCAGCAGTCTCTCTCTTGTCCCAGCAACTTCTCCTCTCACTCACGCACCCCAATGAGTGAGCGTGTGTGTGATAAATAGAGAGACTCACTCTCAATTAATATTTTTTCGTTCACTTGAAACTCATTCCAACATGTCGGCCTCGCTTAACAATTACTTACTACAACCACCATCTCTAGGAGTGTCTAATAACCCTAGTGCCCCACAACGTTTTGGGACTTTGCCTCCTCCGACCAATAAGGAGGTTTATCCTTAACACAATGGTGGGTACTATTGCCCCAAATTACAATGAATCACCTAGGGTCAACTTCTCTAGGATAGTATAATAACCCTAGGGCCCCATAACTATGGGGACTTTAACCCTTGACCAATAGGTGGGTTACCCACAATGACTTGACATGACTTGTTTACATTATAGAAACTTCCCAGAATAAACATCGGGGTATGACATGACTCAATTACATTACAGACACATCTCGTAATAAACATCGAGGTATAATACATAAGATATACAGATGAATACATTCTGAAGTTACAATTACATTAACACAACCAACACCATCTACATGATATCGAGTTCTAGTACTACTTATGTCTCTCTGGTTGTGGAAGATCCACCTGATCTATCCTGACACCACTTTCGCAATGACAAAGAGATCTCTAAAAGCACCACCATTTTTACCCCATTTCACTTATCCCATGGCGTGGAGTAAGTTCTTCCCATTAAATTCCATATTCCTCCTCAATGTACTTTGTGCCAACTACAAAGTCTCCAAGGCAAGGCCAATTACCTTCACTGGAGGTGCTATGCCTGATTCGCTCACCATGCAGCACTTAGGGCATAATTTTTCTTTCTTGATTTACATTGTTTCAAACATGATTTGGTGACCCCCTCCAGTAGATGCTCCCAGTCTAGTCGCAGTGATTCTATTGTAGAAATTTGTCACATCATTTGCATGTGATAAGGTGGATATAATCCCTACTCCTACGTTGCTAGTAGCCTACTTGAGGGTTTGGTCCCACACCTGCACATGCACACATTATTTTGGATGTATGGTCTAGATACCACTATGCTAGCATACCGTCAAGTCCCAAAAACCTACCCTAGAGGTCAAGGCCTCTCCATATATCCCAGGTATTCCATTGTTAAATTTTCATATGCTAAGAGAGATCATTAGTATTTCATTTCGATTTCATAACAAAAGCATATAAATAGGATCACTGAAAGATAGACAAGCACAACCATACAAAAGGAACACAAATATTTATCCTGGGAAAACCCTAAAGGGAAAAACCCAGCAAAATCTTCCTCAATATAGATGCCCCAAAAAGGTAAAAAGGTAAAACCAACAAGGAGATAAAAAACCTGATCCTCCTCCTTCTCCAGCTACTTCTCTCCTCCACAAGTGCGCTACACAAGTGAGTGTGTGCTCAAATGAGGAGAGCGACACCTCTATTTATATTCATCTGTTCACTTCAATTAACTCATCCGACATGTAGGCTCGAGTTGATCATGTAGGCTTGAGTTACACATGTAGGCTCAAGTAACCACACTGGGGTGCTAATGACCCACCTTTACAATTAGAGGGGACAACCTCATGACTCTTATTAGTTCTTCTGATTAGAAGCATCGGGGTACAATTTAATACAAGTGGTTCTCCCGATAGGACCATCGAGGACCACAAAAGATACATATAGAATATTCTTCGAAGTTACAATATTTCAACACTCCCCCTTAATGAGAAGGGTATTCTACAACAACATCAACAACAACAATAGTAGGAGAGATATAGAGGACATCATCAGCATCATCAGGGTAACACATCTATAAATCATTGGAATCTTTTCAAGATTATGTAGTCTTCATCTTCAATCTTCAGTCTTCATCATCAGTAATACTTTGACTGCTTCGATCAGCAACATCTTCAGCACTTTGACCTTTCGATCAGCAACATCATCTTCAGCACTTTGACCTTTCAATCAGCAACATCATCTTCAGCACGTTGTCCTTTCGATCAACAACATCATCTTCAGCACTTTGACCTTTCGATCAGCAACATCATCTTCAGTACTTTTTCCTTTCAATCAGCAACATCATCTTCGGCACTTTGACCTTTCGATCAGCAACATCATCTTCAGCACTTTGTACTTTTGATCAGCAACATCATCTTCAGCACTTTGACCTTTCGATCAGCAAAATCATCTTTAGTACTTTGTCCTTTCGATCAGCAACATCATCTTCATCATACTCTGATCTTTTGATCAGGAACATCATCATCATCATACTCTGATCTTTCAATTAGAAACATCATCATGAAAACATCATCATCATCAAAAAATCATTATTATCAAAACTTCAACATCATCAAAACATCAACATCATCATCATCAAAACGTCAACATGATCCTTCCTTTCGGAATTACAGGATCAACATGTCTGTGGTACTCAGACGATCCTTGTTGGAGCAGGATCCCGCAGCTACAGAAGAAGCTGCTAGTTTTGGCGGAAAAAGGACAGGGCGGAGCTACGACGCCGTAGCACGTTTCCAGCTGGAGAGCAGAGCCGGAAACCATGACTTTTGGGATAGAAAATTCAAGAAGGCAACGGTACCTGAGCGGCCGAGAGAAGAAAGCTCAACCACTGCATTGAAGGCAGCGGCAGAAGACAGGAGGGATCAGCGACCCTCATAAAGAAGAAGGAGCAACGAGGCTCTAGATGGAAGGAAAGGTTTGAGGAGGCTGGAAGATACAGATTTTCCTTGTGATAAAAGTTCTAACCTACATAAAGAGGAAAGGATATCTGTGGAACACTTCTCACACACTAGAGCACTCATAAAGAAGAAACAGCGAAGAGAGTGACACCATGACTATGGGCAGAAAGGATAAGAGAGCCCACCGAGCTAAGTTACCGAAACTCCAGAAAGAGCGTGCCGAGGTAATGCAGTATGAGGTTGCAGAACTTCGGGGGAAGTTGCAGAAAACTTCGCAGGAGGCGAAGGAGAAGCTACAACAGGAGACACCTGTTGGTAGTGGCTCGGGGGCGAGCCACAAGTAAGTGTTAGGGGACTGTTGGAGCAGGATCCCACAGCTACAGAAGAATTTGCTAGTTTTGGTGGAAAGAGAGAAGTTTTGGCGGAAAAAGGACAGGGCGGAGCTACGACGCCGTAGCACGTTTCCAGCTGGAGAGCAGAGCCGGAAACCATGACTTTTGGGATAGAAAAGTCAAGAAGGAAACGGTACCTGAGCGGCCGAGAGAAGAAATCTCAACCACTGCATTGAAGGCAGCGACGGAAGACAGGGGGGCTCAGCGACCCTCATAAAGAAGAAGGAACAACGAGGTTCAAGCATTGAAGGCAAAGGACAGAAAGAGAAGCAGTTCATAGTACCCATGGTCAGTGCCGGGAAGCATGGAAGACTGCAGAGAGCTGCGGTGTGATGGGAAGCGGCTACCTCAAGGACAGAGAGGACTGACTGTCACTATTTAGGGTATGGGTTTACTATTGGGACAGGCCCACAGTGTTGTAATGGCACGACCTTCGGGCTGCCTATAAAAGCTTGCATTTTTGTATTGTAAAGGGTTAGCTAATCAGTCAGTTAGATAGTTGATCAGTTGATAGTTTTGTAGACTCACGAATCAGTCAGACAGACTGCGTTGTAACGATCCAGACACCTAGCTGTCTATGAGTCATTTGAGTCTGTAGGTAGCCATTCACAGAGAGAACAAAGAGGGAAGGATATATTGGAGGAAGGCAACATAGAGATAGACCAGAGATCTAGAAGAGACCTCACACTGCATATGTAGTGCAACAGACTGTGCTAACTTCCCTCAAGATATATAATAGAAGCACAGTTTGGTGGACGTAGCTCCCATCCCGGGGGTGAACCACGTTAAATCTGCGTGTTATGTGTTGTATGAATGTGATTGTATTTGCTTGTTGTTACTGGTTATTATGCATGTAATGATAGTAGCAGTAGATGAATGTATGTATTGTTCCGCTCATGATAATGCAAGAGGATAAAGATAAGTTGAAGCATTTTAGTAGGCTGTTTAAAGACTCCTTTACGTCTGTCTCTAATGACCAGTTACTCACAATATACTTCTGAGAAGTAGAGTTTCGCACATCGGCACAGTCAACGTTAAGAGCGCAAAGTCATAGTGGTAAGATATCGCAGAGAGGCGGTATTGCATTGGCAGAGGAGCTACGGTGCGCGATACTGCGAACTGAGGGCTTAGCGTTGAGGAGAGGATGGGTGTTCCGCGGTGCGCAGAGATGCGGTAAGGTTGGGAATATTGTGAGTAAGTGGGAGTTGTGCGACGCGAGAGGAATTTGTGCGACTTGCGCGGGGTTAATCATCGCACGGGTAAAAAGTGCGATGCGCAGAGCTAGTTGACCTGGTGGCGCGCAGGAGTAAGAGAAAAGAAGTAGGAAGCGCAGAACCTGGTCCAAGACACTTGAGTCTTGGCCAACCCATTAGATTCACTTCGGGTGAGACTTCAGATCGCTTCGTGGTCTGTCGCCGAAAGGGCCAGTGAGTTTGGGGTGTTGTTGATTAATTATAGTAAACCCGGGTCTGCCCATGCAATCAACAATCCTTCCTATCAAAATTACGGGATTTAGGTATTTACAGAGTTACTAACGATCCTTCCTTTCAGTATTACAGGATCAACACATCTGTGGAACTCAGACAATCCTTCCTATTGGAATTACGGGATCAAGTCAATGATCCTTCCTTTCGGAATTACGGGATTTAGGTCTTTACAGAGTTACTAACGATCCTTCCTTTCGGAATTACAGGATTGTTGTAAGGGATTATGCACCTAATAATCGTAGGTCGGTGGTTACCAACATACTCAAACACTTGCAGACAATTGACTTCTAAAGTGCAGAATAGGAAATAGGAGGGTTAGAAGAACTTACTTATTAAACGAAGTTCGATCCTCGCTAGTCCTCTTCCAATCTGCTCCACTTCCAAAGTCTTCAAGGCTCACTCCTCTTTCACCTGTTCAGAGACAATCTTCTAGATATAGAATGATTCATATATATATGTTAGCAGGTTAGATAAATCAAATATGACATACTGAAGCATAAACAATTATCAAACCAAGATATATGAGACACGTGTGGAAGAAGTAATCTCTTTATTATCAATAATGAGAAAGTTCAGAGTACAACCAAACGTCTGAGACAAGGACTCCTCTGTCACCAAAGGATTCTGAGTTTCACTGCTCCAAAGACTTCTGTAAACAATACACCAGCATAACTTTGCTCCAAAAGTGTAAGTGTCTACAACCCTCCCCAAGGCCTGTATTTATATGGGTGAAATAAGGCAGTTCTAGAAGGTTAGGGAGGTTATAGCAGTTAGGGAGATTAAGTAAAATGACTTAACTAAACTCCCATTAGCGCGTGATTTTGTGTTTTCATGTTAAGAAGCACATTCACGGGTATGTAGTAGAGCAACCCGCGAATGAATCGCGACTCTGTATAATCACAACCCACGAATACAAGGATTCGCGACTTGCTGTAAGGGAGACTCGTGAATGATGCGCGAGTTGTATAAAAGGAGAGTCGCGAATACATCCCAACATGGCTAAATGGCAAAGTAACTAGATGGATGAAGGTAGAATTTATTTCTTGACAAGCCAAGCTATAGTGTTAAGGGAAAACCTCTATCCATAAGTGTCCTTTTGTGTGCCGACATGAGGGATATCAACACTCGGACGGAGAGGTGCCACTCAGATGTATAACAGATGCCCCCTAATGTGTGAGGTCAGAGGGGAACGATGGTCGAAATACATTATAATCTTTAACTTTGGAGAAACTCATAAATCTAATGGAGCAGAGAGAGTACCTGAAACAAATACGTAATAATGTGATATACAAAGTTACATCTGAGGATGCTATGTTCAATTTACTGGAACACTAGCTCCTTTACAATATTTGATTACATCATATGATACGGGTAGAAACCACATATATTACAAAGGTGGATCGAAGCCACAATACAATAATGATGAGTCTTCAAAAATCTGGGAGCTGGATATCATAATAGAACATGGTCTTGCGCAACTTAGCCCGAAATGAGGGACTAAGGTCTTCATAAATGATCCCAAAGAACCAGTACAATCCAAGCCATGTGAATAAGGGTAAGCTGAAGTCGAACATGGAGAGGATTCAACAATTTGTCAACCAATAAGTGATAATTGACAACTGAAGCAAAGGAGTTCACCAATGATGAAAGTGAATACAGAGGTACTATCGTCAAAACTCTAGGTCTTCGTCATCAGGAGGTGCTGAAACGGAACCATACTGTGATAAGGAAGTCAATGGATCCTCCAACGGATCACAAGAGTGACTAGGAACTGGGCAAAAGAAGGAAGAAACAAGTAAATAGATAACAGATATAACAGTGATAGGATCAGGTGATAGATCAGACATTGGGTATAATCCTTGAACAGTGAGCACGACACAGAGATGACCCAAGGCAGCATACAAC
This sequence comes from Pseudotsuga menziesii, assembly GCA_001517045.1. Lineage (NCBI taxonomy): Eukaryota > Viridiplantae > Streptophyta > Pinopsida > Pinales > Pinaceae > Pseudotsuga > Pseudotsuga menziesii. The sequence continues at coordinate 459,070 of LPNX010760417.1, read as the reverse complement.
GGATAGATAGGACAACTAGACGTATCTATCATGTAGGAGACATGAGCAGATTCCCCAGGTATAATGGACAAGAGGAGGAGTCAAAACTCAAAGTGATAGCTGAACACATGTGTATACTGAAACATGGATATCAGAAAGCAAAGAGTGCTATGTTCAAGGATGACAAGCTGCCATTAGTGAAAACAAGAGAAAACTTCTTCCTTACCTTCCTTGTTAAGTTTTAACGAGTCCAGGAAAGTAAACTCGGTTCCCTCTTCATTTTTTAAAAAGCTTGAAGAGATGGGAAAATAATGCTTGATACACTGATCCGTGGATTTAATGAGCCCGAACTAGTACGTGCTCATGCAGTATTTTCACATTTAGAGAGTCTGAAAATGCCAAAGAAGACTCCAGGGGGGTCCTTTTTCGTCCAATTTAGTCTCTTGAGGCCAAAAAAGTATAAAAAAAACCACAGAAGAACTCTCTTAACTTCCGAAGAAGAAAAGGTGAACCTTTTTCGTACTTAGTCGGGAAGGTCCGAAAAAGGTTAAATTACCACCTACCCAACGCTCCTTCCAAAACATCATAAAATAGCTTGAGTTTTACAAGTGTGAAGGAAAGCAAGATCACTCGGAAAGATCCATTTGGTTACGAGAAATGGGGCTTACAACAATAAACTCGTTGCTTTGTTCTTGAGTATTTAACGAGCATGACAAAGACACAAAGTACACTCGAAATCTTTTTCATGTTTGGGTCCAGAGCACGAAAAAGAGAAAACTAAGCTCAAACCGGGTGTTCCTTTTCCATAAATTTAGTCCCTCAGGTCCAAAAAAGTGATAAACCTATACCTAAGAATACTCTTCTTAATTCCGAAGAAAAGAGAGTGATCATTTCTCGTATTATTCCGCATGGTCTGAGAAAGAGATAACCTACCACCAATGCGGATGCCCGTTCACATATTCTTAACGAGCTTGAACGGACGAGATAACTCGACAGTCAAGTCTATTTTGAAGCAGTCAGACCTGGGCCTAAAGAAACTCCATAAGGTTGGGGAGTCCTATAAAGGGATAACTTGTAAAAAGAGATTCATAAGAAGCTCTATTTGGTGTGAAAAATAGCTATGAGGAAACCCCTGGGCCTGAAACAGTGATGGAATGAGTACCAAAGGATGGCAATGGCATATAAGAATGATACTCATGAAAGGGGATCCTAGCCACGGAAGAACAATCATAGAGACAAGGGACTAATGGCTTAAAATACCATAGTCTGTGGCAAAAATGTTGATTACTAAGGTTAATGTGGAGTGATAAAATGCCAACATGTGTTGGAAAGAGCAAAAACCACCCTATAGAAGCATCAACAACTTGTAAAAGTTGGTAAACCTGTTCCAAGGCACAAAGAGGGTGATATTAATCAATTGTCATTTCAAACTATATAAAAAGACCTACTTTACGAAATTTTATTTCTATAAATAGTTTGAAAATCAAAACATTTCATACCATTTGCACTTTTTGAACCAAAAAGGAAAGTTTACCCTCTATCTTTGATCAATCGCCGTGGACAATTGGACCGTTAGATTCAGAAACCATCAGCTTCAGGTAAATCTACACCCTTAGCTCTTCAATTTGATCCAAACAAATTTTTAATTTAGTGGTTAATTCAGTATTTTTCATCAACCTAAAATATGGCAAAATGCATTCGTGGGTTGCAAGGCATGAAAGTTGCGAATGCGCGTTTCATTCGCGAGTTGCTCAACAGGAAAGTCGCAAATGAATCGCGACTTGTCCCAATGGATAGTCGTGAATGCTGCGCAATAGGGAAATGCTTTAAAAATAAGCAAAATTTTTAAAATTTTATGATGAAATACTGAATCAAATTAGGTGTTTTTGTCAGGAAAAACATGGTGCTGGAGTGGAGAGAGAGGGAACATGAAGCGATGGATCAAGCGGCTCTCCAAAGCCTGCCTACTATCCAAGCATTGAGGACTAGTGGGCTTCTCAAGTTCTTTTGCACATTGCCCATGCGGGCCAATGTCCGCATATTAGAGTTCTTAGTCCATTACTAGAACCATGACCTGGGGATGTTCAATATCCAAGGTGAGACTTTGGAGCTTACCACACAAGACATCTACTTCATAACCGGGTTATCACAATGGGGAGCACCGGTGAACCTGGAAGGCACTGGCAGGGGTGGAGACCCCTTGAGTGTCCAAAACTATGTCGATGTATTTTGCAGACCAGGTACTCAAAAGAAAGGCAGCAGCATTCTCATTGGAGATATTCAGGATCTTACACTTCAGGTATTGGCCAGTACTATTGTCATACTTTCAAGGTCAACAGGATTACACATGGCCACCAGGACTCAGATGAGAGTGGCGGTGGACTGCTTTAGAGTTACTTTCTTTGATTGGTGTACGGGAATTGCCCCCATCATGAAGAGGCAATTATCCGATTGTAGGAGGGGAAGATGGAAGAAATTCGGCTATGCAAGTATACTGGTAGCATTCTTCTTTGAGAGGGTGCCAGCTATGAGCCCTGCTATACCATTATAGGTCCGTCATCCACGACAGCCGAGGCTGAGCCGGTGGGGAGATATCTTCCTCCGTCAAGGAGGAGGATATGTAGTACATAGCATGTATGATGATGATTTCTATACATGGTGGGAACGGCAGGTGCCGGCATTGGAGCAGTTTCCATAGGCTGGGTTAGATTTCCGAGGTGATCCCGACCTAGTCCTCCCTCCAGGAGGAGCATGGGGAGAGATGGGTAAGTATTTTTTGTTTTTTATCATTATCAAATTTTTATGGATTTTCAAATGATAGGATATATACATATGCACAAGTATAAACCCAATTTATGTGTCAAAATGCAGATATTGGACCAGTCCGCCCTGAAGGGCACCCACGTACCTTTGTACGTCCTGTTGCAGGGGGAGACCCAGGATTGATCAGAGTACTCGAGATGAAGCTAGGCAGGCTGACCGAGCGAGTACCTACGATACGGATAGAGCATCTACCTGTAGCTATGCAGGAGTTTGTAGTTGGGGTTCCACCGACCTGGCTACGTCTTTTCAGACGAGTAGCTAGGGTAGTACTTGTATACATAGATGTGGTGGAGGCTGCCGAAGCCGAGGAGGCTGAGGAAGCCAGGGGGCACAGAGATCATGGGGACCAAGGAGGTCCTAGTAGCCATGGCGGGCAGGCGTAGTTCTAGGGCATTTTGATGGATGATGATTGACATTTTTTGTATAGTTTGTACATGACAGGATCTACGGATCAGACTCGACCTATCTATGACAGATATTTGCATATATATATATATATATATATATATATATATATATATATATTTGTGTTTGGTTGTCAGCTTATTTACAAAAGTTTCTTATATGTTTGCTGTATATTTTATAAAATGTGTGTGAGATGCAAGTCCAAAATATAATTAGCATATGCATCAGTTAATGAATTTTGGTTTCGTGGAATGTGATTGAAAGTAATAACTTCAAAATGTCTTTCCAATAAACGTATTTGCATGAACTGACGTAACAATGTAGGATTACGCACCTGATAGGATCGATTGAGCTGGGAAACAACCAACTGAGAATCCAAACGGACTTTAAGCTGGGTGATGCCTCGTGACAAAGCATCCCATAGGAGCTCAATTATAGCCCTATACTCAGCAACATTATTGGAAGCAGGACCTAGACAAGCGCCACCCGTGGCAACAAGCTGTCCTGAGGGAGAGTAGATAACCCATGCTGCCGAAGCCAGGTTACAAGTGTGACGGCTGGCACCATCAGCAAAACCTACATACATCTCAGAAGACATCTGTAACAACCAGCAGATAGTATAAAAAACGAAACTGGCAAGCTAATGTACATAAAAATACATACACTAATATACAAGAAAAAGCGCTAAGCCTAAGCATAGTACTTCTTCAGGTAGAGCCCATTTCTAGGCTCAGGCAGCTTATTCCCATCATTATCCACTAATTCATATGCGCCTTTACCCAAAACTTTAGACACAACATAGGGTCCCAACCACATAGCCTTGAATTTTCCTACCCCCAGAGGCTCTTTATCTTGGTCCCAGAGTAAGACAAGTTCCCCTTCAGAGAAAACCCAAGGTTTGACCGTTTTATCGTATTGAGATTTAACCCTATTCTTATGAGCCTGATTTGCAGTCAACGCATCTCTACGTTGTTCATGAAGGTGTTCTAAATGGAGTAACCATTCCTCAAGCTTAGTCATGTCAGGTAGCACATGAATAGCTATCTGTAAGGATGGGATTTTTCATTCAATCGGTGTAATAGCTTCCACCCCGTGAACGAGTTGGAAGGGGGAAAAACCCGTAGCGGTCTTGACATTGGTTCGATAAGCCCAAAGAGAAGGATATAACATGATGTGCCAATTCGAGCGGGCTGCATCAATAGTACGTTTAAGGATAGTTTTTAAAGTCTTGTTTACAGCCTCAACTTGACCATTTGCTTGCGGATAATATGAAGAAGAATGTTCTTGTCGGAATCCAAGCATGGTGGTCAGTTCTATCATCATGTGATTTTGGAAATGACTACCATGGTCAGTGACAATCACTTTGGGAATACCAAACCTAGCAATAATCTGATTAAACATGAAGAAAGCTGTTGTTTCCCCATTGTCTTTGAAAGTAGGAATTGCCTCTACCCATTTTGTGAAATAGCCAACAGTGACAATGATGTATTTGTGCCCCCCAGCCGAGGCTGGGTTGCATGTCATATAATCTATCCCCCATTTCATGAATGGGCCTACCGAGACAACGGGAAACAAGGGAGCAGGATGTGACCGCATTTTTCTGGTGTAAAGCTGACACGGATGACAGTGTTTCATAGCTTCCACACAATCTTTAAAGATGGTGGGCCAGAAATACCCGGCACATAATATCTTCTGGGCCGTTGCTAACCCATATAAATGACCCCCACACGCTCCGCTATGGAAATCATTTAGGACAATCTCCGCTTCCTCATGAGTAAGGCAGCGACGCAAGACGGAATCTACCCCTCGTCGATATAATGTATCTCCTATAATGAGGTAGTTTTTAGCATGAAGGCATAACTTGTGTCGGTCTTCCCTAGAGTAAGCAGTAGGATACTTCAAAGTCTAGAGATATATAAGAATATCTCCGTACCAAGGATCCGAGGTGGATATGAGGAAGATGTGCTCATCTGGGAATGAGTCATCCTCAATCACTACATCTTCTTCTATAGGGAATTCTTCTATAAGCTCGGCAAAAACTAAGGAATTTTTGGATTTAGCAGATTGGAAAACCAAGTCAAACTCTTGGAGAATGACTATCCACTTATTGAATTTTCCCCCAACAATTCGTCGGGATAAAACATATTGGAAAGGGTTTACATCCGCCACTATAGTAGTGGTCCTCAGTAAGATGTAGTGTCGTAACCTCTGTACAACATACACAGCTGCTAAGGATAACTTCTCGACGTGGGAGTACTTAAGCTCAGTTCCAACCAGAGCATGGCTAAGATAATAGACAACATGCTCAACTAGCTTGTCATCCTCCTGAACTAGCACTACCCCAATGGTAGACTCTGACGCGGCCAGATATAATATAAAATCCCTAGAATAATCTGGTGGGTGTAATAAAGGAGCCGACAACAAGGCTTTTTTCAATGCCTCGAACGCGAGTTGTGCAGTTTCATCCCATACAAATGGGGTGTCCTGTTTCAGCAGGCGCATGAAACCTTTTTTGATCTTGGCATAATTAACGATAAAATGTCGAAGGAAGTTAGACTTTCCTTATAGACTTTGAATTTGCCTAAGTGAACGAGGAGGAGGCAGATTTACAATGGCCTCAACTTTTAAAGAATCCACCTGAATGCCCCTACTAGAGACAATGAATCCAAGCAATCTACCTGACTCGACGTAGAAAACACACTTGTGGGGATTCAGGCGAATTTTATAGTATCTGCATCTCTCAAAAATCAACCGTAAATGATCTGGATGCTGTATCCTCTTACGAGAATGAGCAGGCAGATCATCAAGGTAAGGCTCGACAATGGCTTTTATATCGTGAAAAGCAAAGTTCATGCCTCGTTGAAAGGTTGCCCTCGCATTTTTCAATCCAAAGGGCATTTTTATATATGCAAATGTACCCCAAGGGCAAAGAAAAGCAGTTTTATGCTGGTCTTCTGGTTTGATTTAGATTTGATTGTAGCCGGAGAAACCATCCATAAACGAGAATACCTCACTACCCGCACATGCATCTATGATCTAATCAATAAATGGTGTGGGGTAATTGTCCTTAGGACAGGCTTTGTTAAGGTCTCGAAAGTCCGTACAAACGCGAATATTCCCTTGCTTTTTATCAACAGGAACTGGGATGGACACCCATTCAATCAAAGCTACAAGATATATAAAACCTGCTTTCAACAGCTTTTCAACCTCTGCCTTCACAGCCGCCACTTTACGTGGGTTCACGGGGCGTAATTTTTTCCGAACTGGTTTGGCATTAGGATAGGTTGGGATCTCATGTTGAACAAGAGATGGATCAATGTCTGGAATCTCCTCATATGACCAGGCAAAGATATCGTGGAATTCCTTGAAAAGGGCAGTATAAATGGCAATCTCCTTCAGAGAGCAGTTTGCACCTATATAGATATTTTCCACGACATCTGGTTTTACAGAGATGTTGATCGGTATAGTGGTGGAAATGTTTTCCATATTCCCCTCGGAAAACACTCCTTCCCTAGGTAAAGGGTTGACAGGTGTATCAACATCATCCGACAGTCTCACATGAAACTCTTGGTTTTCTATCTTGCTTAGCTCTAGAAGGAAATAAGATCAGTGATGAAGATCCTCCATATCTTATCACATGAACACATAGCTTCTAGAATAGCTTCATCGGAAGGTAAAACGGTGTCTAAGCAATCTATGGAATGTAAAGAGTTTTCCGCCCATGCGGGCATATAGACTTCTTCCAGATCATCCGAGACTGTAAGAGGATCTGGAATGGGATCAACAGTGGTTTGGGTAATAGCTTGATATGCCACTTCCACTGCAGATAAGGGCACTTCCCGTTCCTGAGGGGTTGGGAGGACCCAAGGATCAGTCCTATCGACCACCGAATCAATGGACTTCCCTACAGTAGTAGAACCGATATAAAGGACTGGAGCTGGAATATCGAATGTGCCCATCAATGATGCATACATTCCAGCCCCCAAGCTCTGTGCGGCAGGTTTGGCCTCATCAACCAATGGCACAGTGGAATCTTTAGACTCTAAGCGGCCTTTTCGGGTAAAATCAAGTTGGTCAACAGTGACCACCTTGCCCTCATGTGGAAAAACCACGACATGAAAGACAGCTGATGCAACAGCAGACATTGCATAAGTCCAATTCCTACCCAGAAGCAAATTGTAGTCCAATGGAGCATCAATCACTTCAACTTCAACAGACACTGCTTTGCCATCCAACTTAATCTCAAAAGCTGGCAGGCTACCATGTGGACGGAAAGACCTTCCATCAAAAGCAGTAAGTAAAGTGGTTGATGGGACCAGCTCTGGGATCCAAGAGCTTTCCAACAGGCCAGGGACATAACACAAGTAGAGGCTCCCTCATCAAAAATTGCTCATCTAATGGTCTTACCACCATGGACAACATCTATCGATAGAGCTACATGGTAAGGAAGGTGAATTTTAACATCAGAGAGATGAAATTTCGCAGTGAGACTCGAAAATTCCATGCTACCTAAATCTGCTAAGAGGGCATCCCACTGAGCAGGACAGCTTTGTAGCACCTCCAAAGCTGACATTGCACACGGAGTCTGAGCCAAGTCTTCAACCATAGAGTAGTTAGAAGCGGCTCTGGCATTTGGGTTATGCAAAGTCTTCTTAAAGACACCTTTGGGTATCTTTAGCATTATTTCCGTAGGTTTCTCTATAGTGAGAGGGTTGGAAGATTCAACTACAGCTTTACCCTTCTCATCGGTCTCTTTCTCATAGTTTTTGTTCCTGGTTTGTAACAAATTTGAGGATCTAACCATGTTGATATAATTGGGGTTAGGGGCAGCTTGAGTGCCCCCTGCTACGGTAGAAGCTGAAGCAGAATTCTTCCCTTGGGGAAATGGATCCTTCAGGACAGCCGGTGGTTGCGTTTGTAACAGCTTCTGAGCTTGTTCAATGAGGGGACAAAGATGAGTAAGGTGGTCCCCTTGGCACAACTTACAAGGGAACTTGACTTTCTTCTTTTCCTTTTTTCCCCCATCAGCATTGTTTGCGGGATTTGGCTTGTTTTGGTTTTGGTTTCCCTCTCCCTTTTTACCTTTCTTCTTCTTCCTGCTGGGCTACTGATTTCCCTTCGAAGAGGTTTGTGCAAAAACATTTGCACTTTGGTAGGAGGGGGCAGCCTTTGCTGCCTCCGCCGTAGACTGTTTGACATACAATTGGTGAAGTTTTTTTGTCAAAGACTCTACAGTGGGAGAGTTTACGGACCCAACCACACCATCGGCATGGGGTCCAGGCTTGGGTTTCTCGGCCTCATGCGAAGGCCTTTGTGCCTCAGGGATAATTTCATATAGAATCCCAGACTGTGAATAAATCAAGTCCAACTGCTGGGCCCTGAGTATGGCTTCTTCTTCACTAGTCACTCCTGATGTGGAAACATCCTTAGATATGTATGGAAACAATGACTTAAGGAACCACTCTAATAGAAACTCAGGAGGGATGGTAGCTTTGATAAGACTCTTTCGCCTCCTCCACTCTTGGATATGATCCGAGATGTGGGTTGCCTTGTTTTGTCTGAAAGTAGACAAAAAATCCGTTTCGAAATCGTAATGGACCGGAAGCTGAAAGTCACTGAGGAAAGCACTAGCTAGGTCCCAGAAACTACTAAAAGCAACAGAAGGCAGCTCAATGTACCATTTTTCCGCAGTGCCAGTCAAGGTCCTATAGAACAACCTCAATCTCACTGAATCTTCATTCAATGAGTTGGAAGAACACCATAAGTGGAAGGTGGTGGCATGAGCCCCAGGATCTTCACTAGCCTTACCTTCGAACTTAGGGATGTCCGAGGGCAGTTTGGTGGGAACAGGTGGCCACAAGGGGTCATGCCTCACCGGGTCATTCATCAATTTTGATAAGTCTGGCAAGTTCAAATTTGCCAGAAAAGGAAGTTTGGGCCTAACTGGTGTACTATATGTGCCAGCTTGGGGATTAGAGGGTCCAGCCCCCGAATGCCCATAGGTAAAAGTGGGGTTTCCCCCTGACATCGATTGTGAAGTGGGAAGGTTGCTTTGAAACGGATTCCATCCGTAGGCCACAGGATTTTGGGTGGGAGGTGCAGCGTACATGGTTCGGGCCATCCCCATAGAAGCTGGGGTCTGAAAGACCGGAGCAGGTATCCCTCCGCTAAACAAAGAGAAGGGAGAGCTCGAGTATGGGACCGAAATAGGGGTATGGAAGCTTTTCCCATAAGAGGTGTTGCCCCCAAACTACACTCCTACATATGAAGGAGTTGGACCTACGCATGGACTGGATGGGGGAATATGCCCCCCATTCCAAGGAAATCCTTGGACATAAGCCGAGGATCCTACCGGACCACTCTGAGTAGTGTAAGGGAAGGAAGAAGGAATGGTAGGTATACTGGGGATCCCAACAACCGTGTTACCAGAAATACCTCCTATGTTGGAGTGAACCGGTGGTTGAACCACCCGGCTCGCTGGAGTCAAAGGTGTAGAAGGCAAACTAGATCTAGGGGCACTAACCGGGGGAGGCAGGACCCCTTCAACCGAAAGGGTTGAGGTAAACACAAAAGAACTCTCTTCCACAGAAGACATGACTCTACTCAAAGGGACACCTACTACTAGTGAACTAAAAGGTCTAACTTGGACGATCACAGGATCGTTAAGATGAGTCAAGGGAGTGTTAAAATTTCTTGCAAACTCGTCAGTCTGCAATTCTTCTATCTCGACTATGTCAAAATCAAAATGGTTAGCTATCAACTCTGGTTCACCAAGAACCTCACTTACTCCTACCGGTTCAAGAGAACCGTCTGTGCCTAATCTCCGCCTTTGGGGTAAAGGTGGAGGCTCCAATGCAGGGAGAGGAGGAAGGTTTCTCAACCTTCTTGACCTTCTAACAAGTTGGTCCCCCAGAATTAAAAATTTGACTAACCACACCCTAAGGTCAACTAAGCACAAGAAAATCCACATAGCATACACTAAAAAGATCCTAGAGTCTCAAGCAATCAAACCAGGGTATAAAGATATGCTTTCCCGAAGAAAGCTGATGAATGATTACTTGGCATCCTTGAGGGGTTCTCAGGCACAAGCGGAGGAATCACCCACCACCCTCCTGCACTTTCCACAAGGGTTACCTTCCAATCCCGTTCAAGGTGAACCAGAAATAACCTTCCAGTTTACCTAGGTATGAACCCTAAAAGACAAGAGACTAAACGCTACCTTGACAATACCAGCTGTTTGGGGGGACAGTCGTCAGCCAAACTCGTATGCATGGGTAGGGTAGCTGAGCCCTAAAATCTATCTAGGACAGAATCCCCAGATGCGTAAAAGTCTTGGGTTACATTTTGACAAGGATTCGGAGGGTTATCTCCTCTGTCCAAGCCTCCACGCGGCCTAGTGCTTAACTCCCGTTTGAGAGGAGCTTCCCAGATACAGTGATAGAATCAAGGATTTAACTAAAGAACGGTCCACTACGTCTGAGTTTATAACTTGTGGGAAGTTTACACTCCCTAGCCCACAAGTCTAGCCTAAGCTAGTAGGTGAAAGGCCCCTAAAAAAAAACTTACTAGTAAATTTTAATTTATGCGTTTATTTTAAGGGCTGTTTCTTACTCAAGAGGAAATGGAAGTGATATACTGTATGGTGTTTTGACTCAGCAAGAAATAAATGAAAGTAAAGTGCATTCAAAGCAAACTACTACTATAAAAGAAACTTCTTTTCATTTTTTTTCAAATATGTATTGATGAACTAAAGCACTGATAAGAGAAACTAAGCCTATGTTTTTGTAATTTTCTGAGATTATATATTTTTTAAATGAAGCAAACACTACTTATGAAAAAATCACAATGCAAAAGACTAACTATGTTTTGTTTTTCACTTTAAAAATTGCTCAAAGAAACTACTATGCATCTACAATGCACTATGTTTGAGTCAACTTGAAACTTACGAACTGTATACAAACTACAAACTGAAACAAACAGGCTGACAGAACCAACAGACCAACAAGAGAAGTAGGCTAGGATCCCTAGCTTGGGTGCAAACAATGACACAAAACCACTGCAGACTTAAAAAGGCAAGTGCAAACCAGCAACTGTCAGAAAGCAGACTGGAAAAATAGAGCCCAGGACCCTGATCACTGATCTGGACTAAGACACTTTAACCAAGAACCCAAACAGGCCAAATGCTTCAGGATGCAAACAGTAAATAAACCAAGTAAAAAAGACTTAATGACTTTCAAAAAGCACTAAAATGTGATCACCTAAGGAAATCAAGCAAACTCTACAGCATTCTTAAAGAAAGTCTTCTAAGAAAACAAGGACTATAACAAGAAAAGACACAAGTAAACTCTTCTTTAAAAATCCAAATCTTCAGGAGTACTCGTGACTGTCTAACAGTGCAACTCGCGAATGCTTGCGACTGTGCAGTATAAAAACCCGCGAATGCAACTTTAAACTCATGACTATTCAGTGGAACAACCCATGAATGGGTATAAAATTTTTCTCAAAAGCAAAGAAAAAAACCCTAAGACTTTCAAACGCTAAAGTAAGCAAGAGCCAGGATAAAAAACCACAAACAGACTCACAAGCAAAACTGGTCTGGATAACAGAAATGACCTACAACAGTCTAGGCTTCCCCAGCGGAGTCGCTAGTTCTGTTGTAAGGGATTATGTACCTAATAATCGTAGGTCGGGGGTTACCAACATACTCAAACACTTGTATAAAATTGACTTCTAAAGTGCAGAATAGGAAATAGGAGGGTTAGAAGAACTTACTTGTTAAACGAAGTTCGATCCTCACTAGTCCTCTTCCAATCTGCTCCACTTCCAAAGTCTTCAAGGCTCACTCCTCTTTCACTTGTTCAGAGACAATATTCCAGATATAGAATGATTCATATATATATATGTTAGCAGGTTAGATAAATCAAATATGACATACTGAAGCATAAACAATTATCAAACCAAGATATATGAGACACATGTGGAAGAAGTAATCTCTTTATTATCAATAATGAGAAAGTTCAGAGTACAACCAAACGTCTGAGACAAGGACTGATCCGGATTTATGTGCGAACGAAATGAAAGAACATATACAAAATCATAATAACAGACATTTTGCAAAGATAACAGAGATACAGTAAACACATATTCTATTAAATGGTGGAAATAGAACAGACTGTAATACAATTGCTAGAATGGTGGTAGCGATCTCTGAGAAGAGATGTGGCTGCTACGTTCATTCGTGCCATGCTGAATACAAAATGAGGCCAAAGGGGCCTATTTATAATAAAAATGAGGTGAGAACCCCAAAATTCCCAAAACGTAACCCTAGAAGATGAACCGTCATAAAGTTTGCGGCCCCACGGTGGTAAGTTGAACAGTCAACTTCCCGGGGTCATAACTTTTGCATACGATCTCTTATTTGGGCGTTCGATAGCTCGTTGGAAAGGTCTATCTAAGCTTTACAACTTTTGGTTGGCCAAATGAAAGCCGATGGCAACCATTTGGCCCCAAATCTAAAAAAAACGTCGTTTAAGGCCTCAAAACGGCCCCGAAAGTTTAGGACTTGAAAAACTGCCGAAAAATAACTAGGAAACTGCCACAATGGACAATTGTTTTGAGCCAGTGGAATAGGTGGGTGGCCACCGATCTCCATTTGGATCAATCCTCCCTCCTTAGGAAGCAATGGTCTCCATTGCGTCGAATCCCATATCATATCTCGAACTGTGTGTTGAGTTGATCTCCTGGTGCGACATTTGTTGAAGTGAAGAGGCTACTTTTCTTTAGCATCCCGAGAGGGATGTAATTGTTGTCTGGATGATTTTTTTCTGGATAAGCACCTTGAATGCGTGGCCTTGCATCGTAGAGGTACTTGGATAGATGAGGAAACAATGGCTCTGTCTTCTTCTTGTGTCTGATGAGTAGAGATACCCTGTGTAGAGGGTGTGGAGGTCTCTGTGATCTTATGTTCTCCTTCCGACGCAATTGTGAATTGTTTCAAACATTTCAGATTCGTTTGATAAGTTTTGCTCACAATAAGTACCCCACCAATTTTGGACATGGGGGACTGCCTTAAGGAGCGCAAAGGTGATCTTTTCTCTGTCGGAAAAATTATGAACAGAGAAATACCCTTCTAGAACATTCACGTAATTATCCAGGGCATCTACATCAATATTGCCTTCAAATAAAGGAATATCAAAGTTAACTTGTACCTTAATGGGAGTTGCATCCCCGAACCGGCTGCTTGTTGAAGATGCACTGGCCGCAGCCGGCATTCGCCGAAGGATTTGGGCAAAACTATCCATCATCTCGTTCCTCTGTCGGTCGAGGGCTTCCTCGAGCAGCGACTTGATAGGATCTCCTGCTCCGTCGTCTCTCTTTTCTTTCGCCATGGGAGGTCCTTTGGGACGGCGAGAATGATCAAGTGAAACTAGTTCGAGACCAAACTCTCTGTATTCGGACCTCATCGAGCACATGCGCC
>LPNX010760417.1:417763-434785 GCA_001517045.1 Pseudotsuga menziesii | reverse complement strand
AGTTTCCCACAGGGTAATACTGTTCCTTGACGGCATCTATGAAAGAGGCCCAAGTGGGAATTGTTTCAAACATTTTAGACTCGTCTGATAAGTTTTGCTCATAATAAGTACCCCACCAATTTTGGACATGGGGGACTGCCTTAAGGAGCGCAAAAGTGATATTTTCTCTGTCGAAAAAATTATGAACAGAGAAATACCCTTCTAGAACATTCACCCAATTATCCAGGGCATCTGCATCAATATTGCCTTCAAATAAAGGAATATAAAAGTTAACTTGTACCTTAAAGGGAGTTGCATCCCCAAACCGGCTGCTTGTTGAAGATGCACTGGCCGCGGCCGGCATTCGCCGAAGTATTTGGGCAAAACTATCCATCATCTCGTTCCTCTGTCGGTCGAGGGATTCCTCGAGCAGCGACTTGATAGAATCTCCTGCTCCGTCGTCTCTCTTTTCTTCCGCCATGGGAGGTCGTTTGGGACAGCGAGAATGATCAAGTGAAACTAGTTCGAGACCAAACTCTCTGTATTCGGACCTCGTCGGGGACATGCCCCGAGAAACAATCAAAGAGCAGATTGCTCTGATACAACTGATCCGGATTTATGTGCGAATGAAATGAAAGAACATATACAAAATCATAATAACAGACATTTTGCAAAGATAACAGAGATACAGTAAACACGTATTCTATTAAATGTTGGAAATAGAACAGACTGTAATACAATTGCTAGAATGGTGGTAGCGATCTTTGAGAAGAGATGTGGTTGCTACGCTCATTCGTGCCACGCTGAATACAAAATGAGGCCAAAGGGGCCTATTTATAATAAAAATGAGGTGAGAACCCCAAAAGTCCCAAAACGTAACCCTAGAAGATGAACCGTCATAAAGTTTGCGGCCCCACGGTGGTAAGTTGAGCAGTCAACTTCCCGGGGTCATAACTTTTGCATACGATCTCTGATTTGGGCGTTCGATAGCTCGTTGGAAAGGTCTATCTAAGATTTAAAACTTTTGCTCACTCAAATTAATGCCGATGGCAACCATTTGGCCCCAAATCTCCAAAAAACATCGTTTAAGGCCTCAAAACGGCCCCGGAAGTTTAGGACTTGAAAAACTGCAGAAAAATAACTAGGAAACTGCCACAATGGACAATTGTTTTGAGCTAATGGAATAGGTGGGTGGCCACCGATCTCCATCTAGATCAATCCTTCCTCCTTAGGAAGCAATGGTCTCCATTGCGTCGAATCCTATATCATATCTCGAACTGTGTGTTGAGTTGATCTCCTGGTGCGACATTTGTTGAAGTGAAGAGGCTGCTTTTCTTTGGCATCCCGAGAGGGCTGTAATTGTTGTCTGGATGATTTGTTTCTGGATGAGCACCTTGAATGCGTAGCCTTGCATTGTAGAGGTACTCGGATAGATGAGGAAACAATGGCTCTGTCTTCTTCTTGTGTCTGATGAGCAGAGATACCCTGTGTAGAGGGTGTGGAGGTCTCTGTGATCTTATGTTCTCCTTCCGACGCAATTGTGAAGAGGAATAATTTTCTGGTGTGGGAGCTTATCTTCCTACCCTGCGAGACGGTAGTAGGTGCAACTGTCTCTGGGATCTGGTAGATTTGTCCTCCTAAAGTGACAATGACACTGTGAGGCCGTGACTCATATACAGCATGACGCTTCCACATATATGGTTGTCTTAAAAGAACATCACAGACTTCAAGTGGGGCCACATCACATAGTACCTTGTCTTGGAAATGCTTGATTCCATATGGTAGGAGGCATTGTTGAGTAATGTGGATACCACGTCCCTGGCTTAGCCAACCGATTTTGTAAGGTTACGGGTGTGGTGTTGTTGGAAGCTCCAATCTCTTGACGACTTCTGCTGAGATCAGGTTCTTTTGGCTACCATTGTCAACAACAAAATGTAGAGGAATCCCCTTCACCCACATCTGCGAGTGGAATAGGCGCTCATCTACCTCTGACTCTTCAGGATCCTCTAGTTGAATTTGTGCGGTAGCAACAGTGGCAGTGGGGTCTGCATCAATGATCTGCCTCCCATTGTCTGTGGCTGTGGCATTGGGTTCCGAATCAGAATGAGGATCTGATTCTGAAGATTTGATCTCGGCCACTAATGACTGCTTTGAGCGACATTCATCATTGTTCTGCCAAGGGCTTTTATGAAATTCGCACCACTTACCAGTGTCCCTCTTTGTCTTTCGATTTCCCTTCTTTGCTTGTGGCGGGGACTGGTTGTCATTTTCTTTTGCTGTGTTCTGCGGGCTAGGGTTTCCCTTGCCTTGCTTCTGCAGTGGATTCGCAGGTCCAAAGTCTCGCTTGTTCTTTTGTCGAAATTTCTCCTCGATTTTGACAGCATATCGATAGGCGGATCGAAGTGAAGAGATGTCGAGGAAGTCCATCTTCGTTCGGATTTACCGATGTAGACCACTGCGATATTTCAGGATTAGGTGCCGCTCGGAGTCTTTGATACTCAGCTTTGTCCGCAGAGTATGAAATTTGTTGGTGTACTCCGACACCGTCTGGTCCCTTTCTTGACGCAGAATGGTCCATTTTGTGTACTGGTCATCATAGTTTCCCACAGGGTAATACTGTTCCTTGACGGCATCTATGAAAGACTCCCAAGTGGGAATTGTTTCAAACATTTCAGACTCGTCTGATAAGTTTTGCTCACAATAAGTACCCCACCAATTTTGGACATGGGGGACTACCTTAAGGAGCGCAAAGGTGATATTTTCTCTGTCGGAAAAATTATGAACAGAGAAATACCCTTCTAGAACATTCACCCAATTATCTAGGGCATCTGCATCAATATTGCCTTCAAATAAAGGAATATCAAAGTTAACTTGTACCTTAAAGGGAGTTGCATCCCTGAACCGGCTGCTTCTTGAAGATGCACTGGCCGTGGCCGGCATTCGCCGAAGGATTTGGACAAAACTATCCATCATCTCGTTCCTCTGTTGGTCGAGGGCTTCCTCGAGTAGCGACTTGATAGGATCTCCTGCTCTGTCGTCTCTCTTTTCTTCCACCATGGGAGGTCATTTGGGACGGCGAGAATGATCAAGTGAAACTAGTTCGAGACCAAACTCTCTGTATTCGGACCTCGTCGGGGACATGCGCCGAGAAACAATCAAAGAGCAGATTGCTCTGATACCACTGATCTGGATTTATGTGCGAACGAAATGAAAGAACATATACAAAATCATAATAACAAACATTTTGCAAAGATAACAGAGATACAGTAAACACATATTCTATTAAATGGGGGAAATATAACAGACTGTAATACAATTGCTAGAATGGTGGTAGCGATCTCTGAGAAGAGATGTGGCTGCTACGCTCATTCGTGCCACGCTGAATACAAAATGACGCCAAAGGGGCCTATTTATAATAAAAATGAGGTGAGAACCCCAAAAGTCCCAAAACGTAACCCTAGAAGATGAACCGTCATAAAGTTTGCGGCCCCACGGTGGTAAGTTGAACAGTCAACTTCCCGGGGTCATAACTTTTGCATACGATCTCTGATTTGGGCGTTCGATAGCTCATTGGAAAGGTCTATCTAAGCTTTACAACTTTTGGTTGGCCAAATGAATGCCTATGGCAACCATTTGGCCCCAAATCTCCAAAAAACGTCGTTTAAGGCCTCAAAACGGCCCCAGAAGTTTAGGACTTGAAAAACTGCCGAAAAATAACTAGGAATCTGCCACAATGGACAATTGTTTTGAGCCAGTGGAATAGGTGGGTGGCCACCGATCTCCATCTGGATCAATCCTCCCTCCTTAGAAAGCAATGGTATCCATTGCGTCGAATCCCATATCATATCTCGAACTGTGTGTTGAGTTGATCTCCTGGTGCGACATTTGTTGAAGTGAAGAGGCTGCTTTTCTTTGGCATCCCGAGAGGGCTGTAATTGTTGTCTGGATGATTTGTTTATGGATGAGCACCTTGAATGCGTGGCCTTGCATCGTAGAGGTACTCGGATAGATGAGGAAACAATGGCTCTATCTTCTTCTTGTGTCTGATGAGCAGAGATACCCTGTGTAGAGGGTGTGGAGGTCTGTGTGATCTTATGTTCTCCTTCCGACGCAATTGTGAAGAGGAATAATTTTCTTGTGTGGGAGCTTATCTTCCTACCCTCCGAGACGGTAGTAGGTGCAACTGTCTCTGGGATCTGGTAGAGTTGTCCTCCTAAAGTGACAATGACACTGCGAGGCCATGACTCATATACAGCATGACGCTTGCACATATATGGTTGTGCTAACAGAACATCATAGACTTCAAGTGGGGCCGCATCACATAGTACCTCGTCTTGGAAAGGCTTGACTCCATATGGTAGAAGGCATTGTTGAGTAATGCGGATACCACGTCCCTGGCTTAGCCAACCGATTTTGTAAGGTTGCGGGTGTGGTGTTGTTGGAAGCTCCAATCTCCTGACAACTTCTACTGAGATCAGGTTCTTTTGGCTACCATTGTCAACAACACAATGTAGAGGCATCCCCTTCACCCACATCTGCAAGTGGAATAGGCGCTCCTCTACCTCTGACTCTTCAGGATCCTCTAATTGAATCTGTGTTGTAGCAACAGTGGCAGTGGGGTCTGCATTAATGATCTTCCTCCCATTGTCTGTGGCTGTGGCATTGGGTTCGGAATCAGAATCAGGATCTGATTCTGAAGATTTGATCTCGGCCACTAATGACTGCTTTGAGCGACATTCATCAGTGTTGTGCCAAGGGCTTTTATGAAATTCGCACCACTTACCAGTGTCCTTTTTTACCTTTCGATCTCCCTTCTTTGCTTGTGGCGGGGACTGGTTGTCATTTTCTTTTGCTGTGTTCTGCGGGCTAGGGTTTCCCTTGCCTTGCTTCTGCGGTGGATTCGCAGGTCCAGAGTCTCGCTTGTTCTTTTGTCGAAATTTCTCCTCGATTTTGACAGCATATCGATAGGCGGATCCAAGTGAAGAGATGTCGAGGAAGTCCATCTCCGTTCGGATGTACCGATGTAGACCACTGCGATATTTCAGGATTAGGCGCCGCTCGGAGTCTTTGATACTCAGCTTTGTCCACAGAGTATGAAATTTGTTGGTGTACTACGACACCGTCTCGTCCCTTTCTTGACGCAGAATGGTCCATTTTGTGTACTGGTCATCATAGTTTCCCACAGGGTAATACTGTTCCTTGACGGCATCTATGAAAGAGGCCCAAGTGGGAATTGTTTCAAACATTTCAGACTCGTCTGATAAGTTTTTCTCACAATAAGTACCCCACCAATTTTGGACATGGGGGACTGCCTTAAGGAGCGCAAAGGTGATCTTTTCTCTGTCGGAAAAATTATGAATAGAGAAATACCCTTCTAGAACATTCACCCAATTATCCAGGGCATTTGCATCAATATTGCCTTCAAATAAAGGAATATCAAAGTTAACTTGTACCTTAAAGGGAGTTGCATCCCCGAACCGGCTGCTTCTTGAAGATGCACTGGCCGCGGCCGTCATTCGCCGAAGGATTTGGGCAAAACTATCCATCATCTCGTTCCTCTGTTGGTCGAGGGCTTCCTCGAGCAGCGACTTGATAGGATCTCCTGCTCCGTCGTCTCTCTTTTCTTCCGCCATGGGAGGTCGTTTGGGACGGCAAGAATGATCAAGTGAAACTAGTTCGAGACCAAACTCTCTGTATTCAGACCTCGTCGGGGACATGCGCCGAGAAACAATCAAAGAGCAGATTGCTCTGATACCACTGATCCGGATTTATGTGCGAACGAAATGAAAGAACATATACAAAATCATAATAACAGACATTTTGCAAAGATAACAGAGATACAGTAAACACATATTCTATTAAATGGTGGAAATAGAACAGACTGTAATACAATTGCTAGAATGGTGGTAGCGATCTCTAAGAAGAGATGTGGCTGCTACGCTCATTCGTGCCACGCTGAATACAAAATGAGGCCAAAGGGGCCTATTTATAATAAAAATGAGGTGAGAACCCCAAAAGTCCCAAAACGTAACCCTAGAAGATGAACCGTCATAAAGTTTGCGGCCCCACGGTGGTAAGTTGAACAGTCAACTTTCCGGGGTCATAACTTTTGCATACGATCTCTGATTTGGGCGTTCGATAGCTCGTTGGAAATGTCTATCTAAGATTTACAACTTCTGGTCAAATAAATAAATGCCAACGGTAACCATCTGGCCCCAAATCTCCAAAAAATGTCGTTTAAGGCCTCAAAACGGCCCCAGAAGTTTAGGACTTGAAAAACTGCCGAAAAATAACTAAGAAACTGCCACAATGGACAATTGTTTTGAGCCAGTGGAATAGGTGGGTGGCCACCGATCTCCATCTGGATCAAGGACTCCTCTGTCACCAAAGGATTCTGAGTTTCACTGCTCCAAAGACTTCTGTAAACAATCCACCAGCATAACTTTGCTCCAAAAGTGTAAGTGTCTACAACCCTCCCCAAGGCCTGTATTTATATGGGTGAAATAGGGCAGTTCTCGAAGGTTAGGGAGGTTATAGAAGTTAGGGAGATTAATTAAAATGACTTAACTAAACTCCCATTAGTGTGTGATTTTGTGTTTTCATGTTAAGAAGCACATTCGCGGGTATGTAGTAGAGAAACCCGCGAATGACTCGCGACTCTGTATAAGCGCAACCCGCGAATACAAGGATTCGCGACTTGCTGTAAGGGAGACTCGCGAATGATGCACGAGTTGTCTAAAAGGAGAGTCGCGAATACATCCCAACATGGCTAAATGGCAAAGTAACTAGCTGGATGAAGGTAGAATGTTTTTCTTGACAAGCTAAGCTATAGTGTTAAGGGCAAACCTCTATCCATAAGTGTCCTTTTGTGTGCCGACATGAGGGATATCAGCACTCGGACGGAGAGGTGCCAGTCAGGTGTATAACAAGGATCAACATAGTTGTGGAACTCAGACAATCCTTCCTATTTGGATTATGGGATCAAGTATTTATGGAGCTACCAATGATCCTTCGTTTTGGAATTACGGGATTTAGGTCTTTTCAGAGTTACTAATGATCCTTCCTTTCGGAATTACGGGATCAACACATATGTGGAACTCAGACAATACTTCCTATTGGAATTATGGGATCAAGTCAATGATCCTTCCTTTCAGAATTATAGGATCTAGGTCTTTATGGAGTTACTAAAGATCCTTCCTTTAAGAATTATGGTATCAACACAGATGTGGAACTCAGACAATCCTTCCTCTAGGAATTACGGGATCAACACACGTTCTCGAGTACCGAAGTCACCGGATCTGTTCTGAACCGAAGTTCAAGGATGATACAATCCTACCACCTTCTCGATAACCGAAGTTCACCGAATTTGTTTTGAACCGACGTCCAAGGATGATACAATCCTACCACCTTCTCGATGACCAAAGTTCACCGGATCCATTCTAAAACGAAGTCTAAGGATGATACAATCCTACCACCTTCTCGATGACTGAAGTTCACCAGATCCATTCTGAATTGAAGTCCAAGGATGATACAATCCTGCCACCTTCTCGATGACCGAAGTTCACCAGATCCGTTCTGAACCGAAGTCCAAGGATGATACAATCCTACCAGCTTCTCGATGAGCAAAGTTCACCGGATCTCTTTTGAACCGAATTCCAAGGATGATACAATCCTTCCACCTTCTCGATGACCGAAGTTCACCGGATCCATTCTGAACCGAAGTCCAAGGATGATACAATCCTGCCACCTTCTCGATGACCGAAGTCACCGGATCACTTTTGGACATATGTCCCGGGATGATACAATCTCTCTTCATTCTCGAAGACTGAGGTCTCCGGATCACTTTAGGGAAAGTTCCCAAGGATGACACAATCCCACTGCATTCTCGAGGACCGAATTCACTAGATCTATTATGGATATATGTCTCGAGATGATATAATCCCATTGCCACATCACTACTCCCCATTTCGAGGAAGGTCTTTCCGAACAACACCAAGCTTGTCTCGAAAGTGTTCAAAATTTACTCGAGACAAAGGCTTCATCAGCACATCATCATCTAAACCATTATCATCTACATCTTCAGTATGTGAATACTGAACTATCATCAGGTCACCATCATCTGCATCTATAGTATGTAAATACTGAAACATCATCTATATCTTCAGTATGGGAATACTGAAATCATCATCATCTATATCTTCAGTATGGGAATACTGAAATCAATATCATCTGCATCTTTATCTTGAATGTAGAAATACCAGATTTCTATGTGTTACGACGGAACACAGGGTTCTCTATTATCACAACTCTCGTTATCACATAGAATCAATGTAGTATCCATATTCAGTTCAAAGAGACCTGATATCAGCTTCCGAAGCCATATGGCTTCACAACTTAGCAGAGCAATCTGCTATTTATTTTGCTTCAGCCATGCTATGAGAAACACTGGACTGTTTCCTGCTAAACCATGAACTCATAGAAGACCCCAAACAAAAGCATCTACCTAATGTTCTTTTCCTGTCTGAGATACTTCCAGCCCAATCTGCATCTATGTATCCATACAATCTATACTCATGGCTACCATCATAATATAAACCAAAGTCTCTAGTCCCTTTCAGATATCTCATCACATGTTTTGTAGTTACTAGATGAACCCGTCTTGGTTGAACACGATATTGACTTAAGGTGTTCACAGCAAAAAAAATGTTTGGTCTGGTATTTGTTAAGTACATCAATGACCCAAAGATCTATCTGTAATGAGTCATATCCACTAACTCTGATGAGTCATCAGCTAACAGCTTCAGGTTGGAGTCCATGGGTGTGGCCATGAATTTGCATTCCAACATATTGAATCTCTTCAATATCTCTACCGCATACTTTCCCTGGTTGAGAAATATTTCTTCTGAACTTTGCCATACTTCTAGACCTAGGAAATAATGCATTAACCCAAGGTATTTAATCTCAAATTCTTCTGCTAGTTTCTTCTTGCTTTCCATGACCTGTTTCTTATTTCCTGTCAAGGATAAGTCATCCACATATAATAACAGGATGACAAGTTCATCTTCTACAACCTTGAGATAAAGGTTAGGATCAGCTTTACCCTTGGTAAATCCCATGCTCGACAAGAAACTATCTATTCTTCCATACCAAGCTCTGGGAGCTTGCTTTAGGCCATAGAGGGCCTTCTTCAACTTGCATATGTGAGTCCATCTGTCTTCAACTTCAAATCCTTGTGACTATTCGATGTAAAATTCTTCCTCAATAATTCCATTAAGGAAGTCTTGTCTTTACTTCATCATGGAAGAAACTACCATGATAGTTTTGAAGGAAGTGTACCTTACTTCCTGGAGTAAGTGTCTCTTCAGAATTAATCCCCTCTTTCTGATAGAAACCTCTAGCCACAAGTCTTTCCTTACTTCTATCAGCAACATATTTTATCTTGCAAATCCATTTGGAAGATACCACATTCTTGCTTTCTGGTTTGAGTACTATATCCCAAACATCATTCTAGTATTCTTTCATCATAACAGCTTCCATGAGTTCGTCTTGTTAGGTCATCAACATATCCTAGTCTTCTGCATTCAACCTTGAAGGTTGGAACCCACTTTGCTCTTGCTAAAGTCTCGATCCATCACAAATCTATCCATCATGTCGTACCGTGTCAAACTCAGATATCTTCTATAGTCACTCCCCCTGAAGTGGAGTATTATCTTCCTTCTTCATTCTGTACAGGTGGATATATACTGGTCAATAGAGTATGTCATGTCATAGTCTATTCTTTCTGAGGCAAATCACGAACCTTTCTTTGAACACTTGTTCTTATAGATCCATATGAAGAATACTATCTACTTCCCTTTATGTCTCGAAATCATATCATATACATCATTCCCCATGATCAACTGATATTCTTTAATCATAGTTTCTTTCATAGCATTCTTTTCTTCATATTGAGTTATCTCTCATACCCATGGTGGTCTTCATCCTTTGAGGTGGATCCACCGCTATCTTAATCTCTTTCTTCTGTCATGGTGTCTCTTCCACTGGGAGCTTCAGATTCATGTTTATTGAATTTTCATCACTTGTTCTTCAGAACAAGTCTCGTCCTTCTTTTCTTGTAGGAGGTTGTACAAGACCTTTCCTACAATTCAAATACATTTGTATGGTTAGAAGAATTTCATAAGGAATATTTATACTGGCAAGTTCTTATGCATAAATATATGATCATGCAACTACTTTAGCCAATACAACATTCATCCATATCTTACTGAAACCTTCTAGATGCCTTCCATCTCTACGAGGATAACATTGAGATTGTGCACTAATCCAATATGTCAGCAAAGAGGTTTCATTCTAGATAAGTAGCAATGGAGAGTTGTATAGCACCATGAGCTACTTACCCACTACATGCATATTAGTAGTATACTGTCGTTAATGCAAACATCCTATCATGCATAATACATCAACTAAATATAAACAAATGCATAAAAAAATCATGAAATGACAATTGAATACTTATCTTTATTTTTTTCGTGGGTATACTCCTTCTTGAGTCTTCAGCTTCATCGTCTTCTTCATTCATAATAGCATCATTTCTTATCCAAATGCTAAGGTGGATAAGAAGTTCTTCAAGAGTTGAGATCTTCATATTCATCATTGCTTGAGGTATCTTCTTTGGAAGGTGAGAGCTTGATCTTCATTTGATTCCGTCTTCTTCTTCTCTTCTTATTAGTCGAGCTGAAAGTAATCACTTACTTCTGGCATATATTCTTCACATGAATGAATCCCATGATCATGGGAGGCCATTCAAGGTGGCTATCACCACTTCTGCATTCTTTGCTTCTTCTTCTACCGGTTCAAGATGTTATGCATTCTGGATCTTCACATTCTTCAACTGTTTCCTCAAATCCATCTTCTGAATTATGTTCTTATCTTCAAATAGCTTGATCAAGGAATCAAACATCTTCGGTGTCTTTAGGGAAGACACTTGTGGCACAAGTTTATCCGTGATTGAATCAACAATGATCTTCTTGGCCTTGATCAAGTTCTTCTTGTGTAAGGATTCTAGCCTCATCTCCCTCTAGAACTGGAAGCTCTCTACTTCATGTAGATGTCCAATTCATTTTCTTTAGAGAGATCAAATACTTCCATGCTTGGAAGTTGTCAACTTTACCAAGCTTATCATCAAGCTGATGTGATAGATTACTTTGAAATGAGAACCTCAAATGAAAATAGCAAAGGATTAGATCTTACCGATTTGAGGTGTCTATCTTGGTTCCGGAGCTCGCTGATCTAGGGTTTGTCACAGAAACCCTAATTTTCAAAAATTGGAATATTTCAAATATTATTGGATATAAATATATATCTCTTCAAATTGAGCTGTCCAATGTACTCCTTTTCTTAAAACAGTGGAGGGAAGCTCCCGGAACAGGAAGCCCTAATTTTCCAATTTATTCTGCAGAAATGCCTGTTGCTTTTTCTATGATATATATGACATTTATGCTCCTCTATGTCTAATATTTCTCACTGAGGTAACCTCACATTTCATTTATCTAACAACAAAGGTTTCATTAGAATTGGTTTCACCATTTGGTATTTATGATCCGTTTCCCAAGGTGACCTGTTACAGGACTGTTCAGAACAGAGAAGTTGTACGGACTTCCACGTGTCACTGGTTCATCTTCTGAGTCTGATATTTGTACCACTAAAATTAAAGTCCGTTCCCTTTTTGGAACATCTCCAGGAATTCCATTTAGACCTCTGTAGCCCACGCTGCAACAATTCTCCCTAGGTGTCCTGTTTATGGATGAATTCTGGAAGAGGTTGGAACCCTAACTTAGAGGGGTCATATCTCCCATAATATAGAGAATCGGAGGCTGAATTTTGGACACAGTGTAAATCAGGATTTTATCTTTGGATTCTGCAATTTGTAGAGCCTGAACCTTCGCAAATATCAGAATATAGCGAATGTACCAAAACTTAGCCGTTTTAGTATTTAGGGTTTTTCCTAGCTCGGGATCAAACTAGGGTTTGACTTTCCTGGAGTTTCACCCAACCAAATTTTTTGATCCAGCTCTCTAAACTTAGATTTTTATGAGGAGAAAAATATTATGCTAGGATCACTCAAAAATTCTTCTTCTGTAGAAAGCCCTAATTTTCTGCACCAAAATTGAAAATGCTCGGAATCGAATTCCGCTTTGATAGAAAGATGCGCCCTTCAATAGAAAGTCAATCTAGCCTTCTTTTGCTGATCGATCATGGATAGAGACCCAAAAAATAAGAACCCATAGATTCTTTATCTGCATAATGTCTTCTTTTAGGGTGGCTCTGATACCATGTTAAATTTTCATATGCTAAGCGAGATCATTAGTATTTCATTTCAATTTCATAACAAAAGCATATAAACAGGATCACTGAAAGATAGACAAGCACAACCATACAAAAGGAACACAAAGATTTATCCTGGGAAAACCCAAAGGAAAAAACCCAGCAAAAGCTTCCTCAATATAGATTCCCCAAAAAGTTAGAAAGGTAAAACCAACAAGGAGATCAAAAACCTGATCCTCCTCCTTCTCCAGCTACTTCTATCCTCCACAAGTGCACTACACAAGTGAGTGTGTGCTCAAATGAGGAGAGCTACACCTCTATTTATATTCATCCATTCACTTCAATTAACTCATTCGACATGTAGGCTCGAGTTACACATGTAGGATCAAGTAACCACACTGGGGTGCTAATGACCCACCTTTACAATTAGAGGGGACAACCTCATGACTCTTATTAGTTCCTCCGATTAGAAGCATCAGGGTACAAGATAATACAAGCGGTTCTCCTGATAGGACCATTGGGGACCACAAAATATACACATAGAATATTCTTCAAATTTACAATATTTCAACATCCATGGCCATGTATGGATCATCCTCTACAGAGATAGGAAGCTGCCATTATTTTTCAAAAAGATCCTGGGTCGAGAAATGATATTCTACACTGCCTCCCTCCCTACCGATTCTTTGGGCCATTTCACAGAGTCACATCAATTTACGTGCCACCAAATGAATCACACCTTGTACATTGACCTAGCTTCATACCCATAGGCCTCCATATGCTCTAGTTTTTACTTGTGCACCACTACACTAGGGGCAGCATCACTAGCTGCTAGTAAGGCTTATCTAGAGTTCGTTTCAGATGTCATTGGCACCACTTGGTTTAGCTTTCCATCCTCTATATTTTGATGAGACCCTTGTCTCATGCTCTCACTATGATTTTCTGGACCATTTCCTGGAAGTCATCTTGATTTGTGTTCCATCATGTGAACCTCCCTTTTATGTATTAACATGTTCATGAGCCATCTGCTTCATCCATATTGCATAGTTGGCCATATTTTACCGCCATCCGTCATCCCACAAGGGTCCCCCTTGACCTATGGGCTTTGTGTACTTTTCCAAGGCTTAGCTACCGTTGGTTAAGTTACCCTAGTACCATATCTAGGTGCCACACAGAGTGTGAGATAAAAGCACAAAGTAACTCTGTTGGTTTATGATGATGTACTTTTGGAATCAAAAGGACCAAAAGGGCACTTGGAAAAAGGCTAAAGTCAAAAGTCAAAAATACATAAAGACTTTTGGACCATAGGAAAAGGACCATAGGTGAAAGTCAAAGATATATACAAATTTTTCGTAAAAGTAAAAAATACATAAAAGACCTTTTTGGTAAGAAGGTAAAAGTGTAATTAGGAAAAGATTAAAATATTATTATTTATATTTTCTAATTTTTGTCCACTTACAAGTGACTAAAGGCTATAAAAGAAGATTACGTCTTTTCATTATTACACACACTTTCTCTCACACGTACAGCTACTCAAGGTTGAAGAAGAAAGCTTTGTGATTGTGCCCTAACATGGATGAGTCTAGCTAGGGCATCATCATCCTCCATTGAAGACAAACCCTAATCTAGGGTTTCTTATCTTTTCTATCTTAAGGGTTTTACCAAATCCTCATCTTCAATCAAGTTTAGATCTACGGAATCCATCTTCAGATATGGGCAGCCAAGTTTAGTTCTAGGGAATCTAGCTTCATATCTTTAGATCTAGGCAGCCAAGTTCAGATCTTGGGAAATCACCTTCAGATATTTAGATCTCGAAAACCACGTTCACATCTAGGGAAGCCACCTTCACATCTTCAGATCTGGGCAGCCAAGTTCAGATCTAGGGAAACCACATTCAGATCTTCAGATCTGGGAAGCCACCTTCACATATTTAGATCTCGGTGACCAAGTTTAGATCTCGGAATCCAAGTTCGGATCTAGGACATCCACCTTCACATCTGGGAAACCATTCTCTAGATCGACGAAACCACCTTATTTACAAGTAGTCTTCCTTCCATTTTCGGCTATATCTATAATTTTCAGCAAGAATCTGGGTTTCGCGCGGATCTATGATTCTCCGGCTGATCTTTGATTTTTGGAAAAATCTGTGCTTTTTTGGTAGCTCTGATATTTTCATATTTTTGGGCAGATTTGATATCTTTTAGCACACTTTTGTTTTGGACATTGACCTGAGTTACTAGGATTTGAAACCCTTTCTTTGATTTTTAATGAGAAAATCTTACTGTAAATTGTAGTTTAACCCAGATTGGGATTTTAGGAAATTTTTGAAGAATTTCCTAATTCATCTCATTTACGCAATGAGATACTATTGCTTTTGGGGGGTTTTGTCCTTTGAAGGTTTCCCCACTGAAAAACTCTGGTGTCTATTGTGTTGATGTGATGAATGTGTTTTTACTGCACTTGTCAATTGTTATTTAAGTTGATCTCGAATTTTTTTAAGTATTTCTGCCAATGCTAAAATTCAAAATTATCCACTACAGAGGATAAATACAATGTTTCCTCACATGCTTGCAAAGAGACGATTTGGCTAAGAGGTCTTCTTAGAGAAATTGGAAGGCTATAAAACAATGTTCCTGTGACACTCAAAGTGCTATGCATTTTGGTAAAAATCCTGTGTTTATGATAGTAAGACTAAACATATTGATGTAAAATATCATTTTGGAAGACAAGCCATTAGTCAAGGTAGAGTAGATCTGAAAAAGGTTCATAATCAAGAAAATTGTGCAGATATGTTCACAAAACTAGTATTTTTAGAGAAGTTTCCATGGTGTGTAACTTCTCTTGGATTGAAAAAAGTTGATAACAATAACAACTAAACTAATGCCACTAATGTTTTTATGGGAAGTATCTCATAACCTCCATAACCCACAATGGTTTTACTCATGTAACTTCTTTCATGAAGTATATAGTGCATGGTTGTGATACCTATTGTAATAAGTAGTCTAAGAGGCTAAGGCCCATCATGTAATCTCTAGTTCTTTAATAGTGAGCTTCAATACTTCACCTGATTGGACGTTTCCCTTTATTGAGTTTTACCACATTAATAACAAGTGTTTTGTATTGTGTTTCTTCATGTAATTTGTCTATGAGAATCTAACAAACTGAGAGAGAAGGTATACAACCTGAGAAAAAAAACCAAGATGTTGGTACAAGAGTTAAACCAGACATTACATCACATTTAATGAACACAAAGTTCAAGGAAGTGGCTGAGCATGAGGTTGGTGCAGCTTGGCTCTAAATTTAAGGTCATTTACTGTTGCAATAATTTATGTTTTGACTCATAGAGGGATGAGTTTCCAGACTGTTGGAGGAAACGATTTTCCTTAGTAAATGGGCACATTTTCCATGCAAATCTTTGCTATTGCTGAGAGAAAGAAGACCAATGTAGAAGACAACTTCATTGTGCATAGTTTTAGAGACAATTATTATGTATTATGACTAACTGTATAGCCTGTGTTTGGCACCGATTCCAATGCTGTGTATTTTTTAAGTGTGAGGAGAATTGTGTCCTAGAAATTCCAGAATTGGTGAGTCTTCACATGGTTGAGATAAGTGGTTTCTCTCTATTACTTGCTGTACAGTTTTTTAAGAGAAATAAATATTCTCACTCTCAAATAGGTTTTCCTTTATGGGGTTTTGCTTAAGCAGTTTAATTTGTTTTTAATTTCTACCTTAAATATGTGATGTTCCATTTATGTTTTTCACCCATGTCAATGAAATGAGAAACACAAAATTGCAACATTAAACTTTGGCATTGAATTGGAAAATTTCATAAAAAAGAATTACAAAATAATACAAGAATAAATCTTACCTGAATTTCAGCGATCAAGTGCAATAAATCTTTTTTTGAATTAGAAAATTTCATCAAAAAATACTTACAAAATAATATAAGATAAATATTACCTGAATTTCAGCGATCAAGTGCAATAAATCTTTGCTCTACACCCGGCACCTCTGTTGCGTTCTCAGCTAATGAATCGACCCTTTCTTTTTGAAATCAACATTTCATCCACCATCTACCACCTTTACGGTTTACTTTTTGTTAAAGTTTCAAGGATGTCGATCTTATGCAAGCAATGACCCCTGTGAATTTAAGAAAAATGGAATGCACTGCAGGGAAACGGGAAAATAGTTTTTGCAAAAGTCATATTAAGAAATGGGCTTCTAGGTGTTTGAAACAAGAATGTCCTTAGAAAATGACTTTTTCCATCCCATCGTGTTTCTATAAGTTTTTTCACTGCAACGTAAATGATCATCCCATTTTTTCTTAACACGGCCTCGTTTATGTCCTTTCCTTTTGGTAACACAAACTCCCTGTTTTCTTTAATTGTCTTTCTATGGGTTCCCCTTGTGTTGTCACTCAAGATGCCAAGCTTGTCATAACCATTGAGTCCCAAGAATATCCTAAAGGAACAAAATAAATAAAATATCCTAAAAAACAAAATAAAATATCTCAAGAATATCCCATTCCTTACTATGACAAATCTACACTTACGAAGGCCAAAAAAATTGAAGATGCTTTGGCAAGCTTTTAACCACCGAGTCTTTTTCTTCTTCATCATCGAGCATCATCATACATGGTGACCTGAAAATGTTATAACAAACAAAAACATAGACCTCCATGACTTAAGCCTTTTTAAGTAATTTAACCCACTTTCT
>LPNX010760417.1:104202-414743 GCA_001517045.1 Pseudotsuga menziesii | reverse complement strand
CTACGATAATGTTGTGTATCAGAAATGGAAAACAGATCATAATTTTATGTCAATCCTTACTAATGTCTTCTTTATGCAGAAAGTAATCCTCCAATTGATGTTGTCGTCGAATCCGGTGTAGTTCCCCTTCTTGTTGATATTCTCAAGAGGGCGAATATGCCTCAGCTTCAGGTAAAATGCAATCGCTATATTGATTTATAAATATGATAAAATAAATAATTCAGTGGAGAGGTTCGATCTCGTTTGGGTCCAGAGAGTTGATTATAGCTAGTTATTTTAGAATTATTGTTGTGATAGTTGATAGCTTGTTATCATAAATGATAATACAGTTCAAGGCAGCTTGGGATTTGACAATTATAGTATCGGGAAACACTGAACATACAAAGCTTGTAATTTACTGTGGAGCACTGCCATTATTTGTGGAGCTTCTTACGTCTGTGGATGATGATCTTCGAGAACATGTACATAATTTTGTCAATTATCTTACTATCTTCTATGCATTTGACTTTCAACAATAAAACTACTTCTCACTTTGAGTTCAACTGTTGTTGCTATAAGGCTGTTTGGGCTTTGGGAAATATTGCTGGAGACTCTGCAGAATATAGGGATATGGTACTCGCTCATGGAGCATTATGGCATGTGCTTGCCCAGTTTCAGAAGAATGTAACAATTTCAATGATCAGAATAGCTGCATGGACTCTCTCAAACTTTTTTAGTGGGAGACCCCAACCTCAATTTCATCAGGTAAGCAGAATCCATTTTATTATCTAGCTCTAGTTCTTTGTGATTGGTAGATTTGACCATTTTATTACAATGATTGGGCTTTTAATAACTTTTAATTATATGGTAAATTTTCAAGTGTGTTTCGTTGGGTGGGAAATATGTGCATGTTGTAGTACTCCATGTCTTACAAAGTTGAACATGGAAATCTATGATCAGAGTTAGAATTTAGTAGCATCAAGAGTTTCTGCCTTTTGCTTATCGATTTCAGGTGAAATATGCATTGCCTACCCTGGAGTGGCTTCTCCATATAGAAGAAGAGGAAGTATTGGCATCGGCATGCTGGGCTCTATCATATATTTCTGATGGCCCCAATGAGAATATTCAAGGAATAATTGACGCTGGCATTTGCCCAAAGTTCGTGGAGCTTACGCACACTTGGTATTGGTATTTATATATAGTTCTCAATAAATATAACCACTTAGTATTTATAAGTAACTTAATAAATATAGTTTCATGGTTAATTTAAATTTGGTGTTAAGTTCAGTTTATGTTAATTTTTAAATTCCACGTCACTATAATTTTATACATAAGGTCCTCAATGTATTAATCGAAATGAACTGTTCGCAGGTATTCTTCACCATTTGTTGTTACTCCTGCTTTAAAGGCAGTGGGCAATCTTGTCACTGGCGATGATGTGTAAACTCAGGTGTTACTTCAAACATTTTTCACACTTCTTCCAAATAATTATACAATACATTTGTTATTTTGCATTTTTAGGCTGTGATAAATTGTGTGCAGGTTGTTATTGACAATAAGGTTCCCCCCGCCTTTTGGATCTTCTCACAAATAAGACGACAAAGAAAACCGTAATAGGACATACATGCTGGATAATATCCAATGTTACTGCAGGAACAACAGAGCAACTTCAGGTGGGAATCGTTTTGGATTTATAGTGTTACTCGCTACCACTGTCATATTTCCAGTGTAACATAACTCACGCTTTTGTTTTAATGGACTGCACTCATTTTCATTGCTGGCTGTGATCAATGCAAATATATTTCCCCCACTTTTATCTCTGCTAGCAAATGCTGAATTCAATATAAAGAGAGGCGTAGCGTGGGCGGTTTCAAATGCAATTGCTTCTACAAGCGAGGAACAGATAAAGTACGAAACTTTTCTAATTTCTTCGCTTGTGTAATTTTCTGCATCCATCGTCTTAAGGTCGATAACATGAGCCCTTTTCTATTATACATACCTTGCGATTCAGGGTTGCATCAAGCCACTTTGTGATCTTCTAACCTGCCAGGATTCAAGGACTATAACAGTCTGCCTTCACGGTCTAGAAAAAATACTGAGAGCTGACGAGACTGAAAAGAATGAAGGCATCTCTGAATTTAATGTATATGTGAGCATAATTGAGGACGCTGGTGGCTTTGATAATATTGAGGCATTACAAATTCATGAAAACACACATGTCTATAGAGAAGCAGTCAAGATCCTTAATAATGGTTTCGTCGAGGAAGATGATGATCACGTGCTAACCATGTATGATACACCTCAGTGTGCAGAAGTTTCACCTGGTGGTTTTAATTTCATGTAGAAAGATGGATAATGTTGTTGTATATTGTAGGAATTATGTGTATATTGTTAGAAATGCTGCATAAAGTTCTATGTGATTGTTGATACATCCTTCTCACAGCTTTACCGGTTCGTTAGGAATCATGGCTTTAAGTTAGGCTCTAAGTTATTAGGTTGTTTTGATTTCATGTAGTAGGAAAGATCGAACGAAAGATTGATAAGTACACTTAATTTGCTTGGCTTGCAGAGGAATTTCTGTCGCGCTAATTCTGCTCTGCTCATTGGTCGACGGTGATGCTTGGCTTTCCGTTCCTTTCCTTTGCATTGTACGCAAAACTGTGATAAGATTTAGTTTCGTCGCAATGCGGACCTAACAACCACTACTTCCCAAGCATTGTGGACTTTGTGGTTATAGTAACTTGATGTGCAATCTGCATTTGTCCTGGTGTTCCTACGTCTTGTTCTTGTGCACAATTGTCCTCTGCCATTCATATCGAGGCCAGGCAAGCGGATTCAGCCGCAGTTTACGAGTTGGATCTTTGTCTTCTTTGGTGTTCTGTCAAATTGATATTTATTAATGTAGTCCTGAATATCTTGAATCCTGAATGCTGACCGTTTCTTTGCCCTCAAGACTGGCTATGTCTAGCCGCACGGAGCATTGGTGCCTCCAGGTTATATAGAGTCTAGACACATATCTAGGGCTTGCCGATCGAAGCCTCTGAACCGTGTTTTAATGGAAAAGATGCTAATTCGAAGGACTAGAATGTTTTCTTTCTTTCTATTTGCAAGCATTCTGGTTTCGATCCAGCTGAGCATGACTGGCGTGGTGGCCGCTAGAATCATCCGGGACATGGAATTTAACTTTAAATTGAATAATTATGCGAGGGACGATCCTGGTTTCGCGAAGCTTTCCAACGTTCTGCTAGACCGGCTGCATATACCACGCCGATCGTCGACCCTGCCGGTTTTCCAAGAAGCTCCGACGTTTCGAAATGGTAAAGAATGCATCGTCTCGGCACCTTCGTCGTGGAGATCAGGCTATTCTCAACTTCAAGAAGAAGAAGATGATACAGAGCTATGTGATAGCACGGCCGTCCATATCCACTCCTTACTCAAATGACCTAACTAGATTTAATAATGTTATCTTCTAATTTCATAGAATTATTATCCTATTTTATGGATTATAATAATCCTTTTAAAGTCTTATCCACAATTTTGACATCTTACCAAAAAAGAATTTGGTTATTATAAGAAAATTATGTAAAACCACAATACTTTGCATTTAATTCCCTATAATTCAGGGGAAATTTGTAAGGAACATAATTCTAAAAGGATAATGGTGGAATTCTAAAATGAAACTCTGCCCCAGAATTTTAGCACATTTTAAACTACCAAAATAATTTTATAATAAAGCAAAATTCTGAACCTAATTAAACTCTGCCTTCATCCGGTTGCAGTGTGCCAGCAGATGAAATGCAAAGTGTTACGTTTCAGACCACGTTTCAGACCACGCTTATGATAATGCTTATAGCGTCATATCCACAATTTTGTGAAAGTAATAAAAAAATAATAATGCAGATTGACACTGAAATTTTCAGGGTTATAACTGGGCTTGTGTTTATCCTTCGACTGTTGGCAACAAAATATCCGAGTGAATTCCTACGAGTCAACTGATCGAAATAAATAAGCGAAGGGAGCTCAGAATTTTCCAACGGTACGCAGAACGACCGGAAATATTATTTATTTAACATTAAGTGGTGTGACTTTTTTGTACAGCTGACGTGTGTTTACTGGCCGCATTGCCCGTTTGGTTTGATAACACAACGTTGAACTGAAAAGTTGATTCAAAACAACTCATATGAATGAATGAATTTGTGTGTAATGAAGATATGATGTTTGACTATAAAATAGAAAAACCCCCGAGGAATCCTCCATGCAGTTAGAGGAGGTAGGGTAGGATTAGCCTGAAGCGATATATGTATAAGATTAGCTTTCCTGCTTCGTTAGATAACTAGACATCCTGATCTTCAAGATCTACAGGCGGGGAATCTCAGAAAGTGTTTCTATAACTTAATTAGAAAGGTTAGATTTCATAAGCAAAAAAATAATCATGGCTGGAGGGGCCATAGTTGTAACGTCGAGCTCTGGAAAAGAATATCCAGGGAAGCTCACCATGTTTGTATTGGTCACCTGTATCGTGGCTGCCACCGGTGGTCTCATTTTTGGCTACGACATCGGTATTTCAGGTAAGCATTTCTTCTAATTCAGCACTCATTGACGTTTTTTCTAAGAAGTTCTTGATATTGCAGATGTTGAATTTTGTTATTATACCGGCCTCAATTTTACAGGAGGAGTAACATCTATGGACAGCTTTCTTAAGAAATTTTTTCACGGTGTTTACGAAAAGAAGAGAGATGCAGCTACAAATCAGTACTGTCAATTTGATAGCCAACTACTCACGACATTCACATCTTCTCTGTATCTCGCTGGGCTCATCGCTTCCTTCTTTGCATCGCCCATTACCAGAACGTATGGACGTAAGGTATCGATGTTGATTGGGGGTACCAGTTTTTTGATAGGTTCTGCGCTCAATGGCGCGGCCGTTAATGTCGAGATGCTCATTTAGGGGCGTATTCTCCTTGGCATAGGCGTAGGCTTTGCATGAGGTCTGAAAAAAAAACCAGCTGGTACCACTTGCTATATGTCAATGGGATATAATTTTGATTTTTTTAATTTTATTATTATGATGTCATCTTGCCACATGTCAACTCAAATCCAGATACCAAATTCCAAAGTTTACATCATCTTTTATCCACCAATCAGCTGTTTACGAAAATAGTTTTTTAACAAAATTAAAAAAATTTATTTTACAAATCAGTTATACTTTGCAAAACAGATTTTAATTATTTATAACTGCCTCAAAAGACACCAACTAATACCAAAGTCAAAAGAGTTTGACTTGCAACTGATTACAATATACCTGCTGACGCAGGTATAATAATATATCAACTAAATTTCAGCAAATGCCAAAAAGATAATGATCAACTTAAAACTAAGTGTAATTTATCTTCTTGCTTGCTAAAACCATTTGATACCTTCAAATACTAGAATCCAGCCATGTTTGGTTATTTCTGTTTGGCATGTTTGCTTATCTCTATTTGACATAGTATATTCTTTGATTAGCCTCATTATCCTTCAAACACTAGAATCTAACCATGTTTGCTTATTTCTGTTTGACATGTTTTCTTATCTTTATTTGGCATAGTATATTGTTTGATAAGCCTTATTATCTCTTTATGTATGAAGAACAATCAAATCTAATTATTATAATTTAAATGAGTATTAATGAGAAATAATGATAATGATAAGAATAAAAAGCATTTTTATATAAATTGGTTTATATTTCAACCATACTTACTCTTTTCCCATTAGAGTTAACCATTAGAGTTAATAGAAGGGAACATCAACAATTCAGTGTTGAGATATATGAAAAAAAAATACAATGCAAACCAAGCTAATGAAATTGAAATAACAAAAAAGGTTGGATAAAATATTTCTTATGAGTTGACACCATAAATTCAAAAGTGCATCATATTAAGGACTTTTATAGCAGATTTCACCACACTAGGTGAATCACACATTGTATGGCCTTCCCCTGTCCCGCTGCAGACTCATTAGCCCCTATGGATTACTATTTTATCCTTTGATGTTACCTTGATCATTCCTAAAAACTATATAAAAGATGATATACGCGGCTTTTTCCCCGATAACCGCGTACATCGGGATGTGTGCATTAATCCAAATCCTTTTGGAGTTTTCCTTGACTTGGATCTGACTCATATGACTCCTGGCCTTCCATATGCCTTGAGATCGCACGGATTCAACCTTTCATTATCCCTTGTGAAGCTATATAAGGAACCCCTTGGTACATTGAAGGAGGAGGAGATAAGAGAGAATTGAGAGTAACGAAACTATAGTCCATTGTTGCCAGAACTTATACTTGAGTCTGCATCCCTTTGTCCCTTAGAGCACTATTGTGTTCTTCCCAAGCTTGCCTTTTGCTAGTGAGCTTGTTATCTGAGTGATGGAGGATTGAGGTGGTGGAGGCCCAAGTGGGGTATTCAGTTTCTCTGGTTCGCAGACGTGTCGTCAGAGGTTGTCACTTGTAATCTCTTATTTATATTAATAGAAATATATTTTCCTATCGAGTAATGTGTATTTGAATGAATATTGTATCCATTGGAATATGTCAAATGCTTTTACATTATTGATTATATATGCTAGAATAGATCTAACACCATGATATATAGTATGCTTGTATTGTTTACTTGTTGTTGAGGAAGTATTTTATCAATTCAAGCTAAAGATTGGAAAGCTCAACAGGGATCTACTTCAACCGTCCGGAATAAGGTACGAGGTTCGATTCGTTAGTGTTAGACATTTGATTTTTATTGCATATTGGGAAAGATTGATTTCTGGAGTCTAGTTGTCTGTTGTGGTACCCCAAGCCATATGAATTTCTCTCAGTAACAAGGACACTATGTTCTATAGTCATATTTCCAACTATATGCAAAACCATGCGAAACTTGGAAAATATAACAATTGAAGCATTTAGTACAGTTGTGCAGCCAAAAATTCAAATCTTTATATCTGAACCAGCAAAACATTGAACCAATAGACATATATCATCTGACTTGTTCATTTGGCTCTTATAGAAATTACTCTTTGTCGAATGCATACCTGCAGTTGTTTATTAAGTTTGTGAAATTTCACGTTTAGAGAGGCTGCACTGAATGTTTAGAAAGGCTGCACTGAATGGCCTAGCTACAAAAGATTTGGTCTCCATGTAGTTTAATGAGCTTAGTCTAGTGTCAATAAAATCATGGGGAATTTAGTTTAGCATTAAATAGTTATAAAAAATCTTACTATTACAGATTTTTACAGTCCATATGACTATCTTACGATCTACATAATGGTGGAGATAAATAAACTCTTACAGAAAATATCTTTATAGTAATAAAGAGTCACTACTCACAAGAATACAAAGGAATCTTACACAAAAAAATCAAAATCATATTTAAAGAAGAAAAAAATGACAATTAATATATAAATAAAAAGGAACACTTGATTCTGTGTCATCCTCTCTCTATATATCTAAAATGACACAAAATCAAAACCCATAAATAAAAATAAACATTTGCTAAAGCCAATGTAATGATAACAATAAACCAATGTAACATTGACAATAGAGACAATATAATGATATATATTTCATTTCAGCAATACTTACTCTTTCTAGTTCCAAACCTCAATCATCCCATTGGATTTGATAGAAAGGAATATTAACAATTCACATTTTGCTAAAGTCAATATAATGATAACAATAAAGCCAATGTAATGATAACAATCAATTTTTTTAGGAACCATATAAAAGCCTATATTTCAGCAATACTTACTCTTTCTAGGTTGAGTTCCAAATCTCAATTGGAGTTAATAAAAAGGAACATTAACAGTTCATTCATTCATGGAGAGACAATGAGATCGAAGCTAATGAAATTGAAATAAACAAGTGGATATAATATTTGCTATGATCTTACACCCTAAATTCAAAAGCCCATAAGCATCGTATCACCACCAATATGCCCCATATTCATCTGCAAAACCATGCCCTAAGATTAGAAAACTATGGCGTAAGATTAGAAAGAATGGTTCAAAAGCTGTGACAGATATAATCGTAATGAAGAAACAAAGATTAGAAGGGATGCATACCAGGCTTCACCGGACACCCGACTTCCATGTTGAGCCTTGGTTCAAAAGCTGTGACCACGTAATTGTAGTAGTCTAAAGGACAACTAGGGAGCCAGGTCCATGAATTTTCATTCAGTTTATAAACAGGCACATTCATCACGTGATACCCCACGAAGCACACGTGATCCCCCACTGCTACAATCTTAATTTCTTGAGGTGGGGAATTCCTTTTCAGATCGTTACACAGATGGAGGCATCTTTGCAATCTCTTTCCACAGTGATGAGGAGGAGTCCACTGATGATGAAGATGAGGAACCGTCCAACTTCTGTTTCTCAAACTCCCAAATAATTACGTCTTCCAAAAGCGTTTCCCCTTCATTGGCTATGCTAACTGCAACTAGAAGCCGCAAACCGCAAGCAAGCAACTCCCGATGAACCATGCGCTTACCATTAGCGATCTTTGGCAACAAGGAAAATATTCCAGCCCCCTCTCTGAGGCTGAATCCAAATCTTCCATATCTCCCGAACGGACCGCATTACAATAGAAGTAACCATGGCAGAAAACCATCTCCCTGTTTTTTAAGATCACATCTTGTAGCAGGTGCCCTGCTATGCTCCAAGACTTCTGTGAAGAATCATAGATTTCCACTATATTTTTCTTTTCCCCATCACTCACCATCACCACTTTGTAGGTCCCTCTACTGTCACCCTCCCCTTCCACAATGCCTTCGGCGAAGGTGGTCCCTATGGATAGTTTGCGCGGAAGTGTTATGAAAGTTCTCGTGAGATTGCAGACAGTATATTCAAAAACGGTTGACATATCAAAGCTGAGATCGTTCTCTACAGCGATTGACATATTATAATCAAAGAGTGAGATATCAAAGAGCTGGTGCAAGAACAGACCTGCAGCGTATCCTAGGAAGTTATAACTGTATAAAAAACTAGGGTATCTCTCTTGCATAAAGGAAATGGACGCGCAGGAGTTTTCTTGCCAACCTTGCGTATAGAAAGAGTACGCCAAACAAGTACAATTTGTGGATGAGTACTTTTCACCGTATATAACTAACCAGGGCTCCCTGTTGGGAGGGGCCTCGGCCCATTTCGTTGTTATGAATTTTGTTGATGAAAGTAAAGCGTTCCAGTGCTTCGATACAGCACGAAATCTACCCAGAGATTTCACTGGCACCCAAGCGAAGATTTCTTCTTTCAAATCATCCGAAAGTTCATTAGCGATGGTCGAACACTGCGTCGGCTCCCCCATTTTGCCCTAAAATACAATGCCAGCTTGTTTTTTTTTCTTTTTTCTTGGATTTTTTTTTCATTTCCATATATATAAATATTAAAATTTTTCTTTTCATTATTCTGATAAAGTTAAACAAGTAGATTTTATAGCTTCATTTTAAACTTAAATCTATTCATTGTTAAACCCTAAATCTATTAAGTGTAAATTATAAAGAGATATCCAATTGTTTGAAGTGTAAATATTCTATACTAATTTTTTACATATAAAAAATTTACTTTAAAAAATTTTTTAACTCCTCTTTAAAAGTTTTATATAATTTCAAATATTCCATTTAACACTAAACCTTAGTTGTTATATGCAGCACATGAAATAATAACACAGTTCTCTCTATTGCCAATAACATATGATTTATTGTCAATTTTCATTTTCCATATTTTAGAAATTTTCATTATGAAACAACCCGAGTTCATATAGATAAATAGATAGATATAGATGTTGTTGGAGAGGGAGGAAACAACTTGCACTAAAATTGTAAATTTTACAATTTTTCACTATGTACATTATGAATGAATGAACTTATGTGTGTGGAGGGAGAGAGAGAGTAGAGAGTAATATTTCCTTTAAAATGTCTCACTACTTAAAACAAAGAGATAGTTTTGTTTTTATAGATTATAATTTCTCTTATGTTTCTTTTATCCTATAATTATTTATGGAACCACTATTTCTTCTTAAATTTAGATGTAATAATATTTTTATTAATGTTACTATCTATTTCTACTTGAATTTACATGCAATAATAATTTTAATACTGTCATTATTTGTTTCTTCTTAAATTTGCATGTAATAATATTTTTAATACTATCATTCTTGTGTACCATGACATCTTTCTAGATTCCCCAATGATTTGGACAATACGAACACAATTTTATGCTAAACTTAAGTGGTTTTCACTATAGTTTGAAACAATCTTATGAAGCCTCTTGTCTCCCATGTTGTTTATTTTGTTCTTGCAGTTTATTTTCTTGTATGATGAAGATATGATTGCATGTATTGCATTTAATTTTGAGATTATAAGTTATAAAGTACTTTTTATGTTCCCTAGATCCTTCTCCACCTTTTCTGAGAGATGTTGCAGCTCGAGACTTCACAACTATATAAGATAAAAAGTTTTGGAGTAGGTTTGGACCTATCTTGAAGGTTGCACGCTAGAGATGGACCATGTGATATCTCATCCAACGAATCAACCTACACAAAAGACAGGAGTTAGTTAGTTTTTTTATCCACTTTGTAATGGGATCCACCCATGCTGTGTGGTAGAAATATGTAGGAGATCGAAGGATAAAAAGGGAGAGATTATGAATGACTAATGGATGTGTGTGCCACTTTTTAGTTGTTTTTCTTGATGGGTAATGATGAGTTGCTGAAGACTATAACAAAGTATTTATGCGTGCAATCTACAGGTTATGTAAGACATTCTTATTAATAATGATAATGAGTAGCTTTGTTGTGAAATACCTTGCATTGATATTGAACATGGTGAATTTTTATGTATGTTGCAAACTAGGATCGGTTCCATGTTGTTGTTGTGAATGTACTATCTATTTCCATGAATGTATTATACTATGTTGCGAATTAGATGAATGGATATTATATTTGTCGAATATATATTTACATCCCTTCAAGACTATGAAATATTGGTTCCTACAATCCCCCTTGATACCTCCAGTGAGACTTCGCCTACTTCTAGGTGATCTAGGAGGATCTCACTGATCAAAAGTGGTTTAAAAGTGCTAAAACTTTGGCAGTGTCAAAATCTAAAATACAAAAAACTATCATGAAGATCTCGTCGAGACGATTCCAATGACATTCATTTTTCCTCAATTAGAGCGGGTATAGACAAGATATCACATTATGAAGTTTTCAACAAAGAATGGAAAAATGAAAAAAAGCAGTGGCACATGACACAACTAAAAGGGTGAGACATGGCCTGCACTGTTAGAATATTTGAACCCATAGTTACACTTAGGAGACATTAATTTGTCAATTTTTTCCAATTCATATATTCCTAAGTATGGTAGTTGGCATCCACTTGCACCGAGAAATCAACAAATGCTAAAACTGGATAAAGAAGCGCTTTAGAAAGATCCTAGAAAAGATTATAAGAACTCTCTAGTAATTCCAGAGTAGTAAAAGCACATTTCTTCTTTTTTCCTGAGTTGCTTTGCTTTTCAGCAGTTTTAAGGAAAAAAGGAAAAGCTAGTCTTCAAGTAACTACCTTGTTTTCTTCCCAACTCATCCTCCTTCTTTTCTCCATCCAAAATCATTAATTTGATCTCTTTCTATCATTTATTAGCCGGTACATCTCACTCATCCAATTTGTGAGCTTATTTACATATTAGGAAAGTTATTTATGCACCTATGGGGGATTTTGACTAATTTAGTAAGCCTGCTTTTTGTCCAATTCGAATAGCATCCTTATGATTCTGAATCTATGATGTAATTATATATTCGGAAATCCTATTACTTTATGAGGTTGGATGATGTACAATTATTCAATAGAATTTTTTGTTATGCTCCATATTCAGTCTTTTTTTGGTGGAATTTTGCATGTTTGACTAGTAATTTTGTGAGTGTAATTGTTCTACAACTTGGGATTAATTTCCATATGGTATGGGAGATTTGGTAGTTCGATTATTCTCCTTCCAAATTGCTACTGCAGGTTTGACATCACTGATTGGGAGCACATTCTGTTAGTTGAAGGGTGAAATTGTTGAGATATGGATCAATCTCAAAGGATCATCTTGACTCCATTCAACATTTTTGAATGGAAAGGTGAGATGGATATTTTGTTGAGGAGTAACGTCCTCTACAAAGTGACCATGGAAACTGAGGTTCAGACCAATGCAGCAACAGAGAAAATTAAATGTTACAACATGAAGGATGAGGCCTATGGTTTCTTGTGTTTGAGCATTTCAAGATACCTCCTCTTCTGTCTTGATGGATTGACATCACCAAATGAGGTGTTGGAATCTATATTCTTACTTGTGTGACCCAAGGTTCAACAAAAACACAATACGAACAAGACACCAAAAGACATCGGCCCAACAAAGCAAGCTAGGTCGACGACACCCGTAAGGAAAGCACAGTCTCACCCAAGATATCGTAATGTGTAACTGCCAAAACCATGTTTCCATAGTTGGCAAGGGAATATAGTCCCTTGGATGGCATCCAAAGTGCTCAACAGAGATAGGAGGATGGATTCTATTGCTATGCGATAGACATGCAACTATGTGTCACAATGCATGCGTGACAGAACCTTGCCCTTAACCACTTAACCACTGGCGCAACAGTGTGACACTGTTGATTCCTTATACGTGACTAGAAGTGTCCAACTTATATTGCAACTTAACAGATTTAATAAAAAAACTGTACATAACCTATCGAGGATGCATTAACATTCATCGATTCCTTAACTGATCAGTAATCGTACCATGTACATTCAACAATAACTATAACAATATAAGCAAACAACCATTCACATATCATCCAATTTCATTCAATAATTCAACAGACGAAATTAACGTGGAAACCCATATGGGAAAAACCACCAAGGTTCTCTTCATTTGGCATGAGAATTGGTTATAGCACCTTGTAGTCTATGGCTTGCAGATTGTTCTTAAGATATGTCTTTCTGAATCAATATTCTTGCTCTCATTCTCTCTAGTTTATTGCTCCTATCTACTCATGTTGATCGGCACACAGCATGTATCGATTCTTCTAATTTAGCAGCGGTCTACGCACTCAGCTGCAAGATCCACAGCTCAACATCCCTCTGCTAGAATCCTCTTATGAGTTAATAATAAACTACTAAGTGAACCTAACTTACTGAAAAAACTCAAGCTAACTTACTTCACCAACCCTTATACAGAGCGGTTTCTTCCTATTTATAGTATTTACCAGACTGCTCCGGGTCGACTAAGTACTACTCAGTTATTACAGACTCAATTGGTTACAAAATATCTACAATTACATTAAATGCCATCCCATACCTAGCCGCAAAAGTCCTGTATGTCATTAACCAAAACCTTAACTAGCCGTGGAAAGCGTCCTTCAGTTTTATGTACCAATCATAACTAGCCGTAAAACTGTCCTCGGTCTTCCGCTGGTTTATCCTTCTACAATCTTCACCGACTTGTACTCGTTCTGCTTTAACTCTTCTACCTGCCTCTTCCACCGACTCAGATATTCCTTTCCTCGTCGCAGCTATCCTCTATGCTTGCGCGTTGGATTCTTCCTTTATGCACTTTTCTTGGCCGAACATGCCCCCAACACTCACATGTGGCTTGCCCCAAGCCACTAAGAAAAATGGAAATTTCCGCAAAAAATTTGGAATGCCCGCAACTTAAGCCTCCGGCTCAGGCTACGCTACAGGACCAACCTTGTCCTGAAATTCCTTAAAAATTTGTTGGAACTTGGAAACTTTCATTGTTACTTCCTCCACCTGTGCGGCCAACTATTTTACATAGTCGGAACTAATTTGTGTTTCGATGGTCCTACCTCTAGTGA
This sequence comes from Pseudotsuga menziesii, assembly GCA_001517045.1. Taxonomy (NCBI): domain Eukaryota; kingdom Viridiplantae; phylum Streptophyta; class Pinopsida; order Pinales; family Pinaceae; genus Pseudotsuga; species Pseudotsuga menziesii. The sequence goes on along the minus strand of LPNX010760417.1, from coordinate 400,885 downwards.
CTGCGCGATGTGCTGAAGTTTCTGCTACATAGGATGAATAAGGCCTATAATCCGTGCTGCTTCTGATTGGTGCGATTCCACTTCTGCTTCCCTAGTCCGCTCTTGATCCCAGAGAGCTTGGACTTCCTACTACAGCTGCTTGAACTCAACCATCTTCGTAACCTTCTCTTCAAATGATAGTTTCTTCATCTCTGCCTTTGCCACGGCGATTTTCTCATTAGCAACATAATACACAAACAACCACAGAAACAAATATGCAGCAGAAATAACACTTCATTTCATTAATCAATAACTGAAACTTGTTTACATACAGAATGGAAATAAACTAGCTAGAGTGCAGGTAGCTTATCTCTGAGAAGAGATGTGGCAGCTACATGACTCTGAAGTCTATGTTACAATGAGGCTCGAAGGCCTATATATTATTGAGAAACAATGGAAGACCTACACATCCAAAAACCTAACCCTAGGAGGTGAAACGCCAAAATGTGGGCCCTGTTGGGTAACTTGGTACATCAATTTCCCGGGGTCGTAACTTTAGCATACTACCTTCGTTTGACGCACATGATACATTGTTAGAAATATCTGTTTAAGGACTACATCCATAAATGGAAAATATCAAGTCCGGAATGGACTCATATCTTCCCGACCATTCAATGCCAAAAAAACATCGTTTAGGGTTTCAAAATGGCTCCGGAAGTTTAGGACCCAAAAACTACCAAAAATAGTAAATTGTGCTACAATTAAGGAAACTGGAAAACTTAAAGAAACAATGGTGGGGGTCCAAGTGGACTAGGTGGGTGGCCACCAATATCCTCCTGGATCATTGTCGCTCATTTTCCTTAATCTTTTCTCCAATCTCATCCTCTAAAAGCTCTCCCTATATCACAAAAAATGAATTTTACTGCCTTAGCGTAGAGTTTTTCTCCTTTGGTGATCTTCGACACATCCTCAGATGTTGATTTGCTTCGCTCTTCAAGAACATCAGGGGGTGTACTCCGTATGTTCTTAGATTGAAGCTCTTCAACCTGTTTCTTCATTTACACCGCAATCTGTGACAGTCAGGAAACCTTAGAAGCTGAATCCTCATCTTCTTGACTCGCTTCTACTGGGAACTCCACAACCGTTCCTTTGATGGCTTGAGCAAGTGCAACTTGGCTTTTCTCATGCCCTAAAATTTCTTTCTCTTTCTCTCTAAGGAGGGTCTTATGTGTTGTTTCCTTCCTTTTCTGCTTAGTCGCCTGGTACATGACTACATTCTCTCTAAACCAGATCTCGATTGCAGTCGCCTGCTTGACACTATAGGATTTATCCAATGTGATCTTGGAGAAGTTCATGTTAAGGTTTTAAAATCCTTGAGTAGCATTGTCAAACTCATGCATCCCTGTCTCCAATACTCATGCTTGGAACTCTACTTTGATTGGCGGCACCAGCTCTAGTGTTACTCGTGGGATACTAGGGTTGACGCCATAAGTCTTAGCCTCAAAAATGGCTTTGACTTTGTTTACAACCTCTATCAACTGATTGACATGTTTAGCGAGTTCACTAGTTAGTTGCAGTTGTTTCTTACTTACCCCTTTTAAGCTGGACATTGCAACCTCTGCAATGGCATCGCATAATAAGCTTATGTCATCATAGGCTAAGCTAACAATGTTAGCTGATTTGTTCGCTTTCCTCTTATTACGCAGATGTTGTTGCGCCTCTTCTCAAGCCTTATTAACCTCATCATCAATAGGATTACCATCTGAATAATCATCATCATCCTTGTTCTGCTCACTTCCATCATCATTGGAGCTCGACATTTGATTTCCTTGGTCATCGCCTCTGCCATGTCCTTCTTATTGTTCTTGGTCATCACCGTGACCATTCCCTTGGCCATTCTGCACATTAGGGCCTGTGCTAACATTTTCACCTTGGCTAACTGGCAAGTCTTCTTAGTTTTCACCTTTAGGCATTGGCTCTACTAGTGGGCTGCACCATTCTTCTGGCCATCCCTGGACAATTGCATCCACATCATCCTCAGTGATCATAAACCCTGCCTAGTGTGCTTGCTTGGTTGGGTCTTTGTTCGGTTCCAGAATAGTGTTATGCACACCGACCTGGAATTTTATAAATGATGTGTATCTGTGCACCATCAAAGGAATTACTCTGTGTGCACATCGACCTGGAAGTTTATAAATGATGCGTATCTGTGCACCATCAAAGGAATTACTCTGTGGGATTTCCTGATAATATCGTACAACACCTCGGCATGCAGGAAGAACTCGATGTTATTGTCCTTCTGGAATACATTGTTTGTTTTAATCTCCTAGAGGTTCTAATACTTTGCGCCAAGGAAAAGCACTAGGACATCCATTGGCTAGTAGTTCGGTGGGTCAGACCACATAATTAAAGAGATTAGGATGAGCAACTAGGAGTAATGAAATTTGTGCCTAGGTTCCTCCTGCACCTGCTCTGCATCATCTATCAGTTTGTTTAGTAGGAATTGTGACCAGTTGAAAGCTACACTTGTTGCACATTGTTCTGTAAGCTCTACTACGCCGGTGATACACTCAGTTGGCCTCATCTTGCACATCATCTTGTAAGATAGGATTCTGGCTGACAACCTTACCATATTGTCCTCTATAGGGCCAATGAGGAATACCCTACCTGCGCGTGGAAGCTTATATTTTTGCTGCATCTTGGACGTATCCGTGTTCTAGTGCAGATATGGCATCAGGTCTATTCAAGTCTTGGGAAGGCCTATTATCGATGAGATGAGCTCGACGTCAACTGGGTACGGTCGATCGAGCCATAAACACCCTCTGTGAAAACAGACAAGGAGATTTTTCACATATGCATTGACCTACAGGTTGTGGCCGAAGTGCAGTATGAGCACTAAGTTCAACAGTCATGTTAGCACTATTTTAGTTTTGCTGCAGTTAGCCTTATTTCCTAAAAATTCTAAGTTTCTCTTGATGATCAAATGGTTTTCAGATTTTCCCCATTAATAAAATTTATCAAAATTCCAAGGTGGTGAGAAGAAAGAGGTTAAAGAGTTTTGGGTAAAAGAAAGAGAATTATATATGAATTAAAGTTTTATAAAGGTGACTTAAAGGTTTAAGTTATAAAGGAAAGATTTTGTAATTTTATAAAAACAAAATTTGTTTTTATAAAAATATTGAACACATATTTTTAGCCCATCTCCAATAACCAAGTCACATCACATGGGGTCCATGCACTCAAATCAAATTCCAAGCAGCAACCTCTCAAGGAGCACTTCATTGTTTTGTTCCTTGTTATACATTAAAACGGTTGAAGTATATAAAGGCCAAAACGAATACACCCCTTTTGCATGTGGGATAAAGGCATATTATGAGAAATATAAAAAATAGAAAGAAGAAAATAAAAACATGGATTAACAAGAATGCTATGTAATTGTTGGGTTGAATATTGCTTGTATATAAATGAGACAATTGTAATGACAATTGCATATGGTTTGGATAAAAAATTCCACTTATCTTTCAACTCATCACATGCTATGCAACATAATTTGGAGGAGGTAATTTTTTTTTATTTGCAGCATTGCGGCAATTGTTGGATAACGCATGGAAAATACATCTGGAGTGCTGTACATTCAAGATTTTAACTATAGCATTACAAAAATCAGAAGTGATGCAGCCATCAAAGATTGTTCTATTCATATGCCTAAGTATTATTTCAAAGAAATTTCTTATTAAAATTCACCCAGAAACACAATGGATCAACGACATAGATCAAGACCCAAAATCATCCAATGGTTCACATTTATTCCGCTACAGGAACAAGCACGAGGTAATTAAAATTTCAGATTTGCAAAATGATGTTAAACAATGGATGGGATGGACAGTCAAACTAGCAGGTGGAAGAGATCTGTGGCTCATGTCAATTTAGCGATGTGAAGTTGCACGGAGCAATTAAAATTTTCAATCAGCGAAATGATGTTAAATGGTAGATAGGTTTTGACGGTCAGATTGGCAAGTGAGGAAAATCCACGGTTAAAACAAATTTCACATTCTCAACTAGCAAGGAGAAATTAAGTTTTGAGACTTGGTAAATTTTTATGCCGCATGCAAGTTCACACACGTGGTTAACATCCATTATCTAATCAAACTGGTCAACCGCTTAAATTAATTCCGTTGGGTGAATGTTAAGGGAGGTTGGAAAAACAATGCTCATGAACATTATACTAATTGTGGATCAAATGAGCTCAATTCAGAATTAAAGCACGAGAGCATGGTTCAATTTTTTACGAAAATGGATATTTTGGTCATTATTTTAAATCAATTTTTCGTGCTGAGCCAAGATTATTTTATAGAAACTGAGAGAGGGTTTTCTTCATAACACACCTATCTACAATAACCTCTCTCAGTGTTTACCTAGGTGCTATGGATTGAGATAATCAAAGTCATCTTCAGAGAGCAAATTTTCAGATTTTTAAATGACTGTTTTAGTCAGTTATTTTAATCAATTGTTTTTGGAAAACCATAAATCATTTTCCAAAATTGAATGAGGTTTCTCTTAAGAACATGATTATGATCTATAATCTCGCTCAGGTTTTACATAGGTCCTATGGGTTAGGATAAACAAAGTGATTTTTATAGGCTATGTTTTAGGTTTTCCAAAGGACTGTTTCAGACATCACATTCAAAGAATTCTTTCATCCAAATAGAGTTGAATTTCAGGAAACTGAGAGAGGTTTTTCTTCATCCTAGGAATGCATTCAAAAACCTGCTTCATATTTTACATAGGTATTGCAGGTTGGGATAATTTAAAATATCTTTATAGGGTATTTTTCCATAAATTTACAGGTTTACTATTTGAGTCATTAGTTTCAAAATCAGATCCTGAGGAGTGGGAACCAAATTAGAGGAAACAAAGAAACGGGTTTTGTTTTTTTGGGAACATGGCCAATTACAAAAACCTCTTTCATTTTTTGCACAACTATCACCATATGGGATATGCAGGAGGGGCTTTTAAGCCTGTTTTTCTAGTAGTCCACATTTTATTTTTGTCTTATGTGAATTGTGGTGTGTAGGCCACGTCCAAGGTTTGTTAGAATATGTTCTCTAATTTGTAACAATTTTTTATTCTCGAATGTCGTGTTAGGAAGTCCAAAATACTATAAATTTACCTCTTGAAGAAGGAGAAAGTGTTGGAACCGATGTAATTTTGCAGTGTACTCTTTCAAGAGTATTTTAATAAAGTTGCAGAGCCGAGGTCGACGTTTTACACAGGGATTCATGTGTTGTTTGTATTACAGTCTGTTGATTCCATTTTCATGTGAATGTTTTTCCACGTTATCTCTCCCATTATCTTTTCTTTCATGTCTAAAATAAGTGTATAACAGTTTGGAATTCATACATGCTATGCTCCATCTGTTGTTTCAGATATTCACCAAAGCTTTCTTCTAAAGTTAATACAGAATTCATTTTCCAATGCTCTGTGTTGATGGTCTGTTCATGTTCCTCTTTCCCACCAGACAGTTATAATTTGACTATGATTGAATGGCTATCTTGCCTCTGTGTTGAAATCACCTCCATAAGTTCTGTTTATCGCTATTACACATATTGACTCCATCATCTAATGGTTCTATGTATTGTTTCAACCATCCTTTTAAACAATTCTTATTTTCACTTGTACATATGTGGCATTGTTAATATTTGGTGAGAGATCCCTCTCGAAAGAGCAGAAGGACAGTTCTCTCTTCAAAAGTGGTTCTACTATTACCTAGGAGCGGGCCTTCCGCAACCTTTGGCTCAATTCCAGTGCTAACAAACTGGCACCATTTCTAGGGACGAATTGAAGATCATCCCTTGGAAGAATGACAAAAACCACAAAGGATAAATGGCTTATGTGGGAAAACATAGATTCTTACATGTGAAAAAGATTGTATCATTTTCCCTGGTGACTCCACTGAAAGATTCTGGAAGGTGACTCCACTGAGGAGACCGATGGTTAGAAAGAAAGAGATGGGGAGAGGTCTCAAATATTCCCTGGATTTGAACGACAGGTTTAGATCTGAATGTTGATGGTGAACAATGGTTAGACATTAAGAAGGTCATGTCTCTTTTCACCTGGCAACTCCATCTGCGAAGGATCCATTCTTCATAATGTTCTATGGCATCTCCACTATAAAACGAGGTTGCAAAGTTTGAGGAGCTGATTCAGTTTCTCCACCATCAAGATGACTTCTTGGGCTGCAAGGTATGCTCCTATGAATCTTGCTGCCATTCCTGGTTATCCCAATAAAATACCTCTGGTAGATTGGCAAACATATCTTCCAAGATTCAATGATGAAAAGGGTGATGATGCTGCCATTCATTTTTTTAGATTTCATAAGCATATACATAAGCTAGGAGTGGGACAGCATGAATATTTTTTAATGAAACTATTCATGTTTAGTTTAGAAGGGTATGCAAGGTCTTGGTATGAGGGATTTCCAGCAGGGAGTTTATCCTCCCTTAAATACTTTCATACAATATTTCGTGAACATTTCAAAATGCATTATCCTTCTTTGTTGCTACTTAAAGGTTGTTGCACACACGATAGAGAGTTCATTGAAAATGTGAAAGATGAGTGTGGTGATGATCAGTATTTGGATGAAGAGGTTTTAGAGGTCTTACATGAATATTCAGCTCAAAAATAAAGATAAACCAATGGCCATGATATTCAAGAAATTTCCTAGCAGTTAATACTGTCTTCCTTGACTGAAGTTAACATAGACAAAAGCTCAGATTCAACCAGTTATATCTCTCTTCCTGAAATTGATGATGATTTGCAGCATTCTTGTCATTTTTTGTGTGACCAAGAGAGAGGTTGGGACTGTCAATCAAAATTTTCCTCATATAATTCAACTTTCAAACTTTTGTTACAAGAAGAGGCCTCCCCTTCCCAATTAGAAATTTCCTTTTCACAACAGCAATCTCTTGAAAGTTACAATGCTTGTGTGATTGATAACACATAAGACGATGATTTTGAAAAATATCAGTCTTGTAGTCCCTCCACATGTTCATTTTCTGAAAATGCAAGTAAATAGAAATCATATTTTGAAATAATGGTTGAAGGAAGACTGCTGCATGTTGATCAAACTCAAATTTCACCTAAAGATTTAAATGAATATATTAATCTATCTTTGCTTGAAGAAGATGATTAGCCTAGTGATTTGAAAGGAGATGGTTGTACTGATTTGTCTTTTGAAGAATGTAATCATCCTGCCACAATTTCTATTAGTGAAGAAAATTTCATTGCAATCCAAGATCAAAAGTTTGAAAACAAACTGGAAACTGTACATGTTGAAAGTGATTGTTTGTCGTTGTGTTTTCCTTCACTTGAGTTGTTAAAAAAGAGACTTAAAGTTTCCAATCAAAAACAAGTATTTGATATTGTAGACGAATGTATAAATTTCCTTGGAATGGGTGATGAGCGAGAAGGATAGTTATGCAATAAATCCCAGCCTTTAGAAAAACCAGCAGTATGCAATGAAGAGTTGAATAATGAAGAAGAAGATGGGGGTTCTCAAATGGATGTTTCTTTTTGTTTTTCAAATTCAGAAATTTTTTGTCGAAAAGAAGTCTATTTTCTTGATCATGTTGAGGAACAGAGTGGCATTTCTTTTGAAATGCATGAAAAGAATGAAGTTGTAAAATCAGAAATTTTGAATGAATATGTGGATGTCTGGGTTGAGGATTGTCATGAGTGTTCTTGTCAAGGATCTTTTAAAAAACAATTTGACAATTTGCAAAGGGAGTTCCTTCTCGAGCAGCTTTTGCATGGTAAGCAAATGACAGAATTTTTTGAAGGCTATCATGTTTTTTATGATCCTGTGGAAGAGTACATCAAGAATCTTGGTAGTGGTAATGGCTGGTTATATCTCTATTGTAAAGATCAATTTATTTTTTATAACCTTGTTCCATTAGGTCTTCCAATTTTGTTTTTTATCAAGCATGAATAGAATGTTGGTTTATGGGATCATTTGCTTGAGTGCTTCATTGGAAGTTAGAAGTTACTTGACTGAGCATTGATGCTTAGTAAGTAGGGTAGGTAAGTAAATATGAATAAGCTCGACATGGCGATCATTCCATTCAGTAGTTTTCAGTTTGTTTTCAGTTTAAGTTTTGATTTCAGTTTTGGTTTTAAAGTTCAGGTCTGCAGTTATAGCTGTCTTCAGTTTTCAGGGTATGGACAAGTGACAGGTTACAAGTTGAAAGAGTGGGATTTGTTTGCAGAATGGTTTCAGTTGATGGTTCAGTTCAGAATAGGTAGAGGATTTTAGAAAAATTTGGGAGCCTCCCAATGGATTCGGCACTTGGTCTATGGGGTTCTTTGATACCTTGTAGGGAGGGTAGCATCCCTAATGGAGCCAGTTGTTAGCACTATTTTAGTTTTTCCGCAGTTAGCCTTATTTCCTGAAAATTCTAAGTTTCTCTTGATGATCAGATGGTTTTTAGACTTTCCTCATTAAAACAATTTATCAAAATTCCAAGGTGGTGAGAAGAAAGAGGTTAAAGAGTTTTGGGTTAAAGAAAGAGAATTATATATGAATCAAAGTTTTATAAAGGTGACTTAAAGATTTAAGTTATAAAGAAAAGAGTTTGTATTTTTATAAAAACAAAGATTTTTATATAAAATTATTGGCCAAAATCCCATCTCCAAGAAGAAGGTCACATCACATGGGGTCCACGCACTCAAATCAAATACTCAAATAAAATTCCAAGCACCGACCTCTCAAGGATCACGACATTGTTTTGTTCCTTGCTATCCATTAAAACTGCTGAAGTATATAAAGGTCAAAATGAATACACCCCTTTTGCATGTGGGATAAAGGCATATTATGAGAAATAGAAAAAATAGAAAAAAAGAAAATAAAAACATTGATTAACAAGAATGTTATGTAATTGTTGGGTTGAATATTGCTTGTATATAAATGAGCCAATTGTAACGGCAATTACATATGGTTTAAATAAAAAATTCCTTTTATCTTTCAAATCATCACGTCCTATGCAACATGATTTGGAGGAGGTCGTTTTTTTTTTATTTGCAGCATTGCGGCAATTGTTGGATAACGCATGGAAAATACATCTGGAGTACTGTACATTCAAGATTCTAACTATAGCGTTATAGAAATAAGAAGTGATGCAGCCATCAGAGATTGTTCCATTCATATGCCTGAGTATTATTTCAATGAAATTTCTTATTAAAATTCACGCAAAAACACAATGGATCAACGACACAGATCAAGGCCCAAAATCATCCAATGGTTCAGATTTATTCCTCTACAGGAACAAGCACAAGGTAATTAAAATTTCAGATTTGCAGAATCATGTTAAACAATGGATGGGATGTGTTATCATCATATTTAGTCAAGTGGAATCGAATCATATTGGATGAGGCTCATTTTATCAAGGATAGAAGATGTAACACATCTAAGGGCGTATTCTCATTACAGTCATCATACAGGTGGGCTTTGAGTGGCACTCCTCTTCAAAACTGTGTAGGAGAATTGTATTCACTTGTTCAGTTCTTAGAGATCTATCCTTACTCTTATGAATTCTATAAGCAATGTGACTGCAAATCACTTGATTACAACTTTGGCTTGCATTGGCGCAAATGTGATCATTGTGGTCATTCTCCACTACACCATTTTTTGGTGGAATAAGTATGTTGAAAATCCAATAAAGAAATGGGGCTATAGATATGAGGGTCGTAAGGCTATGATTTTGCTCAAGTACAAACTTCTAGATATCATATTTTTAAGACGTACCAAGTTTGAATGGGCAGCAGATTTTGCCCTTCCTCCTAGAGTAGCATTTCTAAGACGGGATGCATTTGATGCAAGAGAAGAAGACTTTTACCAAGCCTTGTATACACAAAGTCAATCACAGTTTAACACATATGTAACTGCTGGAACACTGCTGAACAATTATGCTCATATCTTTGATCTGTTGACACGATTACGCCAGGCAGTAGATCTTCCATATCTGGTGGTTTATTCTAAAACTTCCATGCCACCAGTAAATGACCAGGACGGTACATATGTTTCATCTTCAGCAAAAAATGTTTGCAGTCTTTGTAATGATCAAGCTGATGATCCACTTATTCCGTCATGTGGAAATACTTTCTGCAGGGGTTGTATACAAGGATATACCTCAAATTCTGGACAATATTCATGCTCATCGTGTTTAAAACCTCTCACAATTGACTTGACTGGGAGAAGGAACACAAATAACCAGGAGACCACAAACAAGATCAAGGGATATAAGCGCTCAAGTATTTTTGGTAAAATAGATCTTTAGGAATTTCAAACCAGCATGAAGATCGATGCATTGATGGAAGAAATGGTTGTTGTTGCTACAAAGGAGTACAGGTCAATTGTTTTCCAAGATGAGAGATTCGTTGAATATTTCCGTTCTACAACTCCGGAACTGGAGTATGGTCGAATGAACATTAGGAGTCGCCCCTCAAAAAGGAATCCAAGTGGGGGCATTGAGTCACTCTATGCCATCCCGTGGATATTTGCTTGGACACAAACCCAATTTCATCTTCCTGTTTGGCTAGGATTTGGTGCAGCATTCAAGCATGTTATGGGGAAAGATATAAGAAATCTCCATGTGCTGCAGCAGATGTACAATGAATGGCCATTCTTTAGGGTTACAATTGATCTAGTTGAAATGGTTTTTGCCAAGGATGATCCAAGAATTGCTGCTCTGTATGACAAATTGCTGGTATCTAAGGATTGTGGGATATTGGTGAACAATTGAGAGCTAACTGTCTTGAGGCCAAAAATCTGCTACTGCAGGTTGCTGGACATAAAGATCTACTTGAAGGTGATCCATACTTGAAACAACGGCTCAGACTTCATGACTCATACATTACAATTCTGAATGTTTGTCAAGCTTATACTCTGAAAAGAGTTAGAGACCCCAACTATCATGTTAATCTTAGGCCTCATTTGTCGAAGGAAAGTTCAACCAAACCAGCAGTTGAATTAGTGTGAGGGCGCTCGAATGGTTCGGAAGATTTTTTAGATGGCCTGGTCAAAGAAGAGCAATTCCAACTATTATAGCAGATAATGCTGGATTGGACAGTGCAGATTTAGTTGCACAGCTTCATGAAGATCATCAAGAGAATGATAATAGTTACACGGGAAAGTTGAGAAGCCTGAGTGTCAACGCAAACACCAAATGGCAGAGTATTAATTCTAGATCCTATTTTTCAGGCAGAAAATCAGAACGAGCCCCAAATAATGAAGGCAGACAGTTTTAAAGGAGATTGACTTCTCTATTTGGGAAGGGCTTGATCCATAGAAGTAGGAGCTTATAGTTATCTTAGAAAAACATATATTTTGTATAAAGGGGTGAGTTCTTCCTTTCATAAGGAAGCAGAGGGACTGTAGGTTGGTAACTTTTGGAGAATGTAAGCCCTGTTTGGAGCATTGCCTCTATGACATAGGCACTCTGCAGCTTCAGTAACAGGTTCTATTTTTGAATGAAAACATGATGATGATTTTCCTATGTATTTTATGATTTGTTTTTCTAGTAATTCTGTTATGCACATGGTCCATTAAATCCCATTGCACTAATTCTTACTGTGAAAAGCAATTATCTTTATATTTTCTAGAAACAAGGCAGTTTCACTTCTTGATTTTATGATCATAGTGACCTTGTTATTGAATTTTGTGTTTGATTTTGTGTTACATAGCTCATGTTGATTCTTTTTGTAGCTCTGGTTGACCTACCAACATACCTTTTTGATAACTCTGTGATTTTTGTATAGTGTTCATAATATACCAGTATATGTTGTGATGATTGTGTGATGTGTACAAAACAGATTTGCTTTCATACTAGTCTAGATTTGTAGTGATTGTTTGATTTTACTCACAGCCTTTTATATTATACCAGCTTAGTTATTTCATAGTTGTGTGATGTGCCATTAGACCTGATTTCATACCAGCTTATGTTTTCAGTTTGATTTCATTTTTTAAACAAGGTTTCCTTAAGCTTGAATCCCATAGTCTAGGTTCAACTTTAGGGATAACATCTTCTGGCGTCGTTGCCGGGGACGGACAAAGGAAAAGATATCTTTTTCGGGAAAGAATGACAAATATCAGATCCAGCTCTTGATGGTGGACAGGAGCAGGGAATTAGTTGGACTACAGTTTTATTCACCGGGCGACTCCATGTTTGAATAATCCAGAGGCGATTTTACAAGATGTCAAAGCGTTTTGAAACCATGTTGGCACAGAGATTTGCTCCGTTCAATTTCTCAAATGTTCCTGGTTTTCCAAATACGGTACCTACCATGGATGAATGGGGAGATTTTCTTCCACGATTCGAAGAAAAGGAAGAGGACAATCCGGCACATCATGTAATTAAGTTTCATCAATATATGGATCAGCTGAGTATACATCATGAAGATGTATTGATGAAAATGTTTATGTATTCATTAGATGGTCCTGCGAGACAATGGTATAGAACTCTTCCTCCTTCCAGTATTTCCTCTTTGAAATATTTTCATGATGCCTTTTATTCATATTGTAAGAGGATATACCCAGCTGAGTGTCTTTTTGAGGATTGCTGTAGGGTATATGCATTATATATGCAGGGTTTAGAATCATATTTTTCCAGTAGTGAAGATGAAGCCGGTGGTTATGATATGAAGAAAGAAGAAGATTTATTATCTTCCTCTGATTATGTTTTACAACATGAAATTTTTCAAAATTCTGATATTAAAGTGGATGATAACATTATAGAACATAAATCTTCATCTTTAGAAATCGATCAAAATGCTCCATTTTATGGTGAAAACATTGAAGTTCTAGATTTGGATCAGCATCAGCCGATTGACTTTGAAGATATCCCAATCTATGATGAGTATTCCGATGAAAAAGAGCAGATCCCTACATCACCTTCTGTTGATTTGAGGAGCAGCCAACAGGTCTATGACAACTATGAATCAAATTTTGATGAGGAACAACATGGTGTGGAAATCAACCATCTTGAATCCATAGAAGACATTGAGCAGCCATATTTGCAATTCAGTTTGCAGGTAGCTGAAAGTAGCAGCCATTATGAGGAAAAGGATATACAGAAATATTTTGATCTTCAGCAAGAGGTATTTCCTTATAACTTCATTGATCCATTTGTTGATTATATGGATTCTTTGAGCAGCTCAAACGTCAGATTGTTTTTGTCAAATGGAGGTCGGATTTTCTCTTCTTTTGAAATGAATTTTCATATTCCACGGGTTGCTTTATTCGTCATCTTCAAATCAGAAGTTTTACCAGTCAGTCAAATATTTGTATGGCTTCATTGGAAGCAGATGATTAGAATGGGAGCTGTAAATAAATAAGCTTGATGCTTCGAGCATTTCTTTAAAGTTTGTACAGTATGATCAGGATTAGTCGATTTGCAGAGTAGTTTAAAGATTTAATCAGCAGTTTGTTTTCAATATTTTAAAGTAACAGAGACTTGTGATGAAGACTCTAGCCCAATTAAATAAAAAGGCACTTGGTCTACTTGTTCTTGGCAGCTCACAGGGAGCATGCCATCCCCAGACAAAGCCAGATGTTATCATCAGATTTAGTCAAGTGGAATCGAATCATATTGGATGAGGCTCATTTTATCAAGGATAGAAGATGTAACACATCTAAGGGCGTATTCTCATTATAGTCATCATACAGGTGGGCTTTGAGTGGCACTCCTCTTCAAAACCGTGTAGGAGAATTGTATTCACTTGTTCGGTTCTTAGAGATCTATCCTTACTCTTATGACTTCTGTAAGCGATGTGACTGCAAATCACTTGATTATAGCTTTGGCTTGCATTGGCGCAAATGTGATCGTTGTGGTCATTCTCCACTACACCATATTTTGGTGGAATAAGTATGTTGCAAATCCAATAAAGAAATGGGGCTATAGATATGAGGGTCGTAAGGCTATGATTTTTCTCAAGTACAAACTTCTAGATAGCATATTTTTAAGACGTACCAAGTTTGAACAGGCAGCAGATTTTTCCCTTCCTCCTAGAGTAGCATTTCTAAGGTGGGATGCATTTGATGCAAGAGAAGAAGACTTTTACCAAGCCTTGTATACACAAAGTCAATCACAGTTTAACACATATGTAATTGCTGGAACACTGCTGAAAAATTATGCTCATATCTTTGATCTGTTGACACGATTACGCCAGGCAGTAGATCTTCCATATCTGGTGGTTTATTCTAAAACTTCCATGCCACCTGTAAATGACCAGAACGGTACATTTGTTTCATCTTCAGCAAAAAATGTTTGCAGTCTTTGTAATGATCAAGCTGATGATCCACTTATTGAATCATGTGGACATACTTTCTGCAGGGGTTGTATACAAGGATATACCTCAACTTCTGGACAATATTCATGCCCATCGTGTTTAAAACCTCTCACAATTGACTTGACTGGGAGAAGGAACGCAAATAACCAGGAGACCACAAACAAGATCAAGGGATATAAGCGCTCAAGTATTTTGGGTAAAATAGATATTTAGGAATTTCAAACCAGCACGAAGATCGATGCGTTGATGGAAGAAATGGTTGTTGTTGCTACAAAGGAGTACAGGTCAATTGTTTTCCAAGATGAGAGATTCGTTGAATATTTCCGTTCTGCAACTACAAAAATTGGAGTATGGTCGAATGAACATTAGGAGTCGCCCCTCAAGAAGGAAGCCAAGTGGGGGCATTGAGTCACTCTGTGCCATCTCGTGGATATTTGCTTGGACACAAACTTGTGGATATTTGTTTGATTTTACTCACAGCCTTTTATATTATACCAGCTTAGTTCTTTCATAGTTGTGTGATGTGCCATTGGACTTGATTACATACCAGCTTATGTTTTTAGTTTGATTTCATTTTTTAAACAAGATTTCCTTAAGCTTGAATCCCGTAGTCTAGGTTCAACTTTAGGGATAACAGGATAGATGGTCAAACCAGCAAGTGGAAGAGATCTGCGACTCAGGTCAATTTCACGATGTGAAGTTGTACGGAGCAATTAAAATTTTCAATCAGCGAAATGATGTTAAATGGTAGATAGGTTTTTACGGTCAGATTGGTAGGTGAGGAAAATCCACGGATAGAGAAAATGTCTCATTGTCAACTAGCAAGGATAAATTAGGTTTTAAGATTAGCGAAATGTTTATGCCGCATGCAAGTTCACACACGTGGTAAACATCCATTATCCAGTCAAACTGATTAACCGCTTAATTTAATGTCGTTGGGTGAATGTGAAGGGAGGTTGGAAAAACAATGCTCACATACATTGTATTAATCGTGGATCAAATGAGCTCAATTCAGAATTAAAGCAGCAGAGCATGGTTGTTTTTTTTACGAAAATGGATGTTTTGGTCATTATTTTAAATCAATTGTTCCCAGTGAACCAAGATGATTTTTCAGAAAATGAGAGAGGTTTTTCTTCATAACACAACTATATACAATAACATCTCTCATATTTTACCTAGGTGTTGTGGATTTAGAGAATCGAATTCATCTTCAGAGAGAAAATTTCCATATTTTTAAATGACTATTTTAGTCAGTTATCTCAATCAATTGTTTCCAGAAAATGATAAAGCATTTTCCAAAATTGAATGAGGTTTCTCTTAAGAATAGGATTTTGTTCAATAACCTCCTTCAATTTTTACACAGGTCCTATGGTTTAGGAGAAACAAATATTTCTATAGGCTATGTTTTAGGTTTTCCAAATGACTGTTTCAGACATCACATTCAAAGAATTGTTTCAGCCAAATGGAGTTGAATTTCAGGAAAATGAGAGAGTTGTTTCTTCATCCTAGGAATACCTTAAAAAACCTCCTTCAGTTTTTATAGAGGTATCAAAGGCTACGATAATTTAAAATATCTTTACAGGGTATTCTTTCATAAATTTACAGGTTTACTGTGTGAGTCATCAGTTTCAAAATCAGATCCTGAGGAGTGGGAGCTGAATTAGAGGAAATGAAGAAATGGGTTTTTTTTTGTTGGGAACATGGCCAATTACAAAAACCTCTTTCATTTTTTGCACAGTTGTATCATCTGGGATATGCAGGAGGGGCTTTTAAGCCTGTTTTTCTAGTAGTTCACATTTTATTTTTGTCTTATGTGAATCATGGTGTGTAGGCCACGTCCGAAGTTTGTTAGAAAATATTCTCCAATTTGTAACAATTTTTTATTCCTGAACGTCAGTTTAGGAAGTCCAAAATACTATAAATTTACCTCCTGAAGAAGGAGAAAGGGTTGGAACCGATGTAATTTTGTAGTGTATGGTTTCAAGAGTATTTTAATAAAGTTGCAGAGCTGAGGTTGACATTTTACACAAAGATTCATGTGTTGTTTTTATTACAGTTTGTTGATTCCTTTCTCATGTGAATTTTTTCTAGTTTATCTCTCCCATTATGTTTCCTTTCATATCTAAAATAAGTGTATAATAGTTTGGAATTCATACATGCTATGCTCCCTTTGTTGTTTTAGATATTCACCAAAGCTTTCTTCTAAAGTTAATACAGGACTCATTTTTCAATGCTCTGTGTTGATGGTCTGTTCATGGTCCTCTTTCCCACCAGACAATTATAATTTGACTGTGATTGAATGGTTGTTTTTCCTCTGTGTTGAAATTTCCTGCATAGGTTCTGTTTATCTTTATTACACATATTGACTCCATCTCCCAATGGTTCTATGTCTCGTTTCAACCATCTTTTCAAAAAATTCATATTTTCACTTGTACATATATGGCATTGTTAATATTTGGTGAGAGATCTTGTTATCTCCCAAAATAAATTTATTTTGATAGTAGGAAGAATCTTCTTGTGTAATGAAAGATATGAGTATCACTGACAATTTGAAAGCCTCTATTTTTTATTTGGATGAAAATTTTACAAGTTATAGCTTTTGGTGGGTTAGGTGAGGACTATTATAGCTCATTAACCACCAAAAAGCTATGTTTCAGCAGCTAAATTGTTGAACACGGGGCAAAATCAAACCACCGAAAGCGGTCTGAGCAAGCAGAGTCAAAGTAACCCTTTCAGTGGCTTAGGAGAGACTACAAAAAACTCATTAGCCACTGAAAAGGGGCGCTTTCGGCAGATTAAATAGAGAAACAAGAAGGGTTTTAACCACCAAAAGCGAGTGGTGAGCATCATTGGGAAAATAACATTCAGTGGCTTAGGCGAGGCTCTGAACATCTCATTAGCCACCAAAAAGGGTCACTTTTGGAGGAATAGAGAAAAGTGCAATGCGTATGCTAACCACCGAAAGCAGGAAGATAAGCATCGAGTGAATAACCCTTTCAGTGGTTTAGGTGAAAGATAGGGCATTTTATTAGCCACTGAAAGAACAAGTTTTTGGTAGTTGAAAAAGTTTTTCTATGAGGTCGTTATTTGCCGAAACCAGAAGTTCACCACGGTGACGGGGTAAAGGTTTCAGTGGCTTAAGCAAGAAAGAAAAAACTTCATTAGCCACCAAAAGCAGGATTTTCGACGGCTAGCTGACAAAATCCCGGAGGATATTAACCACCGAAAAGGCAAAATAAGGAAACGGTTAGGAACTGTCACATCTAACCCCATTAGCAAGAAAAATGATCATTTTTTATCCTGACTAACCACCGAAAATATCTGGGCCTACGTGACTGCGTGGGGAAATGAGTGAAGAAGTTTTTTATGCAATTGGAAAAAGACTAATCTGACTGGAAACCCTCAGTCTCCCTCCACATGTCCAAAAGATCATCAAATAGCCATCGAATTCTTTGGCTGAAGTAGGTTACGGTTATGTGGGAAAAGAGATCTAAAGGATTGAGCTGTTATCATCATTTTTGTGACCTCAGGCTCCATAATGACAGAAAACCCTCGTAATCATTGCCAAGAGACTCCATCGTATTTCATTTTTGAAATTAGCATTTTCTCCCCCAGAAAAACTAGTTGTCAAAGAACAGCCTGCTAAAGCATACTATATACAAGTTTGAAAACTATTTTATAGGTACCCAGGAGATACACCCATCAATATGAAGAAGAGTGGACCAGCTCTCAGGAAGGAGCTAGGTGATATCAGTTATTTAGAGGCACATCGAGAGGTCTGTAGACTTTTCCAAGAGGTGGTTTGCTACAAGTTCAGTGAAAAAATACAAGGCTTCCATCAACATGTGGCTAAAGCTTTTTCCCTCTCATTTGATGGTTCAAAATTAGTCATAGAAAAAGAGGAGTTTCTCATAGATGAAGCACTAATCACAGAGGTGACAGAACTCCCTTCCATAGGATAGAAATGGTTCAAGACCACCATACCAAAAGAAGTGGAATTCAAGTGTTACCTTAAGCCTGAGCATTGAGGAATAATATGGAAGAAGAGTGTGCCATCATCATGGTTGGAAGAGAACTGGAAATAGCTATTGAAGGCCATTGTGGTCTACTTAACTTGTGAAGGGATATATAATAGAGCAATGATCTACCATTTCAAGCTCATGAATCACTTCACAAGTAAAATCCCTCTCAATATGCCCCTTTATTTACACAAAATTCTAGGGAATATGGAAAATCAAGTAAAATCCCAGCCATCCAAGATTGCTGGTAGGCTATCCCACCACGGTCTTATCCAGCTTTTCTTAGAGGACTTGCTGAAGAGATGAAACATGGCTTAGCTGTATTTTCTATTCTGGAATGGTTTTGAGACAGGCCTTCAGCCAGAGGAGAAAGGGAAGTCTCTTGCCAAGAAATCCATCACCCCAAGGAGTGGGAGAGGAAGGAGGAGGTCCATTTCCCCAACAACAGCAACAGAACAACCTCCCTCCTCTTCTAAGACCAAGAAGGAAAAAAGGAATTTGGACTTCAGTGAGAAATGTCAGGAGGTAGAAGCACACCTTGAGAATTTCTTAAATCTACCCTATTCAAATTTTGAGGAACAATAAGAAGATAATGCAGCCCTAGCTTTGAAAATTGTACCAGTATCTGAAGCATTGCCATCCCCCACACCATAGGAGCAAGAAGAACGAGCAGAAAGGGCTTCCTCCAGCAAGCCTAGAAGTCAAAAGATCAATTAGCTATTGAGGTAGGTTTATCAAATGGAGGTCTTTGAAAGCAAACTGAAGAGAAACAATGGGACCTTGACCAGGAGGAACAAGCTATTGCACAAGTCCTACCTGGAGCAGAGAGAAAGATACACTTTCTTGAAAAGGATGAACACAAGATACTTGAAGGACAATACCAGATTATATAGGTTGGTTAGGCTCCGAAGGCTGTAGCTGAAGGAAGCCAAAGAAAACCTTAACAGCCACCTCGCCTTATCAACCCTAGCTGAAGTAGCCATCAGTCTCCAGCCTCCTGAAGCTAGCCAAGTCGGTGTTGACACTCCTAGCACGAAGCCTGCAGAAGAGTAAAACTGAGCAAACAGGCTTGAAAATTTTGAAGAAACGCTAATAATTTTTGCAAAACAGGGCTTTCGGTGGCTTAGGCGGACACTGGGGTAGTTCATTAGCCACCAAAAGTGCCACTTTCAGTAGCTAACAGTTCCAATAAACTAGCCTCTTAACCACCAAAATCAAACAGAGCCTTAAAAGCAATTTTTGGCATACAAAACTAATTTTGGGCAACTACAGATGGTTCATGGACGTGATCTGAAGATAAAAGGCACTAAGGGATGCATCAAAAAAGGGTTTGTGTGTATGACATAACAACGCCAAAGGACACCAACCGTAGCTGTCAAAAATAAATCAGTGGTTTAACTGGCAGCGGACTAGTAGCAGTGATCACCAAAAATCACTTCAGTTATATAAATATTCATTTAGTAAACTAAATCTTCAGTATAGTTACACAAGTAGTTAGGTAGGGTTTTGAAACCCTAATTTGAAAAAATTGTTACCTTTCTTTATTTTTGTAAAAAATAGATCCAAGTTTTAGGATCTGTATATTTTGTAAAAGGCTATAAAGCCTAAGACTATTTTTATAAAAAAGGTTCGACTTCGGGGAGCTACAAGCCTATACTATTGTCAGCTTCTCATTTTGCTCATTCTGGAATATAATCTCTTTTGTTATGATTTGTTTAGCCATCATCTCTATCTTTACTGTACTTATGCTTGAATGTGTATTTAAGTTATTTTCAAGTTGATTAATAACTAATAGCTATCATCCTATTGGTGTGTTAATGTGATTTGATTTATAAGTATTATCCTTATCATGATTTATCCATTTATATGCATATGTTTTGTATGTAAGTCTGCCAGCTTGATGAGTTCTCCATCCCTGCACCTTATTGTCAAACTACTGAACAATTGTAACTAAAAGCCTTGTAATTGAGTGAGTTTCATGCATGTATTGAGAGTGGAAGTTTATATAGGTCACCTGACTTGATCCATATCAGAAAACCCTAAAAACATTGTAAGTTATCAGGCATCCTCGAACTACAACCTTGAGGAGTTTCCTGGAGTGATAAAAAATTGGTGCCATTATCGGGGAGAGGAGACCAAAGTTCAGCTTCGCTGGGAGATGACATAGATCCTTGCTTTGATGATAGACAAAGCTTGGACACTATTATGGTTGTAATCATCTATCTGACGACTACATTGAAATAAGGTTGCTTCAAGAAGACCAAGTACCAGAGTAAACCCTAAGGGGCCACCAACAACACCTGCTTCAGATCCAGAATAAATTTTGAGAAGAGCTAGGCCTTTACGAAGATAGACTAGCAGTGCTGCACAAGAAGCCACATCAGGTATTTCAAGAAATTTTTCTGCTATTATTTCTTCTGCTGAAATGCTTAATTCTCAGGAATTTATAAATACATTAGAAAATCCTAGGGCTTGGACATCTTCAAGCACTGCTGCTTGTGAAGATCCAATCCCAGGTGACTCCACTTGGATAAGTGTACCACTACCACCTTATCAGCAAGCACCTTCATCAGTGTTTCCTTCCTCAACCCTGTCTGTACCCATTTCCAAAATGGCTGCCCCTCAATTGACCAAAATGGAAAGGATCCTGGTAGCTAGGTATGCCCCCCTAAATTTGGTAAATCTCCTCTCTGCCATGCCTACTGGAGATTACCTCAAGTATATGCCTAACTTCACATGAGAAGGGGATTTCACAGCTAAAGAACATCTAGAGGCATTTTACAGCTATGCTGAGAATATTAAGATAGAGAAAGAAGATGTATGGACTAGGGTTTTTGTGCAAATCCTAGATGGTCAGGCTAGGAAATGGTGTAAGGAGCTACCTGCTGGGTCAGTGGCAGGCATTGAGGCCCTAGATGACATATTCCTAAAGTATTGGGGAGAGAGGAGAGACCACCTCTACTATATCACAGAGTTCAGCAACCTGAAAAGAGAAAATGGGGAGTATGTCTCCAACTTTACCAAGAGATTCAACAATATGTACAGCAAGATCCCCACTGAAATCAAGCTCACTGATACCTCAGCTAGGATAACTTATGCAAATGCCTTTGACTCTGATTTATGCTTACTTCTCAAAGAAAGGAGGTTTGCCTCCTTATCACTCATGCAAGATGCTACCCTAGAGGTAGAATCAAACATTTTGGCATATTAGAAGGTCAAAGGAAAGATAGACAAGAAGAAGCAGCCAACAGACCCTATTGGGTCTTCTTCATCAGAGAACAAGATTGAAAAAATGAAAAAATTATTAGATAACCTTACTGCTGAAATGTATAAATTGAAGGACCAAGGACAAATTCCTGTGAGGGGTAAAGGGCCAAGTGACTTTTCTCCTCGAAACCCTAATTTTGTCACTTATAGAAGAGGAAACCCCCTAGTTCATATTCTCAAAAGGGAGAGGAATCAAGGGGGAGATCAAAGAATAAGAGCTCCATTTCAAAATGTTGTACTAGAAGAAGAGACCAAATTCATTGAAGAAGAAGGAGAAGCTGAAGACAGCATCCACTGCATGGAGGATGAGGCAGACTATTCTTTTCTGACACAAACAGAATATGAGGAATCCCTAATTGATGAGCAGATCACTGAAGGGGATATATATCAGGCTGATGGTCAGGGAGGGTATAATCTGAGGTCTAGGCTAGTTTCCCCTCCCAAAAAGAATGCTGGGCATGTCAAGCATCCTGCTGCACCAGCCAAAAAGGTCACTGTTTTACCAAAGAAAGGGGTTATCATATCCAAAACATTGCAGAAACCAACACCTTCAGTGATTCCTGATTAGGTCCAAATCAAATTTCCATGGCATGAGGTGAGGTTTCCAGATAGGCTGCATTATTCTTTCAACCTTGAGTGAGAAATTCAAAAATTGAAGATCCCTTTCCCATTAATTGAGCTAATGAAAAATGATGCATTCAAGTATTCCATTTTGAATTCCCTTCAGCCAAAGATGCATATTGACACTGACTTTGTTAACCTACAACATGACAATCCTATTGTAACCCTGGGCCCCATGATCAAAGACCTAAAGAACTCATGCCCTCCTTTCTACATATCCCTGAATATCCATGATAAAATCCTCCATAACTGTCTGCTGGATTCATGAGCCTATCATAACCTAATGCCAAAGGTTTTGATGGATGAGCTTGGTCTCAGCATCACAAAGCCCTACCATGATTTATTCTCTTTTGACTTCAGAAAAGTCAAGTTCTTGGGCCCCATCAAAGACCTCGTTGTGAACCTAACTCAGCTACCTTCGAAAAGCATCATGATGGACATTGTAGTGGCTGATATCCCTCCAAAATTTGATCTCTTGCTGTCTCAATCATGGAGAAAAAGGCTAGGTGGCACCCTTCAGATGGATCTTAAATATGCCACTATCCCCATGTTTGGAGGAGAGACTAAGAAGTTTTACCAGGAAAATCAGTTGGCCTACATCATAAGCAAGGAGAGGAATTCAATGAATCACCCCATCTATGCAGTGGACATTGATTTTGGGTCATGAATTCTGCATATAGATGATTCTCAACAAAAATCAGTCCAGCTCACTGATCACACTTGTCAATAGCACGAAGAAGTGACCATAGCAGTCTAGAGCATGTACTTTGATGGGGCTAGCACTCAAAGCTCAGCAGATGCAGGTGTAGTATTGATCTCGCCATCCAAGGAAAACATTCATCTGTCTTACAAGCTTGATTTTAAAACCACTAACAATATAGCAGAATATGAAGCCTTGCTACTAGGAGTTAAAGTTGCCAAGGAGATGGGGATCATGTGCATGAGGATTTTTGGAGATGTAGACCTAATTATACAGCAGGTCAACAACACCTTTTAGACAAAAAACATCATATTAAAGGCCTACAGGGACAAGGTATGGAAACTCAGAGACTCCTTTATGTTTTTTGAACTATCATATATACCTAGGGATTTGAATCACCTAGCTGACTCCCTGGCTGTCTCTGCAAGTATTTTTATTCCTCCTTTACCTCCTAATCCTAGCTATGATGTTCAAGTTAAATACAGACCTTCCCTTCCAGACGATGTCAAATTCTAGAAGGTGTTTGAAAATGATGACGAGCTTGGTAAATTCCTTCAACTAGTAGATGAATTTTTCGATATGCACATAGACCAGGAAAACCTAAACATGGAAAAATCCAAGCATCTCAAGTTGAAAGACAAAGCGGCTGATCAGAACATTGTCCAATTACCCAGCAACTACATACCTCGAGGCCTAGTACCACTGGAAGAGTTGTTTGATCACAATGAATTCCCTTTTAAGCCTACCAAAAAGGAGGTAGATCTTGCTGTCCAAGAGCAAAACATAGGTAGCCAAAGCCATCCAAAACTGATAAATCTGTCTACTAAATTGACTGCTAATCAGAGGTCAAAGTTTTGCAACCTGATAAAGGCATTTGCTGATGTATTTTCCTAGGAATACAGTGACCTGAAAACCTATGACACCAATATCATCCAACATAGGATTCCTTTGGAGAAGGACACCATCCCTTTCAAGAAGAATATGAGATCCATCAGTCCTCTCCTATTACCAATAATTGAAAAATAAATCCATAAGCTCCTCAAAGCCAAGATCATAATTCCCCTTAGGTACTCCAAGTGGATTGCAAACCTAGTAGTGGTAAGAAAGAAAAATGGGGAAATCAGGTTGTGTGTGGATTTTAGAAACCTGAACAAGTCTTCCAAGAAAGACAAATACCCACTTCCCAAGATGGAACACTGGATACAGAAAGTCTAAGGGGCTAGGGTTATGTCCTTCCTAGATGGCTTCTTTGGATACAACCAAGTTGTTGTGCACCCTGATGACCAAGAGAAGTCTGCCTTTACCACCCTCTAGGGCACCTTGATCTATGCTAAAATTCCATTTGGGCTAATGAATGCCGGGGCTACTTTTCAGAGAGCCATGGACCTAGATTTTGTAGGATTGAAAGATAAATTTGTGCTGATATATTTGGATGACCTAACAGTTTACTCTCACAACCATCATGACCACTTGCAGCATTTAAGGAAGGTATAACTGAAGTGCAGAAGGTATGGAATATCACTGAACCTTAAGAAGTCCCAGTTTGCACTCAGTAAAGGAAAACTCCTAGGCCATATAGTCTCAGGTGAGGGTGTAAAGATCGATCTGGTAAGGGTGGAAGCAATTCAAAAGCTATCAATATCGAGGTCAAAAAGAGACATTCAGACCTTTTTAGGCAAGATAAACTTTGTCAGGATGTTCATCCCTAATTTCTCCAAGCTAGTAAAGATTATAACAGTCATGTTGAAAAAAGAGAAGGAAATAAAATGGACTGACCAGGCAAGAAACTCTTTTGAAGACATTAAGAAGGCTATCACGGAGGCCCCAACCCTGATTAGTCCCGACTACACCAAGATATTTTACATTTTATCTTTTGCATCCTATGACATAGTGGCAGTTGTACTATTACAAAAGAATGATGAGGGTCTTGATCATCCAATTGCATTTTTCTTAAAAACCCTAAGAGATGTTGAGATGAAGTATAATCCAATTGAGAAGAAGGATTATGCTCTCATAAAATATTTGAAGACTTTCAGAATTTATATTCTCCATGCCAAGGTCCTTGCATATGTCCCTTCATCTGCTGTGAAGGATGTTTTGACTCAACCTGACATTGATGGGAAGAGAGCTAAGTGGATTGCCAAGCTCATTGAGTTTGATATAGAGGTGAAACCCACTAAGATGGTGAAGGGACTAGGTCTGGCCAACCTCATGGCCAAAGAAAACTGTGAACTGATGGGAATAAACTTCACATGTGTCAAATCAGCAAAGGTGCAGACTGTGGTAGCAATAGAAGTAGTTCAAGATCAGAAGGACATTCCATCAGCAGTTGAAATCATATCTTCATGTGACTGGTACTCAGGTATTATTCAATTTTTGCAAAAAATAGAAGTTTCTCCTAATCTCACTCCTAACCAAGCACAAGCTCTTAAGTTAAAATATGTTAAGTTTTTCATAATTGACAAACTGCTATAATAGAAAGATCAATCTGGAGTTTTGCTAAGGTGTCTAGATAAAGAGGAAGTAGAGCAGGTCATGCACCACTTTCATTCCAGCACATGTGGGGGCCACCACTATTCAAAAAGCATATCCCACAAGATCTTAAGGGAAAGATACTATTGGCTAGTCCTCTTTGCTGATGTATGCACTTTTGTAAGGGCTTGTGACCAATGCGAAAGATTTATAGGGAAGCAGCAGCTCAAATCCTTACCCCTTAGGCCTATTGTGGTGAATGGTCCTTTCCAGCAGTGGGGTCTGTATTTCATAGGTGAAATAAATCCATCTTCCAGTGGACAGCATAAATGGATCTTATAGCCACTCACTACTTTACCAAATGGATAGAAGCAGTACCCACCAGGAATGCCACTCATCAAGTCATCATGAGAATTTTATATGAGAATATCTTTAGCAAGTTTGGTTGCTCGGTAAGGTTGGTAACTAATAATGCACCATATTTTAAAGCTAGGGAATTAGTTAACATGTGTGAGTCAATGGGCATTGAGCTGGTGCATTCCACCTCCTATTATCCACAAGGAAATGGCCTGGCTAAGTCATCCAACAAAATTTTAGTCAGGATCATCAGGAAAATGTTGGAGATAAATAAAAAAAGCAGGGATTCAAAGCTTAAGTTTGCTTTATGGGCTGATAGGGTAATAGGAAAAATATCCATAGGGACTTCTCCATTCAAGCTAGTTTACGGCACTGAGGCCATTTTTCCTATCCAGCTCATTCTTCCAATGGCAAAGTTCTTTCAGGAAGAGGAAGATGAACACAATGATATGGTGAGGAGGATGATGGACTTGGTGGAGTTACAGAAAATCAAGGAGCAAGTTATAGGAAAATCACAAGCCCATCAACAGAGGATAAATGGCATGTTTGACAAAAGAGCAAAGGCAGACAACTTCCAGGTTGGAGATTGGATCCTCAAGTGGGATGTTGTCAGACAGGACAAGGGAAAACATGGAAAATTTGACTCTTTGTGGATTGGCCGTTTTGTGATAGCCCAGGTACATAAGAATAACACCTTCAAATTGCAGAATCTAAAAGGGGAAGATGTATTTGATAGCCCAGTGAATGGGCAGTTTTTGAAACTGTACTTTATTTGAGGCTCTGAGGCCTTATTATTGTAAATTAGTAGATAGTAGGTTTTTTTTTATTACAGAATAAACTCCATGCCCAATGGAATAGTAAATGATAGTGTTAATTTATTTATTTTCTTGAAGGGAAAGGCATTTTGGTCTAACATTATTGGGACCTTACTGGGAAAAGAGATCTAGAGGATCAATATGCTGTCATCATTTTTGTGACCTATACTCCATAATGATAGAAAACCCTCATAATCATTGCCAAGAGACTCCATCGTATTTAATTTTCAAAATTAGCATTTTCTCTACTAGAAAAACTAGCTCTGAAAGAGCAGCCTACTAAAGCACACTGTATACAAGTCTGAAAACTGTTTTGCAGGTACCCAGGAGATACACCCATCAAGATGAAGGAGAGTGGACCATCTCTCAAGCAGGAGCTAGGTGATATCAGTTATTTATAGGCACATCTAGAGGTCTGCAGACTTTTCCAAGAGGTGGGCTACTACAAGTTCTGTGAAAAAATCCAAGGCTTCCATCAGTAGGTGGCTGAAGATTTTTCCCTTCATTTGACGATTCAAAAGCAGTCATAGGAAAAGAGGAGTTTCTCATACATGAAGCACTAATCACAGAGGTGATAGAACTCCCTTCCACAGGAGAGAAATGGTTCAAGATCACCATACCAAAAGTGGTGGAATCCAGGTCTTACCTTAAGCTTGAGCATAGAGGAATAATATGGAAGAAGAGTGTGCCATCATCATGGCTAGAAGAGAACTGGAAACATCTGCTGAAGGCCATTGTGGTATAATTAATCTGTGAAGGGAGATACAATAGAGAAATGATCTACCATTTCAAGCTCATGAATCACTTCATAGGTAAAAGCCCTCCCAATATGCCCTTTTATTTACACAAAAGTCTAGGGAATATGGCACATCAAGTAAAATCCCAGCCGTCCAAGATTTTTGGTAGGATGTCCCACCATGGTCTTATCCAGCTACTTATCCAAGAGTTATTGAAGAGAAGAAACATGGCTTGGCCTTATTTTCTGTTCTGTAATGGCTTTGGGACAAGCCTTCAGCCGGAGGAGAAAGGGAAGTCTCCTGCCAAGAAACCCAGCACCCTAAGGAGTGGGAGAAGGAGGAGGGCCATTTCCCCAGCAGCAGCAATAGAACAACCTCCCTACTCTTCCAAGACCACGAAGGAAAAAAGGAATTTGGACTTCAGTGAGAAAGGTCAAAAGGCAGAAGCACACCATGAGAATGTCTTAAATCTACCCTATTCAGATTCTGAGGAAGAATAAGAAGAGGATGCAGCCCTAGCTCTGCAATTTGTACCAGTATTTGAAGCATTTCCATCCCCCACACCACAGGAGCAAGAGGAACCAGCAGAAAGGGCTTCCTCTAGCAAGCTTAGAAGTCAAAAGATCAATCTGCTACTGAGGCAAGTTTATGAAATGGAGGTCTTGGAAAGAGAACTGAATAGAAACAATGAGACCTTGACCAGGAGGAACAAGCTACTGCACAAGCCCTACCTGGAGCAGAGAGAAAGATACATTTTCTTGAAAACACTGAACACAAGATACCTGAAGGACAATACCAAATTATATAGGTTGGTTAGGCTCCAAAGGCTGTAGCTAAAGGAAGCCAAAGAAAACCCTAGTAGCCACCTCACCTTATTAACCCTAGCTGAAGCATCCATCAGTCTCCATCCTCTTGAACCTAGCCAAGGCGCTGTTAACACTCTTAGCATGAAGCCTGTAGGATAGTAAGACTAAGCAAATAGGATTGAAAGGAAAATTTTGAAGAAACCCTAATAATTTTTGCAAAACAGGGCTTTCAGTGGCTTAGGAAGACACTAGGGCAGTTCATTAGCCATCGAAAGTGCCACTTTTGGCAGCTAACAGTTTCGATAAACTGGCCTGTTAACCACCGAAAGTGGACAGAGGCTTAAAAGCAAGCTTTGGAATGTAGAACTAATTTTGGGCAACTACAAATGGTTCATGGATGTGATCTAAAGATTAAAGGCACTAAGGGACGCATCAAAAAAGGGTCTATGTGAGATCCACTATGACATAATAGTGCCAAAGGACACCAACCCTAGCTATTAGAAAGAGATTAGTGGTTTAACTGGCAGAGGACCAGAAGAAATGATCACCAACAATCACTTCAGTTATTTAAATATTCATTCAGTAAACTAAATCTTCATTATAGCTAGACAAGTAGTTAGGTACGGTTTCAAACCCTAATTTGCAAAAACTGTTACTTTTGTTTATTTTTGTAAAAAGCAGATCTAGGTTTTAGGATCTGTATATTTTGTAAAAGGCTATAAAGCCTAATACTATTTTTATAAAAAAGGTTCAACTTCGGGGATTTATAAGCCTATATTATTGCGAGCTTCTCATTTTGCTCATTCTAGAATATAAGCTCTATTGTTATGATTTGTTCAGCCATCATCTCTGTCTTTACTGTACTAATACCTGAATGTGTATTTAGGTTATTTTCAAGTTGATTAATAACTAATAGCTATCATCCTATTGGTGTGTTAATTTGATTTGATTTATGAGTACCATCCTTATCATGATTTAGCCATTTATATGCATATGTTTTGTATGTAAGTCTGCCAGCTTGATGAGTTCTCCATCCCTGCACCTTATTGTCAAACTACTAAATGGTTGTAACTAAGAGCCTTGTAATTGAGTGAGTTTCATGCATGTCTTGAGAGTGGAAGGTTATATAGGCCACCTGACTTTATCCATATCAAAAAACCCTAAAAACATTGTAACTTACCAGGCATCCTCGAACTACAACCTAGAGGAGTTTCCTAGAGTGATAATAAATCCCTCTCGGAAGAGCAGAAGGCTAGTTCTCTCTTTAGAAGTGGTTCTACTATTACATGGGAGTGGGCCTTCTACAACCTTTGGCTTAATTCTAGTGCTAACAAGTCCCATGCAGTCAAATCCACTGGCCTACTCCATTGGTACTAAGAGTAGGGGATCCATGAGCTAGGATTGAACCGTAAGCATATATTTTTTCCTCTCCAAGCCCTCCTTCTTACGGTTTTTGACATCTCTGAATGAGAGCTTGGAAACCTTTGACACTATGTCCTTCAAGAGGGGCACGTAGCTAGGGATCTTGTGTGTTACTAAGCTGGTATGCGCTTTCATTGGGAGTGTCACCATCTTGGCGTTGGCGTTTCTTTGCCGAACAAACTGGGGAAATATTTCATATTCCCTAGCGGTGTCATTGTCTTGGGGAGGTGAGTCTAGTGTATCTTCCTCCATCAGGTTCTCCTCAGGTATATCCGCAATGACCTTAGCCTTGTGTTTCTTTGATGGTGGAGGCTTGGATGACTCTCCAGTCACTCTCTTTCTAGGCTATCTCAGTGGTACAACTGGTTGCGTGCCTACAACTAGTGGGTTCTGAATAGGGTTCATTACAAGGCCCTAACCAGGGGGTGGAACAGGGGCCAAACCGACCATAGGGACTAGTGGCTTCCTTAGTCATGCCATTGCATTGCGTTCTAGTTCTTGCTTGAATTGTTGAACCTCAGGTGATTCAATATCTTCCTCAATTGGGCATGTCAGTTTGATGGTTACGTTAGAAAAATCACTAGCACTAGAAATCTCTATAACCATGGGTTTTGGCTCACTCACTATTAAAGGATTTGGCTCTGGTTCTCTCGACTCTAGTTCTCTCTTCATAGGTGCAAGTAAAGTGAAGCTTGATGACAAACCCCCACAATGTGTTGGGCATGGTCAACACTTTTATGTCCAAAAATATGGGGACATGATAGTCCTCCCCTTCCAAATACGCTTGTCCTCAAGCAAAAGCACTCCAGAGTGCTGCAAATTTGTCCACCATGTAGGATAACTGGAGTATGAACTCGTGCAAAAAAAATGTTGTCTTGCTCTAGCAAGCCAGCATGTAAAGTTTCTCCAAAAAAAATGTCAGGGTCCCATTCCTTGTATTGCACCACCTTCAGTGATTATGCCTTCCAATGCAACATATCAGACAAAAATTTGCCTAGATGCCATTTCCTCAACTGAAGTCTCCAAACATTAGTATCCACCATAAAAATTTATCATCACAGGAAATGAGATTCATGATGTGGAAATCATAACATTGCACTGAAAATTGGAAATTCTCAATGTAAAATTGGAAATATGTGATATTTTCCCACCCAACATTAATTTATTTATGTGCTTGATGCACATCAGCATTGAATCTCATAATGATGTTGCTGCAATGACATAGGTGTGAGTTCCATGTCCATACCCAATCAGTATAAGCATCATCCAACCAACAAGTATGCCCAAACTGCTCATACAATTTTTTTGATGTGTGTGATGTATCTCCATTGATCCAAGAAAAATATTTACCCTCCAAACTCCATATCTCCATCATGTGTCTAGCCACCCATTAAATGGACAAACAGAATTGCATGCTAAATAATTCAACTACCAATGATGCACTTGTCAAAACACATGGATTCACCATCAATCCCTCCACTAGATGTGGCTGAAATAGAGGTGTGGGTTTAAGAATTGTGACCTAACTCCTTGCAATAGTCATCCATCAATATAATGGATGTACAACTTACTCCACTGGTTGTCTTAGTGATAGTGATATTATGTGCCTCCTCCAAAACTATACAACACTTCCCTAGAAGCAACTCATAATCTCGTAGGAAACATGAAAGTGCTTACTCTTCACCTTGTTTGACCTAAATATCCTCAAGCACATGCAAATAGGAATGCACCTCATGTGTAGGTTTATGGGTGGTACCTATGGGATGCAAGATATATATTTGTGGCTTCCCACTTGTTAGGAAAAATAATTCATTAAGGAAATTGAACTCTTTACCTTCCACAGTATTCATTCCCAAGGTGTCTCTATCCTCCCAATTAATGGATGAATAAGGAACTTTGTTTTTTGATCCATATGGAAAGTGATCAACCATCTTTCTGATAGAGAATAATACTTCATCCTTCTCCTGAATCTTGTTGATGTAATTGTAACTTCGGTATGTATTCACTTGTATTTCTTATGTATTGTACCCCGATGTTTATTCCGGGATGTGTCTGTAATGTAATTGAGTCATGTAATGCCTTGATGTTTTGATCGGGAGTTTCTATAACGTAAACAAGTCATGTCAAGTCAATGTGGGTAACCCTCCTATTGTTCAAGGGTTAAAGTCCCCGCAATTATGGGGCACTAGGGTTGTTAGACTCACCTAGTGAAGTTGGCCCTAGTAGGGTTTAGTAAAGTTGGGAATTAGTATAAATAGAGAGATAGCCTCTCTATTTATCACAGACTCACTCACACTTAGTTGTAGTGCATAGCTGAGAAAGAAGAAGACACCGGG
This sequence comes from Pseudotsuga menziesii, assembly GCA_001517045.1. Taxonomy (NCBI): domain Eukaryota; kingdom Viridiplantae; phylum Streptophyta; class Pinopsida; order Pinales; family Pinaceae; genus Pseudotsuga; species Pseudotsuga menziesii. The sequence continues at coordinate 369,014 of LPNX010760417.1, read as the reverse complement.
TCTAGGAAGAAAGAAGGTTACTGCTGTCGGGAGATCATCTTACTATTTTGGGTTTTACTTTTGGTGCTGATTCTATCTCTAAGGAAGTTGCAAGGTTTTCTCCATTTATGGTTTCCCCGAGGAAAAAAACTGTGTTCATTGTCTCTTTTGTTTGATTGTTGTGCTTGTTATTCTCTCAGTTAAAGATCCTAATATAATGCTAGCTTAATGTTAAAATTCTAACATGGTATCAGAGCTAACCTAAGAAGAAGACACTATGCAGATGGAAGAACTAGGGATTCCTACTTTCTGGATCTCTCTCCACATATTTTCAGCAAAATAAGGTTGGAATAACTCTCCTCCCTAGGGTGCATCTTTCTGTTGAAGCAGAATCCAATTTTGAGGTTTTTTAGTTTTGGACCCGACACTATTGCCGAAAATTAGGGCTTTCCACAAAAGTGGAATTTTTTAGTGAGCACAGGCATGGATTGATCTCCTCCCCAAAATAGAAGTTTAGAGATCAATATCAAAGCATTTGGTTGGACAGAACTCTAGAAAAGAAAAACCCTAATCTGCTCCTGAACCAGCATTGCAGAATTTTAGCTCCAAATCTAGATCCAACATCTTGACCCGGTAAGATATAAATATTTTGTATTTCCATTTAAGTTTCTTAGTTAATATGTCTCATCACACCAAGATTGATGAAAATATTGAGGGAGATGATAACTTCCGATCCTGGAAGTATAGGATGTCCCTAGTTCTAGAAGAAAATGAGTTGGACTCCTACATCCATGAGGAGGTTCCAGTTCCAAAGGGAGATGAGGCCAAGGCCTTACATAAGAAAAAGTTGGCTATGGCAAAGAGGATTATTGCTGATTCAATCAAGGATCACCTCATACCACAGGTGTCCTCCCTCAAGACACCTAAATCTATGTTTGATGCGGTAACCAAACTGTTTGAAGGGAAGAACATAAACTAGAAGATGACTCTAAGGAACCATATGAAGAATGTAAAGATCCAGAATGAGGAGACCATCTAGTCATACTTCACAATGGTCTCCCAGATCAAAGAGCAACTTGAAGCAGTAGATGAAGAAGTGGAGAATGTAGAAATTGTGATGACAACCTTGAATGGTCTCCCTAGGTCATGGGATTCTTTCATCCAAGGAATCTATGCTAGGAAGAAGTTAGTCAAGTTCAGTAGACTATGGGAAGAATGTTCACAGGAAGAAGATCAAATAGCATCTTAGGAAGAAAATATGGGAAGTGAATATTGAGCTCTCACAGTACACTCCAAGAAAGGAAGAAGGGAAAATCGTCATCACCAAGGTAATCATTCTCATCAGAAAAGAAGGGATCCATCCAAACTCAGATGTTATACATGCGATGAAATAGAACACTTTGCTAGAAGTTGTCCTAACAATGGATCCAAGAAGAAGAAGAACTCAAAAAGAAGAAATCATGCTCACACTGATGAAGATGATGATCCTCCCAGGAAGAACATAAAACAAGAAAGTGAAGACTCTTCAAGTGATGAAGAATATGTTCTGATCTCTTCTCTCATGGGAACTGTCACTCATGAAAGCAAAGATTGGCTTATTGATAGTGGGGCTTCCAAACACATGACAGGATTCAAGGAATCTTTTGAGAAACTATCAAAACATAATTCACCCCATAAGGTCAAACTTGGGGATGACTACCAATATCCCATAAAAGGTAGTGGTGAATCCTCCTATAAGCTAGACTCTGGAAAATCTATGAAAATGAAGGATGTCTTGTTTGTACCAGGACTAAAGAAGAATCTTCTCTCCATATCAGTATTGGATGCAGAGGGCATGAGGGTTACATTTGTAGATGGCCAAGTCCTCATGTGGCCAAGAGGAAAGACTATTGATGATGCAATAGTAATTGGAAAACAAGAAGCATGATTATACAAATTGAAGGACCATCCAGAACAAGCTTTGGTCCATGACATAGTAGAGCCAAATAAACTTTGGCATAGAAGGATTGCACATGTGCACTATAGAGCAATACCACTTGCAAGAAAAACTGTTGAAGGTATTCCAGAAATTCAAGCAAAACATGAAGGAGTCTGCAAAGGATGGGAAAAAGGAAAGAATACAAAGAAGACATTTCCATGTAGCGAGAGCAAGGCAAAAGGAATCTTGGAAATCATCCACTCTGATGTATGTGGACCAATGTCATCAAGTTCACTAAGCAGGTATGTATACTATGCTTCTTTCATTGATGATTATTCTAGGAAGACATGGATTTACTTCATGAAGAACAAAGATGAATTTTTCAGCAAGTTCAAGGAATTCGAAGCCTTGATCGAGAACCACACAGAAAAGAAGATCAAGACCTTTTGATCAGATAATGGCGGAGAATTCACATCAAATGAATTCAAAGACTTATGCAAAGATTCAAAGATTAAGAGGGACTTATCCACTCCATATAATCCACAACAAAATGGGGTTGTAGAAAGGAAGAATAGAACGATCATGGAAGCTACAAGAGCAATGTTTCATGATCAAGATCTTCCCATGCATCTAAGGGTAGAAGCTGCTAGAACAATGGTGTATGTACAGAATTGTACTCCACACAGAGTACTCGAGAACAAGACACCTGAAGAAGTATTTTCCAGCAAGAAACCAAAAGTTAGCCATCTCAGAATATTTGGCTGTCCAGTGTACATACACATTCTGAAAGAAAATAGGACAAAGTTAGATCCTTCAGGAAAGAAGGGTATATTTGTGGGATACTCTAAAAGCTCGAAGGCTTACAGAATATACTTCCTAGAATTCAAGAAGATCGACATCAGTAGGGATGTGACATTTGATGAAGACTCAGCTTACAACAAATCCAGAAAGAGGCCTATTGAAGATCCTGAAGAATCAAAAGCACCCAGAACTCATGACACAACCATAAACGAAGAAACTAAAGAAGAAGATCGAGAATTTGAAGAACCACAAGAAACTGTAGATCCACCTCAGGAGAAGAATCCTCATCAAGGGAAACCTGCTTGGGTAGGGGAAGCTATCTAAGTTGCGAAAAGATATGGGGATCTAGAAGAGAATAACAGAGAAAGGAAAAGGACCAGATCCTGCTACGTGTATGTAGCTTTATTGTGTGAATTTATGAATAAAGAACCTTCCAACTATGAAGAAGCGGTAGAATGAAAAGAATGGAAGGATGCTATGATCGAAGAGTATCAATCGATCATGAAGAATTATGTTTGGGATGTTGTCCGAAGACTAGAAGGGAAGTCGGTTGTAACTTCCAAATGGATCTACAAGATCAGGCAAGCTGCAGATGGAAACATAGAGAAATATAAAGCAAGATTTGTGGATTGTGGTTTCTCACAGAAAGAAAGAATACATTATGAAGAAACCTATGCACCTATAGCCAGATACACTTCCATCAGATCAATACTTGCTCTGGCCACAGTGATGAAATGGAAGATACACCAAATGGATGTCAATATTGCTTTCTTGAATGTTGTAGTGGAAGAGGAAGTGTATGTAGAGTAGCCACTCGGTTTTTAGACACATGACAAGGAGTCTCATGTGTGTATATTGAAGAAAGCCTTGTACAGTTTGAAACAGGCACGCAGGACATGGTACGACAAAATTGATGGTTTTCTATCCAGTTTGGGATTTACCAAAAGTAAAGCAGATTCCAACCTTTACTACAAGGTTGAAGATGGAAACCCAGTGATGCTCATACTATATGTAGATGATCTATTTGTAACAGGTATGGATGGGTTGATTGTTGATACGAAGAGGAATCTTGTTGCCAAGTTTGAAATGAAGGACTTGGGTATGATGCACTATTTTCTAGGCATGGAGGTCTGGAAAAATGCAGATGGAATCTCCCTTAGACAAGGGAAGTATGTAGTAGAGATCCTAAAGAGGTTCTGGATGTTGAATTGCAAGGCCATGACCACACCTATGGCATCGAAACCTAAATCTATTGAGTGATGCTTCATCAGAAGTGGTTAATGCTATGATGTATCATCAGATGATTGGGTCCTTGATGAACCCAACGAACACGAGACCAGATATTTTCTTTGTTGTGAACACCTTGAGCCAGTTTATGACAGATCCGAGACATGTTCACTTGATTGATGCAAAGCATATTCTGAGGTACCTGAGGGGTACAATTGATTATGGGCTCAATTATGGGGCGAATTAGAAGATTAACCTAGAGGGTTATGTTGATTTAGATTGGGTAGGCAGTGCCATTGATAGAAACAACACTTCAGGGTGCTACTTCAGTATGGGATCAGGTGTGATTTCTTGGTTTAGCAGGAAGCAATCCTGTGTGGCACTGAGTACAGCTGAAGTAGAGTATGTAACAGCTTGTTCAGCTAGTTGTGAGGTAGTATGGGTGAGGAAGACACTATCTGATTTATTTGATCTCCAGATGGATGCTACTTATATACATTATGACAACTAGAGTCATGTGAATTTGTCGGAGAACCCGGTGTTCCATGACAAGTCGAAGCATATCGAGATCAAGTATCACTATATGAGGGATATGGTGCAGAGGGGAGTAGTGAAGCTCCAGTATGTTGCGACGAACGAAGATATAGCTGATGTGTTGACAAATCCATTAGCTAGGGTGAAGTTTGAGTACTTCAAGGAGAAGCTTGGTGTTGTCTAGATCGAGGTTCCCTCCAAGGGGAAATGATGAGACCTAGAGCCATTCTGACATGGTGAGAGGATTGGTTCCTTCCATGGTAAGATGTAAGGGCTGAGTCATTCTGTCATGGTGAGAGGATTGGTTCCTTCCATGTCAGATGTGAGTGGTAAGCTATTCTGATGTGACTATAGGATTGGTTCCTACATGATCAAATATAAGCGTTGAATTCCATTCTTTCCATGGAGGCACCTAGTCAGTTACCAGGAAAGCTCAGTCTAGGACTGAGGGCCATTCTAATGTGACTATAGGATTGGTTCCTACATGATTAGATGTGAGTGCAGAGCCCTTTTGACATTGGTTGTCAGATGTAAGTGCAGAGCCCTTTTGGCACAAAGGATTGGTTCCTTGCATGGTTGAATATAAGTGTTGAGCCTTTCTAACATTGTTTGTTAGATGTAAGTGTAGAGCCTTTCGGCATGGAGGATTAGTTCCTTGCATGGTCGAATATAAGTGCTGAGCCTTTCTCACATTGGTTGTCACATGTGAGTGCTAGGCCTTTTTGATAGTGTTGTGGGATTTGTTCCCACATGGTCAGATGTGAGTGCTGGGCATGCCTTTCTAATATAATTATAGGATTGGTTCCTACATGATCACATATAAGTGTTGGGTGGGCCATTCTGACTTAGGGTCATATATAAGTGATGGAAGAAGACCTACATGGAGGCTAGGCCTACAACCAGCATGAAAAAGGGATGGCTCTATAGAACTTCCTGTGACAAGAAGAATCATGAGATAGCACTCGTGATGATGATTCAAAAATGATGATCCAGATCGAGTGATGATCTATATCCAGTGATGATGATCCAGATCGAGTGATGATCTAGATCCAGTGATGATGATCTAGATCGAGTGATGATCTAGATCCAGTGATGATGATCCAGATCGAGTGATGATCTAGATATAGATGAAGATGACTTGAAGATGAAGATGACGAGGAATCAATGATGATCCAGATGATACAGAGAAGAAGAATTGTGCTGATAAATTGTGTCGAGAGGATACCTTCCTAGTTAAGAGGGAGTGCTGATGTAATTGTAACTTCAAAATGTATTCACTTGTATTTCTTATGTATTGTATCCCGATGTTTATTCCGAGATGTGTCTGTAATATAATTGAGTCATGTCGTTCCCTGAAGTTCTGATTGGGAGTTTCTATAATGTAAACAAGTCATGTCAATTCAATGTGGTTAACCCTCCTATTATTCAAGGGTTAAAGTTCCCGTAGTTCCGTGGCACTAGGGTTGTTAGACTCACCTAGTAAAGTCGGCCCTAGTAGGGTTTAGTCAAGTTAGGAATTAGTATAAATAGAGACGCAGCCTCTCTATTTATCACACACTCACTCACACTCAGTTGTAGAGCATAGCTAGGAAAGAAGAAGACATTGGGGCTAGGAAGAAAGAAGGTTGCTGTTGTCGGGAGATCATCTTACTGTTTTGGGTTTTACTTTTGGTGTTGATTCTATCTCTGAGGAAGTTGCAGGGTTTTCTCTAGTTATGGTTTCCCCAAGGAAAAACACAGTGTTCATTGTCTCTTGTGTTTGATTGCTATGATTGTTATTCTCTTAGTTAAAGATCCTAATATAATGCTAGATTAATGTTAAGATTCTAAAAAATCTCAATGGGTTCCTGGTACATATTTTCTTCCTCATAGCTTTTTGCAAGCATATGCAAATATTCTCTTTTCTCATGTCCTTCCTCCACATGAGATTTTGCCATTATACTTGGAACATTCCCTTCCATGCAACATGAAAGGTGTGACATTATTAACTCCGTTTGAATTTGATAGGTCTACAACTTTGACTCTTGAAGGGATCTTTGTGTGGTGTTCAATGAGTTACTGGTGATCTCCAAACCGTGAGTTAGCCTGTCAGATTCTTCCTCCTTCTTGAATGCACTATGGTACATCTCAGCCACCATGAGGAGATGATCTCTGTCAGATAGTATGTTCGCATATCTCTCCTTCATCTTGTCCATGCCTTCTTTCAGTGCTAGTAACTTCTCTAGAAAGTATTCTCCTTCCATATGTCCTCCAAAATATTTCCAACATCTTTCCACTAAGGTATTGATGTCAGCAAGGTTGTTCATGGCTGCCATAAGCGTTTCTCTACCCTCCTTAAGTGGTCCACTCAGATGATGTGGCTCACAAAGAAGATCCTACATGAAGGTTTATTCCTATAAAAACTGGCATATAATACTACTTTTCTTATGACATGGATCCACAACACAAAGCTCATTCTCATCATACAAGCTAGCCTTTGAATTTTCTACAAAATCACTTCCATGGTGTGAAGTGGAGGGTATCTCTGAAGGATGGAATGACATGTGATCTATACACAAATCAGAAATAATCTCATGCCTTGGAATTTCAACTTCATCATGTTGAAGAGAGTCCAAAATTCTGAACTGTGTCCATCCCTTTGCATCATATTTTCCCCTTCATTTTTCCTAGTTCACATCCATCTGGTGGGGGATTATCTTCCACTTCCTGAGGGAGTTCATATGATGAATTCAGATCTGATATTTTCTTCTTCTTTTGGATACAATCCAAAATATCTCTTAAAACCATTGACAACATCACATTTCTTTGCACCAATGTTTTGTTCACCAATAGAGAGACTACGATTAAATTCATCTCTCTCGCAATTATCTTTCATCTTGCAGTCCTCAGATGAAATTGAAGTCTTTTCCTCCTCCCATGGATAAGAATATTGCCGGTGTACATGGATACTACAAAAATCATCACTTTTATCATCAATGTTCTTCATCTTCCCATATTTCTATACAGATAGTTTGGTGGTATACTCCTCCACCAAATTTTCAGGTTCACACCCAAGCGGTATGGCCTTGTCTTCTTCTTCCTTATGTGGCTCCTAATGTGACTGTGACTCTAATCTGTATTATTCTTTAGGATCTAATCCAAAATATTCATTTCCACCACCATATGAACCTGCATCCTTAGTAGTGATCCAAATATCACTGACACAGAAACTGGAAGTGCATTCATCTTCATTCTCCTCTTGGAGTAATGGGAAACAAGCAAGATATTATGGAGCATCGTATTTCAAAAATCTTAAGGTTTCTCCTTCTCGAATGGTATTTTTAACACAAAAAATTGATCACCTAGCTCTAAATGGTTGAAACCACATACATACATCATTTCCCTACCATTTTCCTTACCTTCGACCTCCACAACTATGGTTTACCTTCATTCTCTCTTAAAAAAGGCCAAAAAACTCTTAAAATGGCCAAAAAACTCATAAAAGGGATTAAAAACCCATAAAAGAGATAAAAATCTCACAAAAGGGGTTAAAACCCTAAAAAGAGATAAAAAAACACAAAAATGGCTTAAAAACCAACAAAAGGGCTTAAAACCCTAAATAGGGTCCAAAACCCTAAAAGAGAGAAAAGGACAAGAAAAAACTATAAAATAGTGTGGAGGTCTCCATCACAAGATTGAGTTATTCCTTCTTTCAACTTTCTATTTGTGAGTACAGTGAGAAGCCATTATTCTCATAGTACTCACCTCCTTTTGCTAATCATTCTATAGCCCCACCATCTCCCATCTGGTACATAGAGGCATCCTCCATACTAACCAACCTATGGAGAGGTGGCCATTTCCAAGATTTGGCCATGATGGCCCATTTTTAAGAAATCGAGAAGGTATAATTGTCATATTATTTGTTTATTTAGTTTAATCGTAGCTATTTTTTGATTTTGTGTTACTAATATTCTTTTTTGTTGTAGCTCTTCCATTATGAACTCTACCCTTCTGTCCCATAGACGAAAGGGAGGTGCTTTGGCACGTAGAAAGGGTGAAAACCTTGCTACAGTTTTGGTGACCATACTGAACATGTACAGCATGAGTTCCTGCCGCTGTTGGCCTCTGCTAACCTTTTGTTTTTTCTCTAGTTCCAGTTAGAGTCGCTCCTTTCGGACCGAAACCCATGACCCAATTGCGTCTTTTGGGATGAAACTTGAGATCCAGGTTGTGACTTTACCCCTGTAAAGCATGAATTTTCCCCTAGGGAAACGTTGCTCCTATTTTTTATTCATAAGCGACCAAGTTACCTATGTTTGGCCTATTTCAGCGACCCAGTTGCGGTTGTCCAGCAGTTAGAAATGGCCTGTCTATTTTTTAGTCCAATTGAGTATGTTTTTCCTGTTTAAATGACCCAATTGTGGTTTTTAACCTGTCACTTGCGACCTATTTGTTTCTAAGTTGATTTTTTCAATTTACAGTTCTATATTTTCATTTTAAAAAAATTGGAAACTAACCCACTTATTTGGCCCCTCCTCCTCTACTCGATCATCACCCTTTGGGGTATTCTAAGAGACGACGGGGGGTTAACTAAGTTTAGTAATAGGAATCCACTTTACTATTATTATTTTCAATTAAAAACAAGTAACTTTGGAGGCTATGGGGAGTGGTAGACTTTTGGGGGTCTCACAGCGTTTGCGTCCTCCTTGTTGAGAACCGGGAACTTGGGGTTTGACCTATGGATGTATAGGTGGACATGTTTCTACTTTATTGAGAGCCCAAAAATCCCTCTTTTATTTGAAGGATACAAAGTTTGGGTAGTCACACTACTGGTTTGCAAAAATTTAGTAACATATTTTTAGACCCTTGTCTGTCTTGCAGTGTGTTCCAATTTGCTTTTAACTTTCAGACCTGCTTTGGTTTATCCCTTTGCTTGTTTATTGCAGGAAACCCATTGTATATTTATCTGAAAGTAAAAGTAAAAGATTCGTACACAATTGCACACATAATCACACTACTAATCAAACAAACTCGGTTCATGACCCCAAGTGAAAACTTAAAAGTAATCAAATTTACTTAAAAACATTTCTGTGTGGGACATAAGTCTCATCTGCAACAACTATGGGAAGTACTTGGGATTTTCCCTAAAACTCATTGTGAGGAGTACCACAAGAACCCCAAAGTATCTAGCCAATGAGAGGACCTTCCAAGTGAAACAAGAAACAACCCCCACCATATTGATTAGATACCACCAGTGAGGAAAAAACCAAAGCATTGTCTTTAGGAAGTTTTGGTGGCCAAGTGAATTCTTTTGAGCCAATAGAAAGACGATGTAAAACGAGGCCCAAAATTCATTACCATTTGCTATAATAAAGCCACCCTTTCTCCACCATGATATTCTTTTTGAGTTAGGGGAAAATCCCTCATTTTGGTACTCTAGACTGCCACTATTGAGGCCCTATTCGACAACCTTCCTCACCTTCAGAAGGCCTCACTGCCTCTAATTCAGATTTAGGTTCCTATCAATTTGAGCCCAATCCTTTTAATGCCTCGTCTAGCCCCATGTTTGGCATACCTCCTGTCCCTTTCAAGGAGGGATAGTCAACAAAGGACCCACATCCTTTCCACCCATTGTTACTGTTATCCCTGTTAGTGGTCCCAGCACCACTGTGCATGTTGTTGTAGGTGTGCTACCCAATAGCATCAGCCCTGCACCAGCCATCACAGTTCCTACTATACCACCTTACATACCTGGGGGCAATGGCCCTTCCATGATCATTCTGACTATCCCTTCTATGGCAAGTAAACCACATATACCCCTAGTCATGCATGGACTAATTCATACTCCTGCAAACTCCGACGCCATTGGTGGTCCATCTTGATCCAACCTTGGGTCCAACTTACCATTTATGGCTCATCTTAACTTGCCAGATTTGGCTAGATTAACTAATGACCCCATCAGTCACCAACCACATTGGCCTCCCATGCCAACCAAAATCCTGTCAGAAATCCCAAAGCTTGAGGGAAAAGAGGGTGAGGGCCCCCAAAACCACATCATGTCGTTCCATTTATGGTGCTCCTAAAGCAACATAGTGGATGACTCCATTAGACTAAGGCTACTATAATGCACACTTAATGGTGCTTCTACAAAATGGTACATCGAGCTGCCACCTGCCTCTTACCCTAATTTATGCTTCCTTGCCTCCATTTTCCTCCAGTACTTTCAACTACCTATACACTATGATGAGGGAGTGGATATCCTCCTATCCTACCACCAAAATGTGGCTACTCACATTACCAACCATATCCATGATTGGCGATGGCACCGTATCCTATGCAAAATCCAACTGGATGACATGATCTTCCTCGACTAGTTTCTAGAAACCTTGCTCCCACATATAGCCAAGGACATCACCTCTAAGTGGCCCCAAACTATGGAGGAGGCCATCTTAAATGCGCAATAGTTCGATCTCATTTATGCCCAATCTTGGTATCTATACACCATCATACCAGATTATCTGCATGCTGGCACCCCCTGTCGTGGTACACCAGGGGAGTCCCATGCTACTGATGGTATCATCAGCTCAATCTCATAGCACCTTTAGTACTATATGGCACCCCCTATGATGCCACCGCACCTAGGAAACAACCATAACTTTGCACACCCAAACCCTATACCTGATTACTCGTGGATGATGGCTTTGTCTTGAGCCACATATTCCTATACACATCATGTGCCAAGCCATCCCACCAATGGGCTGAATTAGTCGGCACAATCGTAATCAGTCCAAGAAACTAGATGTGTAGACCCTCCTACTTCCCCCATCTATTACACACCACAAGTTTAACAACCTTCAAATCCAGCCCCGTCCCCTCCGATCTCCATGGGACAGGTTTTTTCTCACCACAACCTTCCCAACTAGCCTGCCCGCAATAACCAACAAGGGTAGGGAAGGACAAACCAAGGAAGGAACCGAGGTAATAACTAGGAACAAGGAGACAGCCAACACCCTAACCCTCCCAACAACAATGGTGTGAACCTTCGAGCATAGAACCCTCAAAATCCTACTCGACTGAGAAGTAATCCTCAATTACGGACTAATCATCAGTGCGTGTTATGTGAAACCTACTGTCATTATACACACCAGTACCCTCATATGGCTCGCACCCAGAAAAATCTCCAAAATTAAGCTCAACATGACACCACTACGATGGCATATAATTATCCAACCTAGCACCACAAAGTCCTCCATTGATGGTGCTCCAAAACCCTCTCCCACACCAAGGACTAGTGTCAACCACACCCTTGGCCCCACATGCCCCCGTAACCCCACCTGTCGAAACCGTAGTCCATCACATGATGACATTGTCGACGGAAGAAGTCAACCTACAAAATCAACATATATAGTATGGCTCCACTACAAGCACCACTGACCTGCCCACTTCATCCAGCTCCAACACTTCCAACATGCCCCTTCACTTACCTATGCCCCCCATTTATAGGGTGGCCAAAGGTCCATAGTTTCCAATACGACATATCGCCAACAATGAAACTACGCAAGCAACCTTAAATTATAGCATCGTTGATGACTTCTCCAATCACCTACAACCATGTCCTCTCTAGAAGTGCTCAAAACCTTCATGCTATAGCAGAAACCGTTGTTATCTATTCTTGGTGTCGTGGATCCCTCCAACTCCATATTGATCATGTTCATTTTGGATTGAGGTGAACGTAGAATGCCATCCACCATCTCCTTAGAAATTCTGGATCTCAATTCAAAATTTGGTAGAACATCGCTACATTATTGATGAAGGGGCATCTACTTGTTTCATGTCAACCATTTCCTGGAAGAAACTTGGGTCCCATACCCTCCAACCATCCTCTACCGCACTTCGTTCCTACTATGAGAACTCTATAAAGGTGGAGGGAATTCTTTCAATTGTTCCTATTTATGTAGTCAATAAAATTATTTTGATTGATATAAAGGTTATTAAGACCCAACTTGATTATAACCTCCTCGGATGTAGTTACATGTATGTTATGAGATTCGTGGCCTCCACCATCTTTTGACTCATGATGTTTCCCCATGATGGAAATATTGTGACAGTCGACAAATTGACTTACTACGATCCACAGGGGCCGGCCATACTGGAACATGTCGTTCCTACCATCGATAGGACCATTGATATCATGTCCATCTTTTCCTTATCTGCTTTGGGCTCAGGACTATTCGCCAAAACACCACTAATGGCCACCTTCTCGTCTTTACTGCTCTGTTCACACCAATTGAAACAACAAATTTGTGCACTCTCTCATCCAGCACCATCCAAACCACACCACAAAACCAGCTACAACCCCTACTGTTGTCACCTGGGAATTATTGGGGTTCACTTCCCATCCATAGAATTCCCTTCCTCTTTCCACCATCTGACATCGTGAGAAATCCTGTAATGGCTACTCTGAATTTACCTAACTTTACATTGGGGATTCCTATGTGGTACCTTGAACCACCTACCCCACTTCCAATGCCTTAGGTTGTGCTGACTCTCATCCAACCTAATGCAGTTGAGTCATGCCCTCTATTGAGCCATTCAAACATGTCATCCATTCCCAAGCCTGTCCCTTCTCTCCCAAAGAAGACTGGGGGCAAGTCCACAAAAATGATAGCCGGACCTTGGTCGACTCCACCTTGCGCCTTGTGTGATGTCCATGGTCGTGCAACTCAAAACTTCCTAGAGATACCTATCGTATGCATGCACATAGGCATTATGGATACATCCGTTGAACCTCCATTCATCATTATCTCAAGTCCTCCTGCGTCGAAGAACAAGTCTTTGAGGACAAACCATGCATGCACAATTTGTGGATTGAATGGACATTATTCTCACCATTGTCCAGACTTTTCCGAGTATCACTCAGCCCTTTACGAGCTTCGAAAACACTCTCATGAGTATGAAACCACTGTCCTTGAGTAAATTCACCCTCTGGTTTCTTCCTTAGACACAACCTATTAGATTTTTATCATTCAAGCTAGCATTATGATCTTAGGATCTTTAACTGAGAGAATAACATGCATAGTAATAAAACACAAGATACAAGAGACCCAAATAATTTTCCTTGGGGAAACCATAAAGGATAAAACCCTGCAACTTCCTCAAATATAGAATCAGCACCAAAATTAGAACCCAAAAACATAAAGATGATCTCTTGACAATAGTAGTCTCTCTCTTGTCCTATCGAATTCTCCTCTCACTCATGTGCCCCAATGCGTGAGTGTGTGTGTGATAAATAGAAAGAATCATTCTCTATTTATATTCTTTCATTCACTTGAAACACACTCCAACATGTCAGCCTCACTTAACAATTACTTACTAGAGCCGACATCTCTAGGAGTGTCTAATAGCCCTAGTGCCCCATAACTTGTGGGGACTTTTCCTCCTCCGACCAACAAGGAGGTTTATCCTTAACACAATGGTGGGTACTATTGCCCCAACTTACAATGACTCACCTAGGTTCGACATCTCTAGGATAGTCTAATAACCCTAGGGGCCCCATAACTGTGGGGACTTTAGCCCTTGACCAATAGGAAGGTTACCCATAATGACTTGACATGACTTGTTTACATTATAGAAACTTCCCGAAATAAAGATCAAGGTATGACATGACTCAATTACATTACAGACACATCCCAGAATAAACATCGGGGTATAATACATAAGATATACGGATGAATACATTCGAAAGTTACGATTACATTAACACTCCCTCTTAACTAGGAATGTATTCTCTCAACACAATTTATCAACACAAGTCTTCTTCTCTGTATCGTCTGGATCATCATCAAGTCTTCGTCATATTCACCTTAAAGTCATCTCTACCTTCAAGTCACCTTCATCTTCAATTCATCTTCATCTTCAATTCATCTTCACCTAGATCTAGATCATCACTCGATCTAGATCATCATCACTGGATCTGGATCATCCCTCGATCTGGATCATCTCTGGAGCATCATCTCTGGATCTGGATCATCCCTCAATCTGGATCATCTCTGCTGGATCATCATCATTGGATCATCATGAGTGCTATCTCATGATTCTTCTCGTCACAGGAAGTTCTACAGATCCATCCCTTTTTCATGCAGGTTGTAGGCCTAGCCTCCATGTAGGTATTCTTCAGCGCTTATATCTGACTTTAAGTCAGAATGGCCCACGCAACACTTAGATATGATCATATAGGAACCAATCCTATAATCATATCAGAAAGGGATGCCCAACACTCACATTTTACCATGTGGGAACCAATCCCACAACCCTGTCATAAAGGCCCAGCACTCACATTTTACACACATGAGGAACCAATCCAACATACATGTTTAAAAAGGTTCAGCACTTATATTTGACACATGTGAAGAACCAATCCAACATACATGTTCAAAAAGGATTTACACTTACATCCGACACATGCAAGGAACCAATCCCTCAATCACATCAGAATGGCCATGCGCTCACATCTGATCATGTAAGACTACATCTTACAGTCATATCAGAAAATCCCTTAGTCCTAGACCGAGTATTCCTAGTAACTGACCAGGCACCTTCATTCCAAGAATGGCATTCAGTGCTTACTTCTGATCATGTAGGAACCAATCCTATAGTCACATCAGAATGGATGATCACTCATATCCTCTCTCCATGACAGAATGGCTCTGGGTCTCATCATTTCCCTATGGAGGAAACCTCGATTTGGAGAACACCAAGCTTCTCCCTAAAGTACTCAAAGTTCACCCTAGACAATGGCTTTGTCAACACATCAACTATTTGATCATCCATCGCAACTTACTGGAGCTTCACTACTCCTCTATGCACCATATCCATGATATAGTGATACTTCATCTCGATATGCTTCGACTTGTCATGGAACACTGAGTTCTCTGACAACTTCACACAACTCTGGTTGTCGCAATGTATACAAGTAGCATCCATCTGGAGATCAAATAAATCAGACAGTAGCTTCCTCAGCCATACTGCCTCACAACTAGCTGAACAAGCTATGACATACTTCGCTTTAGTTGTACTCAATGGCACATAGGATTTCTTCCTACTAAGCCAAGAGATCACACATGATCCCATACTGAAGCAACATTCTGAAGTGTTCTTCTTATTGATGGAACTTCCCAATCTGAATCAACATAACCTTCTAGGTTAATCTTCTGATTCGTATCATACTTGATACCATACTAAACTGTACCCTTTGCAATCATTAAGTGAACATGTCTCAATGTGTTCATAGTAAATCAAATAACGGGTCTTGTATCCATCAGGTACATCAATGAACAAATCATCTGACGATACATCGTGGCATCAACCGACTTTGATGAAGCAACAATCAATAGCTTCAGGTTCGATGCCATAGGTGTGGTCATGCAGTCCTTCATCCTGAACCTATTCAAGATCTCTACTACATACTTCCCTTTGTCCACAACTCCATCTTTAGAATGTAGTGCATCGACACATAACGAGAGCATTACTGATCTTCTGCCTTCAACCTTGAAGCAAAGGTTGGAATCCACTTTACTCTCAGTAAATCCTAGAGTCATCAGTAATCTATCCATCCTGTCGTACCATGTCGAACCTCAGGATATTCAGCAGTCACTCCCTCTGAAGCATCATACTCCCTCTATCTTCCGTACTCTATGCACTGAGACATTTTGTACTGGAGTGACAAGTAGCTTCCTCTACTACTAATATTCTATGTATCCATCTAGGGTCACTCGATACCAAGATCCTCTATCTATGAAAGTGTTCTTCTCACACTCATCTGTGGGCTTGTCATCCTCTATCAACCTTGTAGCATAGGTTCAGATTTTCATCAAGCTCATCATGTATGTGTTATCCCATGGGTGTCTTCTTGAACTCATACAAGGCCTTCTTTCATTTGCACACATGATTATGCCTGTCATGTGTCTTCAGTCCCAATGGCTGCAAATGTCCCTTGTAGTCTATGCCTTCTTTTTACGAGAATCCTGATGCTACGAATCTTTCCTTGTATCCCATGATGTTTCCATCTACTGCATGATGGAACTACGAACTTCTCTTCATGTATCGATACTGCATCCTAGACATCATTCTTCTTGAACTGGTCTTCCCTTTCTTCTTCATTATTTCTCCATAGCTGAAAGGTTCTGCATCAATGATGTCGCTGCATTCGTCACATTATTCTTGATCTTGAACTGTCATCACTTGTTCTTCAGAACAAGTCTCGTCCTTCTTTGCTTGTAGGTGATTTTACGCAATCTTTCCTCCAAGTCAAATGCATATATATGCTTAGAAACATTTCATAAGGCATGTTCATAATGAAATATTCTTATGCATAAATATATTATCATGCAACTACTTTAGCCAATACAACATCCATCCGTATCTCACGGAAACTTTCTAGATTCCTTCCATCTCTACCAGGAAAACGTTGAGATTCTGCACTAATCCAATATGTCAGCAAAGAGGTTTCATTCTAGATAAGTATCAATGGAGAGTTGTACAACACCATGAGCTACTTACCCATCACATGCATATTAGTAGTATACTGTCATTAATGCAAACATTCTATCATGCATAATACATCAACTGAATATAAACAAATTGCATAACAAAAACATGAAATGTCAATTTAATACTTATCTTTATTTATTTCGTGGGTAGATTCCTTCTTAAGTCTTCAGCTTCATCATTTTCTTCATTCATAATAGCATCGTTTCCTATCCAAATGCTAAGATGGATAAGAGGTTCTTCAAGAGTTGAGTTATTCATATTTCTCATCGCTTGAGGGATCTTCTTTGGATGGTGAGAGCTTGATCTTGAGATGCTCTCATCTCTTCTCTTATCATGAGTCAAGCTTCTTCTTCTTATGTGTGCTCTTCCTAGAGTCTGCTAAAAGTAATCACTACCTTTTGGCACACATTCCTCACATGAATGAATCCCATGATCCTGGGAGGCCATTCAAGATGGCTATCACTACTTCTTCATTCCTCATTTCTTCTTCTACTGCTTCAAGTTGTTCTGCATTCTGGATTTTCACATTCTTCAACTGTTTTCTCAAAGCCATCTTCTAATTTATGTTCTTTCCTTCAAATAGCTTGATGAAGGATTCAAACATCTCTTTCGGTGTCTTTAGGGAAGACACTTGTGGTAAAAGTTGATCTATGATTGGATTAACAATGATCTTCTTGGCCTTCACCAAGTTCTTCTTGTGTAAGGCTTTGAGCCTCATCTCCCTCTGGAACTAGAACCTCTATACTCATGTAGGTGTCCAATTCATTTTATTCAGAGAGATCATATACTTCCATGCTTGGAATTTTTCAACTTAACCAAGCTTATCATCAAGCTGATGTGATAGATCACTTTGAAATGAGAACCTCAAATGAAAATATCAAAAGATTAGATCTTACTGATTTTAGGTGTCCGTCCTGGTTGTGGAGCTCGCCAATCTAGGGTTTGTCAGAGAAAACCTAATTTTCAAAACTTGGAATCTTTAAGATCTGATTGGATAGAAAGATATATCTCCTCAAGTTTAGTTGTCCAATGTACTCCTTTTCTGAAAACAGTGGCGGGAAGCTCCTGGAACAGGAAGCCCTAGTTTTCCAATTTCTTCTGTAGAAATGCCTATTATTATTTCTGTGGTATCTATGAAATTAATGCTCCTATGTGTTTGAAATTATGCATTGAGGTATCCTCACATGTTCCTGTTCCAACACCACAAGTTTCATCATAATTGTTTTCACCAATTGGGACTTATGATCATTTTCCCAAGGTGACCTGTTACATGACTGTTCAAAACAACAAAGTTGTACAGACTTCCATGTGTCACTGGTTCATATTCTAAGTCTAAACCTCGGACCACAGAAATTACAGTCTGTTCCCTTTCTGGAACATCTTCATAAATTTCATTTGGACCTTTCTATCCCAAGATATAGCAATTCTTCCTAGCTCTCCTATTTAGAGATGAATTCTGGAAGAGGTTGGAACCCTAATTTAGAGGGATGATATATCCAAGAATATATCGAATCTAAGGATGAAGTTTGGACACAATGTAAATACAGATTTTAGATTTTTCCTCTAAAATTTTTAGCTCCTGATCCTTCACCAATCCCAAGATATAGTGAATGTACCAAAACTTATCAGTTTTAGTATTTTAGGGTTTTTCCAGCTCATGGTAAAACTAGGGTTTGACTTTCCTGAAGTTTCACCCAACCAAAAATCTTGATCCAGGTCTATAAACTTTGATTTTTATAAGGAGATAAATCCTATGCTAGGATCACTCAAAAATTCCTCTTGTGTAAGAAGCCCTAATTTCCCGCACCAAATTCTGAAAATTCTCAAAATCGGATTCCGCTTCGACAAAAATATGCACCCTTCAATGGAGAGTCAGCCTACCATACTTTTGATGATGGATTGTGGAGAGAGGCCCAAAAAGTAAGAAGCCCTAGCTTCTGCAGCTGCACAATCTCTTCTTCTCACGTTAGCTCTGATACCATGTTAGATTTTTATCATCCAAGATAGCATTATGATCTTAGGATCTTTAGCTGAGAGAATAACATGCACAGCAATAAAACACAAGAGACAAGAGACCCAAATAATTTTCCTCAGGGAAACTATAAAGGAGAAAACCCCTCAACTTCCTCAGAGATAGAATCAGCACCAAAATTAAAACCTAAAAACATAAAGATGATCTCTCGATAGCAGCAGTCTCTCTCTTATCCCAGCAACTTCTCTCACTCATGCGCCTCAATGAGTGAGCATGTGTGTGATAAATAGAGAGACTCACTCTCTATTAATATTTTTTCGTTCACTTGAAACCCACTGCAGCATGTCGGCCTCACTTAACAATTACTTACTATAGCCAACATCTCTAGGAGTGTCTAATAACCCTAGTGCCCCACAACTTTTGGGGACTTTGCCTCCTCTGACCAACAAGGAGGTTTATCCTTAACACAATGGTGGGGACTATTGCCCCAAATTACAATGAATCACCTAGGGTCAAATTCTCTAGGATAGTCTAATAACCCTAGGGCCCCATAACTGTGGGGACACTAACCCTTGACGAATAGGTGGGTTACCCACAATGACTTGACATGACTTGTTTACATTATAGAAACTTCCCGGAATAAACATCGAGGTATGACATGACTCAATTACATTACAGACACATCTCGTAATAAACATCAAGGTACAATACATAAGATATACAGATGAATACATTCCAAAGTTACAATTACATTAACACAACCAACACCATCTACATGATATCGAGTTCTAGTACTACTTATGTCTCCCTGGTCGTGGAAGATCCACCTGATCTATCCTGACACCACTTTCGCAATGACAAAGAGATCTCTAAAACCACCACCATTTTTACCCCATTTCACTTATCCCATGGCGTGGAGTAAGTTCTTCCCATTAAATTCCATATTCCTCCCCCATGTACTTTGTGCCAACTACAGAGTCTCCAAGGCATGGCCAATTACCTTCACTGGAGGTGCTATGCCTGAGTCGCTCACCATGCAGCACTTAGGGCATAATTTTTCTTTCTTCATTTACATTGTTTCGAGCATGATTTGGTTACCCCCTCCAGTAGATGCTCCCAGTCTAGGCGTAGTGAGTCTATTGTAGAAATTTGTCACTAATTTGCATGTGATAAGGTGTATATAATCTCTACTCCTACGTTGCTAGTAGCCTACTTGAGGGTTCGGTCCCACACCTGCACATGCACATAGTATGTTGGATGTATGGTCTAGATACCACTATGCTAGCATACCGTCAATTCCCAAAGACCTACCCTAGAGGTCAAGGCATCTCCATATATCCCAGGTATTCCATTGTTAAATTTTCATATGCTAAGCGAGATCATTAGTATTTCATTTCTATTTCATAACAAAAGCATATAAACAGGATCACTGAAAGATAGACAATCACAGCCATACAAAAGGAACAAAAAGATTTATCCTGGGAAAACCCTAAAGGGAAAAACCCAGCAAAATCTTCCTCAATATAGATGCCCCAAAAAGGTAAAAAGGTAAAACCAATAAGGAGATAAAAAACCCGATTCTCCTCCTTCTCCAGCTTCTTCTCTCCTCCACAAGTGCGCTACACAAGTGAGTGTGTGCTCAAATGAGGAGAGCTACACCTCTATTTATATTCATCTGTTCACTTCAATTAACTCATCCGACATGTAGGCTTGAGTTAATCATGTAGTCTTGAGTTACACATGTAGCCTCAAGTAACCACATTGGGGTGCTAATGACCCACCTTTACAATTAGAGGGGACAACCTCATGACTCTTATTAGTTCTTCCGATTAGAAGCATCGGGGTACAAGATAATACAAGTGGTTCTCTCGATAGGACCATTAGGGACCACAAAAGATACATATAGAATATTCTTCGAAGTTACAATATTTCAACACCCCCCCTTAACGAGAAGGGTATTCTACAACAACATCAACAAAAACAATAGTTGGAGAGAGATAGAGGACATCATCAGCATCATCAGGGTAACACATCTATAAATCATTGGAAGCTTTTCAACATTATGTATTCTTTATCTTCAATCTTCATTCTTCATCATCAGCAATACTCTGACTGCTTCGATCAGCAACATCTTCAGCACTTTGACCTTTCGATCATGAACATCATCTTTGGCACTTTGACCTTTCAATCAGAAACATCATCTTTAGCACTTTGCCCTTTCGATCAACAACATCATCTTCAGCACTTTGACCTTTCGATCAGCAACATCATCTTCAGTACTTTGTCCTTTCAATCAGCAACATCATCTTCAGCACTTTGACCTTTCGATCAGCAACATCATCTTCAGCACTTTGTCCTTTCGATCAACAACATCATCTTCAGCACTTTGACCTTTCTATCAGCAACATCATCTTTAGTAATTTGTCCTTTCGATCAGCAACATCATCTTCATCATACTATGATCTTTTGATCAAGAACATCATCATCATCATACTCTGATCTTTCAATTAGAAACATCATCATCATCAAAAAATCATTATTATCAAAACATCAACATCATCAAAACATCAACATCATCATCATCAAAACATCAACATGATCCTTCCTTTCGAAATTATGGGATCAACATGTCTATGGTACTCAGACGATCCTTCCTGTCGGAATTACGGGATTTAGGTCTTTACAGAGTTACTAACGATCCTTCCTTTCGGAATTACAGGATCAACACATCTGTGGAACTCAGACAATCCTTCCTATTGGAATTACGGGATCAAGTCAATGATCCTTCCTTTCGGAATTACGGGATTTAGGTCTTTACGGAGTTACTAACGATCCTTCCTTTTGGAATTACGGGATCAACACAGTTGTGGAACTTAGACAATCCTTCTTGTTGGAATTACGGGATCAAGTCTTTACGGAGCTACCAATGATCCTTCCTTTTGGAATTATGGGATTTAGGTCTTTACGGAGTTACTAATGATCCTTCCTTTCGGAATTATGGGATCAACACATCTGTGGAACTCAGACAATCCTTCCTATTGGAATTAAGGGATCAATTCAATGATCCTTCCTTTCAAAATTACGGGATTTAGGTCTTTGTGGAGTTACTAAATATCTTTCCTTTCGGAATTACGGGATCAACACAGATGTGGAACTCAGACAATCCTTCCTCTAGGAATTACGAGATCAACACACGTTCTTGAGTACCGAAGTCACCGGATCCGTTCTGAACCGAAGTTCAAGGATGATACAATCCTACCACCTTCTCGATGACTGAAGTTCACTGAATCCATTCTGAACCGAAGTCCAAGGATGATACAATCCTACCACCTTCTCGATGACCGAAGTTCACTGGATCCGTTCTGAACTGAAGTCTAAGGATGATACAATCCTACAACCTTCTCAATGACCGAAGTTCACCGGATCCGTTCTGAACCGAAGTCCAAGGACGATCCAATCTTGCCACCTTCTCGATGACTGAAGTTCACCGGATCCGTTCTGAACTGAAGTCCAAGGATGATACAATCCTGCCACCTTCTTGATGACTGAAGTTCACCGGATCTGTTTTGAACTGAAGTCCAAGGATGATACAATGCTGCCACCTTCTCAATGATTGAAGTTCACCGGATCCATTCTGAGCCGAAGTCCAAGGATGATACAATCCTGCCACCTTCTCGATGACCGAAGTCATCGGATCACTTCTGGACATATGTCCTGGGATGATACAATCCCTCTTCATTCTCGAAGACCGAGGTCTCCGGATCACTTTAGGGCAAGTTCCCAAGGATAATACAATCCCACTGCATTCTCGAGGACCGAATTCACCAGATCTATTATGGACATATGTCTCGATATGATATAATCCCATTGCCACATCACTAGTCCCCCTTTCGAGGAAGGTCTTTCTGAACAACACCAAGCTTGTTTCGAAAGTGTTCGAACTTTACTCAAGACAAAGGCTTCATCAACACATCATCATCTAAACCATCATCATCTACATCTTCAGTATGTGAATACTGAACTATCATCAGGTCACCATCATCTGCATCTATAGTATGTAAATACTGAAACATCATCTATATCTTCAGTATGGGAATACTGAAATCATCATCATCTATATCTTCAGTATGGGAATACTGAAATCATCATCATCTGCATCTTTATCTTGAATGTAGAAATACCGGATTTCTATGTGTTATGAAGGAACACAAGGTTCTCTATTATCACAACTCTCGTTATCACATAGAATCAATGTAGTATCCATATTCAGTTCAAAGAGACCTGATATCAGCTTCCGAAGCCATATGGCTTCACTACTTAGTAGAGCAATCTGCTATGTATTCTGCTTCAGCCATGCTACAAGAAACACTAGACTGTTTCCTGCTAAACCATGAACTCATAGCAGACCCCAAACAAAAGCATCTACCTAATGTTCTTTTCCTGTCTGAGATACTTCCAGCCCAATCTGCATCTATGTATCCATACAATCTATACTCATGGCTACCATCATAATATAAACCAAAGTCTATAGTCCCTTTCAGATATCTCATCACATGTTTTGCAATTACTAGGTGAACCCGTCTTGGTTGAACAAGATATTGACTTAAGGTGTTCACAGCAAAACAAATGTTTGGTATGGTATTTTTTAAGTACATCAATGACCCAATGATCTATCTGTAATGAGTCATATCCACTAACTCTGATGAGTCATCAGCTAACAACTTCAGGTTGGAGTCCATGGGTGTGGCCATGACTTTGCATTCCAACATATTGAATCTCTTCAATATCTCTACTGCATACTTTCTCTGGTTGAGAAATATTTCTTCTGAACTTTGCCATACTTCCAGACCTAGGAAATAATGCATTAACCCAAGGTCTTTCATCTCAAATTCTTCTGCTAGTTTCTTCTTGCTTTCCATGACTTGTTTCTCATTTCCAGTCAAGGATAAGTCATCCACATATAATAACAGGATGACAAGTTCATCTTATACAACCTTGAGATAAAGGTTATGATCAGCTTTACCCTTGGTAATTACCATGCTTGACAAGAAACTATCTATTCTTCCATACCAAGATTTGGGAGCTTGCTTCAGGTCATAGAGGGCCTTCTTCAACTTGCATATGTGAGTCCATCTGTCTTCAACTTCAAATCCTTGTGACTATTTGATGTAAAATTATTCCTCAATCATTCCATTAAGGAAGGCTTGTCTTTACTTCATCATGGAAGAAACTACCATGATAGTTTTGAAGGAAGTGTACCTTACTTCCTGGAGTAAGTGTCTCTTCAGAATTAATCCCCTCTTTCTTATAGAAACCTCTAGCCACAAGTCTTTCCTTACGTCTATCAGCAACATATTTTATCTTGCAAATCCATTTGGAAGATACCACATTCTTGCTTTCTGGTTTGAGTACTATATCCCAAACATCATTCTAGTATTATTTCATCATAACAGCTTCCATGAGTTTGTCTTGTTAGGTCATCAACATATCCTAGTCTTCTGCGTTCAACCTTGAAGGTTGGAACCCAATTTACTCTTGGGAAAGTATCGATCCATCACAAAGCTATCCATCATGTCGTACCGTGTCGAACTCAGATATCTTTTGTAGTCACTCCCCCTGAAGTGGAGTATTATCTTCCTTCTTCATTCTGTACAGGTGGATATATATTGGTCAATAGAGTATGTCATGTCATAGTCTATTCTTTCTGAGGAAAATCATGAACCTTTCTTTGAACACTTGTTCTTGTAGATCCATATGGAGGATACTATGTACTTCCCTTTATGTCTCGAAATCATATCATATACATCATTCCACATGATCAACTGCTATTCTTTGATCATAGTTTCTTTCATAGCATTGTTTTCTTCATATTGAGTTATCTCTCATACCCATGGTGGTCTTCATCCTTTGAGGTGGATCTACCGCTCTCTGAATCTCTTTCTTCCGTCATGGTGTCTCTGACACTGGGAGCTTCAGATTCATGTTTATTGAATTGTCATCACTTGTTCTTCGGAACAAGTCTCGTCCTTCTTTTCTTGTAGGAGGTTGTACATGACCTTTCCTACAATTCAAATACATTTGTATGGTTAGAAGCATTTCATAAGGAATATTTATACTAGCAAGTTCTTATGCATAAATATATGATCATGCAACTACTTTAGACAATACAACATTCATCCATATCTTACTGAAACCTTCTAGATGCCTTCCATCTCTACCAGGACAACATTGAGATTGTGCACTAATCCAATATGTTAGCAAAGAGGTTTCATTCTAGATAAGTAGCAATGGAGAGTTGTATAGCACCATGAGCTACTTACCAACTACATGCATATTAGTAGTATAGTGTCATTAATGCAAACATCCTATCATGCATAATACATCAACTGAATATAAACAAATGCATAAAAAAATCATGAAATGACAATTGAATACTTATCTTTATTTGTTTCGTGGGTATACTCCTTCTTGAGTATTCATCTTCATCGTCTTCTTCATTCATAATAGCATCATTTCTTATCCAAATGCTAAGGTGGATAAGAAGTTCTTCAAGAGTTGAGATCTTCATATTCCTCATTGCTTGAGGTATCTTCTTTGGAAGGTGAGAGCTTGATCTTCATTTGCTTCCATCTTCTTCTTCTCTTCTTATTAGTCGAGCTGAAAGTAATCACTTACTTCTGGCATACATTCTTCGCATGAATGAATCCCATGATCATGGGAGGCCATTCAAGGTGGCTATCACCACTTTTGCATTCTTTGCTTCTTCTTCTACCGCTTCAAGATGTTATGCATTCTGGATCTTCACATTCTTCAACTGTTTTCTCAAATCCATCTTCTGAATTATGTTCTTATCTTCAAATAGCTTGATCAAGGAATCAAACATCTTTGGTTTCTTTAGGGAAGACACTTGTGGCACAAGTTGATCCGTGATTGAGTCAACAATGATCTTCTTGACCTTGATCAAGTTCTTCTTGTGTAAGGATTCTAGCCTCATCTCCCTCTGGAACTGGAACCTCTCTACTTCATGTAGGTGTCCAATTCATTTTCTTTAGAGAGATCAAATACTTCCATGCTTGGAAGTTGTCAACTTTACCAAGATTATCATCAAGATGATGTGATATATTACTTTGAAATGAGAACCTCAAATGAAAATAGCAAAGGATTAGATCTTACCGATTTGAGGTGTTTGTCTTGGTTCCGGAGCTCGCTGATCTAGGGTTTGTCACAGAAACCCTAATTTTCAAAAATTGGAATATTTCAAATATTATTGGATATAAAGATATATCTCTTCAAATTGAGCTGTCCAATGTACTCCTTTTGTGAAAACAGTGGAGGGAAGCTCCCGGAACAGGAATCCCTAATTTTCGAATTTCTTCTGCAGAAATTCCTATTGTTGTTTCTATGATATCTATGACATTTATGCTCCTCTATGTCTGATATTTATCAATGAGGTAACCTCACATGTCCTTTATCCAACACCAAAGTTTTCATTAGAATTGGTTTCACCGTTTGGTATTTATGATCCGTTTCCCAAGGTGACCTGTTACAGGACTGTTCAGAACAGAGAAGTTGTATGGACTTCCACGTGTCACTCGTTCATCTTTTGAGTCTGATATTTGTACCACTGAAATTACATTCTGTTTCATTTCTATAACATCTATAGGAATTCCATTTAGACCTCTGTAGCCCACGCTGCAATAATTCTCCCCAGGTGTCCTGTTTAGGGATGAATTCTTGAAGAGGCTGGAACCCTAACTTGGAGGGGTCATATCTCCCAGAATATAGCGAATCGGAGGCTGAATTTTGGACATAGTGTAAATCAGGAATATATCTTTGGCTTCTGAAATTTTTAGAGCATGAACCTTCGCAAATATCAGAATATAGCGAATGTACCAAAACTTAGCCGTTTTAGTATTTAGGGTTTTTCCTTGCTTGGGGTCAAACTAGGGTTTGAATTTCCCGGAGTTTCACCCAACCAAATTTCTTGATCCAGGTCTCTAAACTTAGATTTTGATGAGGAGAAAAATCTTATGCTGGGATCACTCAAAAATTCTTCTTCTGTAGAAAGCCCTAATTTTCTGCACCAAAACTGAAAATGCTCGGAATCGAATTCCGCTTCGACAGAAAGATGCGCCCTTCAATGGAAAGTCAATATAGCCTTATTTTTCTGATCGATCATGGATAGAGACCCAAAAAATAAGAAGCCCTAGATTATTTAGCTACACAATGTCTTCTTTCAGGGTGGCTCTGATACCATGTTAAATCTTCATATGCTAAGTGAGATCATTAGTATTTCATTTCGATTTCATAACAAAAACATATAAACAGGATCACTGAAAGATAGACAAGCACAACCATACAAAAGGAACACAAATATTTATCCTGGGAAAAACCCAGCAAAATCTTCCTCAATATAGATGCCCCAAAAAGGTAAAAATGTAAAACCAATAAGGAGATCAAAAACCTGATCCTCCTCCTTCTTCAGCTACTTCTCTCCTCCACAAGTGCGCTACACAAGTGAGTGTGTGCTCAAATGAGGAGAGCTACACCTCTATTTATATTCATCCATTCACTTCAATTAACTCATCCGACATGTAGGCTCGAGTTACACATGTAGGCTCAAGTAACCACACTGGGGTGCTAATGACCCACCTTTACAATTAGAGGGGACAACCTCATGACTCTTATTAGTTCTTCCGATTAGAAGCATCATGGTACAAGATAATACAAGTGGTTCTCCCGATAGGACCATCGGGGACCACAAAAGATACACATAGAATATTCTTCAAAGTTACAATATTTCAACATCCATGCCCATGTATGGATCATCCTCTACAGAGATAGGAAGCTCCCATTATTTTTCAAAAAGCTCCTAGGTCGAGAAACGATCTTCTACACTGCCTCCCTCCCTATCGATTCTTTGGGCCATTTCACAGACTCACGTAAATTTACATGCCACCAAATGAATCACACCTTGTACATTGACCTAGCTTCATACCCATAGGCCTCCATATGCTCTAGTTTTTACTCGTGCACCACTGTACTAGGGGCATCATCACTAGCTGCTAGTAAGGCTTATCTGGAGTTCGTTTCAGACGTCGTTGGCACCACTAGGTTTAGCTTTCCATCCTCTATATTTTGATGAGACCCTTGTCTCATGCTCTCACTATGATTTTCTAGACCATTTCCTGGAAGTCATCTCAATTTTTGTTCCATCATGTGAACCTCCCTTTTATGTATTAGCATGTTCATGAGCCATTTGCTTCATCCATATTGCATAGTTGGCCATATTTTACCGCCATCCATCATCCCACAAGGGGCCCCCATTAGTGTTCTGGATTATATGCCCATCAGCCATGTTCACAACATGACCTCTTTCCATATATTAAACACTTCCCCTTTGCTTGATTGACCATTATGGAGTTTCTGTTAAGCTCTTTTTTTACTCTCATAAGAATGAAAAGATCGTCGAGCACGCTTGTCTCCTTTCACGCTCATTAAAGTATTTGAAAGGGTATTTATCTCCTTTTTCAGATTATATAGACTATCATAAGAAAAGGATCACCTTGGCACACTCAATCCATGAACGTTTCCCTCTGCATCCTTTTATGATTTCTTGAGCTTTGGGAATGAACTTTATGAAAAAGCTCATTATGGGTTGTCTTTAAGCTCTTTTCCAGCCTTCTCATCAAGAAAATATTTCTGAGAAAACTTGGTTTTGTTCATGCTCATAAAAGTATTTGAATGATCATCCCGTCAGTGTAAGTTTAACCTTTTTCGACCTGATTGGACTACAAACTGTAAAGAATTCTCCCTTCCCCAAAGGTTGGGAGAGCTCTCTTGCGCATACTTTAATCCTTTTTCAGACTTAGAAGACCACATACGAAAAAGAGACCACACTGGATTATTCTTCCTATTTTCAAACTCTCTAAAAATTAAGACACCATTGAGCATTTACTTTCTCGGGCTCGCTAAAAATCCACGAGATCGTGTCACAACAGTGTCTTTCAAAGCCACCCTATATTACAGTTTGGAAACTTCCCCCAATTGGGTCACCTTTTTTTATAGTATTCTACGCTGAGTCTTCCTTGGATCCCCTGAGTATTCATATTGCGATGACCTTCCTCAATATTTCCCATTTGCAGTTACATTCTTGGTATTAAATCTATGATCCCTATCCCATGATTTAGTTTCATTTTCTCCCAAGTCTGCCCTGCCATATTACTATGAACAAAGGAAGTTTGACTCCCTCGTGCTCCCCTGCCCTTGTTCCCCCAATCACTGTGTCAGTCCCGAGGTTGTTTACATCTTTGTTTATCCCCCTCGCACTTCTCATCAAGGACACATCAATTCCTTGATCAAATGTAGGTCTCCCTCTATTGATGATAACACATATATTCCAAAGGATAGACCCATAGGTCCCTGTATCCTGGTTCCATCCACCTCATTGATGAGTTCCTTGGACCACTTGATAGGATTCATTAGTTCCACTCAAGATGGTTGTTTCTCATATGCTTGACTTCAGCTATATCATTGCACCGATGACATTCATACAGGGTATTGGTCCATGTATTACATTTGTGAATCTACTGTGGGACCTAGACAAGTTCATGTCCCTTCTGATTTCTGGGTTGTCTTGGAAATAGTGTTTAGAAGCCCCATAACAGTGATTCTATATAGCTCCATTATTTATGCAGCATATTGTACAACAAAGATTCTAACTCCCTGTCATGGAATCACTCTAGCTATGTACACTTACAGGTTCAACATAGCATCAGTTATGAAGATATTGCATTCCAAGATAATGCCATCGTTCCTATGTATCAGTTCTTCAGATCAATAGGTTATTCATCCTCTCATTGAGGCCACCATCATGTAACATCAGTTGTATATGTATTGATCCGCTACCATATTTTTTAGCCTTGATCCCATTATTTATTCTTTTGACATCGTTACGAGCACGCGTATGCCCACCTCGTCCATATGCATGTCACATATTCTTTGTATCTCACCCATTGTTGGGAATCAATATTAATACAAAAACCAAAATCCACTATGGTTCAAACAATGAAGCGTCGCTTCTTTGCAGGACTCTCCACTCTCCCCGTGATCTTATGACATCTGTCAGCCATATGATGAGATCATGCCCTCACACATCAAGGGGAAAGTTTTTCACACAAAAAATTGCCCACATAGCTCTATATGGTTGAAACCACATACATAAATCATTTGCCTACCATTTTCCTTACCTTTGACCTCCACAACTATAGTTTACCTTCATTCTCTCTTAAAAAGGCAAAAAAACCCATTAAAAGGTTAAAAAGCTCATAAAATGGCTTAAAACCCCACAAAAGAACTAAAAATCTCACAAAAGGGGCTAAAAACCCCCGAAAGAGCTAAAAACACAAAAAGGATTAAAACCCTAAATAGGGCTTAAAACCATAAATAGGGTTCAAAACCCTAAAAGAGAGAAAAGGACAAGAAAAAACTATAAAATAGTGTGGAGGTCTCCATCACAAGATTGACTTATTCCTTCTTCCAACTTTTTATTCATGAGTACGGTGAGAAGCCATTATTCTCATAGTACTCACCTCCTTTTGCTAATCATTCCATAGCCCCACCATCTCCTATCTGATACGTAGAGGCATCCTCCATACTAACCAGCCTGTGGAGAGGTGACCCATTTCCAAGCTTTGGCCATGGTGGCCGATTTTAAAGAAATCGAGAAGGTATAATTTTCATATATTTTGTTTATTTAGTTTAATAGTAGTTGTTTCTATATTTTGTGTTACCAATATTCTTGTTTTTTGTAGCTCTTCTAGTACGAACTCTACCCTTATGTCCAATAGACAGAAGGGAGGCACTTTGGAACATAGAAAGGGTGAAAACCCTGCTATAGGTACTATGATCATTACTTACATAGAATATTCTTGAAGAAAAAACAAAGAATATCAGAATGATTGAACATGCTGATGGATTTGATGACTCTTCACTTTTGGTTCCTTCTTCCTCCTCATTGCTCAGAGAAGTGGAACAACTTGGTTCCTCTATGGATGATTTGATGTTCTTGTAAGGAGTATGGCATCTACATTCTTGGGCTTAAATCCAAATCTGAAATAATAAAAATACTCTTTGAAAGGAATGGATTTATAAATATGCTTCCCCACGGAAAGATACTCTTCATAGTGGTGGGGAAAATTTTCAATTGCATCTATGATCTTTGCTAAATCCTTCCTAAGATTAGCCATGGGTAGTTCAACAGTTTTTTATTCATAATCCATATAGTCACAAAAGTAACCATCCCTGTCTCTTGAAATTTTCAAGCCATCATTAACATATATCACCTCTTCTTCTTCAACAAACTGATCAAAGTCACCATCTTGAACTACTAGTACAATCCTCATGGTTGCAACTTGAATTGTTGATCTGCAAAATTTCTTCACTGAGAGCTTACTTTCCACATGGGTTGAGGAAAGTGACATGATACCAATGTAATGTAGCTAATTTTTATATGAATAAATTAACACTAACTACTGCTGCAAATTGAATTAAATTTTTGATATAAATTTACAATCACTCAATGAAATTTTAGACTAGGTAATTTAAAGAGTTGTGCTGGGAAATTTGCAGGAAGTAGAACATAATGAGGGAGGAAACAAAGAATAATTTACAAAATAGTGAATTCATTTCCCCTAACAAATTTATATCGGGGACTATACAGGTTTTAGATTCCTCTATGTGGAAACCTATTCCCACGCTTCTGGTTCACCCAACTATGAAAATAGGGAAATTTATTTAGTAACGCCGACTAGGGTATTTGTGAAAATAATATAGGTGTTATAAGTCCTTCATATATCATAAAATATTGTTTTGGAAAGTTTGTAACAGATCTGGAGAGTTCTGGAGAGTTTAGGAAAGAATTGAGGCTTTTAGGAAATTTTGGCCTAGGGAAGTCCTACGTAATGGAGGCTCCCAAAGCAAAGTACAGAAGCAATAAATTTATGATATGAAAGTATGTATGGGTAGGTGGTTCTTTCAGTGACACTTATCAACTAACATAATTGAAAAGAACTGTATATAACTCTTTGAATTGAAAGAACAACTAGACCAGTCAAATTTAACTAGTAATCTAGCTAGGGTGTGTAACTAAGCTTGAAATCCGTAACATAACTATATTTAAAATGATAAATTCATTTGATAGAGACTAATATATATTATTAAAACATATTAAACCATCCAAATGCATTCCCATGAACAAGGCTCACTTATTACTGCACTAGAATTCTCAAATCCTTCATTTTGATGACTAATTAAGCTTATATATGGAAATATGAGTATGAAAAATTAATAAAGAGAGTTATTGCAACCTAAAAGAGATAAATAACAATATTTATCATCTTTTACACATCAGAAAGAAATATATTCACTGACCATTACATCAAAGGACCCAAAATGATGGATAGGAGGCTCAAAATTGGACATGAGAGAGATTGGGAGCGTAGGTGAAGCTTGGGCTTCATTGGATATCGAATTGATTGAGATGAAGGATGAAAAATATGGCTGATAATAATTCAATGGATTAAGATTAATTCCTCCATACTTGCAAAGATATGGGAATGGGAATGAAGGAGTGGGAAAAGGAAGGTTTGGGGCTCATCTCCCAAAGCTCTGAGGTGCACCACTTAGAAGACTATGCGCACATAGCATAAAATAATAAATTCATCAACCAAACTGTGTGAATGATCTTGAATTGTTATTTTATATAACTTTGGGTGACCTGTGTAGCAAGTAGAGGCCAATGGTGACATATGAGAGCAATTCAACCAGATAGTCTAAGCCCTAACCTTAGCCACATATGCGCCCTCCTTTAGCCAATTGGAATGTAGGACCATGTGGAGATGTTTTCATGTGCAATTCATCCCTCTGACTTAGAAACTATGCCCTTCTTAGTCAAATAGTTTTTTCGTTTAATCCTGACAGCTTTATGCTTTTCCCTGCTTTAGAAACTGAGTCTCCAAAAGGAAACGGTGCCCTCCTTTGCCAAAAAATTCTTGCTTTTGTTCTGACAGTTTTTCTGAGTATATAAAAGGAAACTGCACCCTCCTTTTCCAAAACTTTCCTTCTTTTGTTATGACATATTTTCTCATAGCTTTTGGGCACTTCCCCTTTTCACTCTAACTGCTTTTGTCATAGAGTTTCCAATCTCTTAATCTCCTCCCTTGGAAATATTCTTAACATGGAAAGCTAAATTCCACATGTTATTTGCACAATAATTAATTAACATAAATAATTAAAATCAGTACATGCTTTAATAATAACTATTTAGAAAAATTTCCCTAGGCTAATTAATTAATGCCTCATAAATAATATTTGGACAAAATTCCCTAGGAAAGGTAATTAATGCATCTTTGAGCCCCCCAATGTGTTCCACATGGTCAACACTTTTATGTCCAAAAATATGGGGACATGAAAATTCATTAACCAATGCAGTATTGGAGGTGAAGGTACCACACGATGGAGCGATGCAAAGAGCAGTCGAGGTGGAGATTGGAAAGAAAGTTTGGCTAGTATAGATACATCTAAGATCAATTACAACTGGGAATGAAGATGTATATGCAACACTAAGAATATTTGACTTAGTTGGTGTCAAACTCAATGAAATTTCAATGCATATGGTCCAACAGATCGAGCACAAAGCAAGTCAGGAGATTAGTGACTGGGATACAACATTGCATGATGAGTTGGTGTGTTTGAGGCAGGATACAGAGAGCAATGCAGAAGAACTGCAATGACTAAAGGTAGAAGAAGAGGTCGTGATAGAAGAAATAATGAAGGAGGAAACTAGCAGAGTGAAGGAGTACAATAAAAGACGTGGCAGGAGAGATAGAAGAGTTGGAGAAAGTTCCTGAGTCAATTGTTGAGGAACCGACACAATATTGGATGAGCGTGGTTTAGGAAGAATGACTGTAACAACTAGGTGAGCAATTTAGTGAGGTGGAAGTGTAGCTGACAGCACTGAGGGGATACATGAAGATAATGCCCCCGATTGTGTAGGTGACTAAGGTAGCCGAGTGAAAAGAGCTACAACAACATGTCAAGAAGGCACGAGAATGACACAAATGGAGGACTTCCCATTTGGATGAGTTCCAAGATACCACACAGTAGCTAATGCTCAAAGCTATGGAGTGACTTACAAACACAAAGGAAGCATGACCTAAAATGGTGTAGCTATTTGATAAGCACCCGATAGAGCAGGAGGTGGAGGAGTGCACAACACTCAGCGCAAAGGTCAAGGAAGTTGTTGAACAATTCTGCATGGAGCATGATAATTTCAAGGCCAAATTGAACACACCATCTATGTCCAATAGAGGTGGCTCGAGGGCAAGCCACAATTTTTTGTTGGGGGCCTGTTGGCAAGGGTTTCGAAGGCGTGAAGTACAGGAATCGACAAAGGGAGAGGTAATCATGAATGTGCAAGTGAAGGAAAACTCAAACACGAATAAAGAAGACACTGACAAGTTTGGTCATTTTGGTCGAGTTAGTTAGGAAGTTGGTTATATGGACCATTTTGTAACGGCTTAGCAAGCCTATAAATAGAATTAGAAATGTAAAGAGAATTATTACAGAGGAGTATATACTTGGTAGATCATTAGATCTTCTTTGTTGTAAATAAATTGATTTTTCGATGGATATATTTATGGTTTGAGGCTAGTCGACCAAGGAATGTGTGTCTTTTGCGATGTGTTTTTGGGAATAAGAAGAAGATGATGTTGAAGATGCAATTCTGTTTTGTTCTTGTGCTTATGTGAATCTTGCGAATTGTATGAAAATGTGATCTATGACTTTATATGCTTGAATCTCAATGATGCAAAGCCTTGCATGGTTCATTGGGTTAATACGTGTTGATTTCTTTGTTCACACATTTTTGAGTTGATTTGAACTGCATTATTGCAATGTTTGTGTCGATCCAAATATGAATAAGTATGATTGTGAAATTTGATAATAAGATTTGATTAAAGTCGAACCATATGTTGAGACAATGGATCTCATAGTGATGTTGTGATAAGAGATAGTGCGAAATCCCTCTTCTTTGTCTATGGAAACTTGGACACTGGAGCCTTCCTCAAACATATTGGGTGAGACTGTACCTACTTTGTAGGTGTTGCTAGATAGGGTAAAACCTGTTGGGGCCAATTTTTAGAGATTTTGTGGTGATGAGTGTTGACGGATATGCGGACTAAACCCTTGTCAACAAGGTGTGTGTCAATAATAATTCAGGTATGTTTCTTAGGTAAGTTCTCCATCCTTTGATTTTCTCATGCATTGCCCATCACTTCTTTTTCTGAAAAAAACCTTGTTAGAAGTAGGAAAAATCACTGATTCAATTTGCACTGGGAATCTGCAAATTTGGTGATCTAGGTTTTGTCTTCTATCCATCAAAACCTATTCTCCATCCTTTGAGTCGGCATTGGATTTCATTACCCATATCCAAGAACTGATCCCTTAGTAAGTTAGCGCCCCTTTTTTTTGAAACCAGCTTCTCCGTGTCTATTTTTTTGGTTTCACTTGGATTTTCTCTAATTGTTAAATATTTCATCCAAGTCAGTGTGTGGGAAGATTAAATTCTCTATATCATCTTTGTCCTGGTATTTTCTCATTTTTTCTTAAATCCCCTCCACGTTCCCGAGTTTGATCATTTGATCAAGCACACTAATCCTATATCTGACCCTGATTTCTATAAGTCATTGTGTTGTCTTAATTGAGTAACATTTCCCATATCTATAACCACCCCTACTCAATTTCTTTCTTAAATTTGTGTCTTATCCCTCGAATCTAGGGTTTCAAGCACTCACCTTACATATTCTCTCTCTGGAATTTGATCTGGTGATTTTCTTTAGGTCCGTCCTTTTAGGATAGGTCTAGGTCTCTGCCAGTGTCACTTGTGCTTCTCTAGTGGCATAAAGTGAAGGAAGTCCTAACCAAGGTGACAACCATCCATCCTTTGGGGTTTATGATTTCTTAGGTTATACATCTAGTTTTTTGTTCCCTCTATGATCCTGCATAGGATTAATCAATCAGGGAAACTACAAGATCTGTAATAATAGTAAAGTTTAAATATACAAAGCCATATTGGTCACAAAAGGGTACTCTCAGATGGAAGGTGTTGACTATCATGATTTTTTTTCATGAGTTGTCAAGCTCGTATCTATTTGCATTGTGTTAGCACTAGTTGCATTGCTTGATTTGGAGTTAGAACAACTTGCTTACATGGATATTTACAAGAAAATATTTATATGGAAAACAAGAAAATATTTATATGGAACAACCATAAGGTTTTGTGCAGCATCATAAGGTAGATTAGTTTGCAAGCTCAAGAAATGATGGACATCCTAAAGCAATCACCCAAGAAAGGGTACAAGAAGTTTGATTCTTTCATGGTGAGCCAAGGTTATACTAGAAGTGAATATGATCATTGTTTATGCTTCAAAATCTTGAATGACATATTCATTATCTTAGTGTTGTATGTTGAAAATATGCTTATTGTGGGAAAAAGCATGGAAAAGATTAATAGGTTGAAGGCTCATACGGCTAGGAATTTTGATATCAAGGATGTTGGAGCTAAAACAAAAATCTTGGGTATTGAAATACACAAGGACAAAAGAAATGGTAAGCTTATCTTTTCACAGGAGAAGTATGTTGAGAAAATACTTGTAAGATTCAAAATGAATAAGGCAAAACCTGTGAATGTTACTTTGGTTTCCCATTTTAAACTTTCTTCAAGTTTATGTCCTAGTAGTGTTGATGAAAAGGATTATATGTCTCATGTATCATATGTCAATACAGTAGGATGTTTAATGAGTGCATTGGTGTGTACTAGACCTCATATTTCACATGCAATAGGTGTTGTTACTAAGTACATGGAAAATCCTGGAAAAGAACATTGGAATGCAGTGAAATGGATGCTTCGGTACCTAAGAGGCACACATGACTATTGTATCACCTTTACTAATAATATTGATTTTGTATGTGGTTTTGTTGATTTAGATTTCACAGGTAATTTGAAAAAGAGAAGGTCTAATTCATGTTATGCATTTGCTCTTGCAGATGGAGCTATAAGTTGGATGTAAAAGCTTCAGGAAATAGTTCCTTTATCTATTGATTTTTTTGAGCAACATCGAGATCCATTCTCTTAGGAGAATGGGGCCACCTGGTCCGGGACCACGGTGAAGACTCAACCCAGTGTCGAGTGACCATTCTGTTGAATGGTAGATATCTCGTCTGGGACCATGATATAGACCTAGCTCTGCCTTGGGTAGAATCAACCTAGTGTTGAGTGACCATTCTGTTGAATGGTAGACATTTGTTATGGGACCACAATGTGGACTAGTCTAGTACTGGTAGGCTTAGCTTAGTTTCGAGTATCCATTCTCTTGGAGAATGGAGGAACTTGCTTTGTTACCAAGTATTTGACCTGGGGTCAAATTATGCATCCTATGGCTTAGGCACCTGGTCTGTTACTAGGAAGACACTATAAGCCCTGGACTTGGTCTAGGAAAGTGTGACACTCTGACCCTTGACCTATGGGCTTTGTGTACTTCTCCAAGGCTTAGCTACCCTTGGTTAAGTTACCCTAGTACCATATCTAGGTGTCACACACAGTGTGAGATAAAAGCATTAAGTAACTCTCTTAGTTTATCATGATGCACTTTTGGAATCAAAAGGACCATAAGGGCACTTGGAAAAAGGCTAAAGCAAAATTCAAAAATACATAAAGAATTTTGGACCATAGGAAAAGGACCATAGGTGAAAGTCAAAGATAAATACGAATTTTTCGTAAAAGTAAAAAATACATAAAAGACCTTTTCGGTAAGAAGGTAAAAGTGTAATTAGGAAAAGAATAAAATATTATTATTTATATTTTCTAATTTTCATCCACTTACAAGTGACTAAAGGCTATAAAATAAGATTAAGTCTTTTCATTATTACACACACTTGCTCTCACACGTACACCCACTCAAGTTTGAAGAAGAAAGCTTTGTGATTGTGCCCTAGCATGGATGAGTCTAGCTAGGGCATCATCATCCTCCATTGAAGACAAACCCTAATCTAGGGTTTCTTATCTTTTCGGGTTTTACCAAATCCTCATATTCAATCAAGTTTATATCTAGGTAATCCATCTTCAGATATGGGCAGCCAAGTTTAGTTCTAGGGAATCCAGCTTCATATCTTTAGATCTAGGCAGCCAAGTTTAGATCTTGGGCAATCACCTTCAGATCTTTAGATCTCGAAAACCACGTTCACATCTAGGGAAGCCACCTTCACATCTTCAGATCTGGGCAGCCAAGTTCAGATCTAGGGAAACCACCTTTAGATCTTCAGATCTGGGAAGCCACCTTCACATATTTAGATCTGGGTGACCAAGTTCAGATCTCGGATTCCAAGTTCGGATCTAGGACATCCACCTTCACATCTGGGAAACCATTCTCTAGATCCAGGAAACCACCTTATTTACGAGTAGTCTTCCTTCCATTTTTGGGTATATCTATAATTTTCAGCAAGAATCTGGGTTTTGCGCAGATCTATGATTCTCGGGAAGATCTTTGATTTTTGGGAAAATCTGTGTTTTTTGGGTAGCTCTGATATTTTCATATTTTTGGGCAGATTTTATATCTTTTAGCAGACTGTTGTTTTGGACATTACAAATATTTTCTAGCCAGATCTAGAAACCTAAGTTACTAGGATTTGAAACCCTTTCTTTGATTTTTAATGAGAAAATCTTATTGTAAATTGTAGTTTAACCCAGATTGGGATTTTAGGAAATTTTTGAAGAATTTCCTAAGTCATCTCATTTACATACTACTGCTTTTTGGGGGTTTTGTCCTTTGAAGGTTTCCCCACCTGGTGTCTATTGTGTTGATGTGATGAATGTGTTTTTATGGACTTGTTAATTGTTATTTAAGTTGATCTGGAATTTTTTTAAGTATTTCTGCCAATGCTAAAATTCAAAATTATCCACTACAGAGGATAAATACAATGTTGCCTCACATGCTTGCAAAGAGACGATTTGGCTAAGAGGTCTTCTTAGAGAAATTGGAAGGCTGCAAAACAGTGTTCCTATGACACTCAAAGTGCTATGCATTTGGGTAAAAATCCTGTGTTTATCATAGTAAGACTAAACATATTGATGTAAAATATCATTTTGGAATACAAGCCATTAGTCAAGGTAGAGTAGATCTGAAAAAGGTTCATAATCAAGAAAATTGTGCAGATATGTTCACAAAAATAGTAGTGTTAGAAAAGTTGCCATGGTGTGTAACTTCTCTTGGATTGAAAAAAGTTGATAACAATAACAACTAAACTAATGCCACTAATGTTTTTATGGGAAGTATCTCATAACCTCCATAACCCACAATGGTTTTACTCATGTAACTTCTTTCATGAAGTATATAGTGCATGGTTGTGATACCTAATGTAATAAGTAGTCTAAGAGGCTGAGGCCCATCATGTAATCCCTAGTTCTTTAATATTGAGCTTCAATACTTCGCCTGGTTGGACGTTTCCCTTTATTGAGTTTTACCACATTAATAACAAGTGTTTTGTATTGTGTTTCTTCATGTAATTTGTCTCTGAGAATCTAACAAACTGAGAGAGAAGGTATACAACCTGAGAACAAAAACCAAGATGTTGGTACAACAGTTAAACCAGACATTACATCACATTTAATGAACACAAAGTTCAAGGAAGTGGCTGAGCATGAGGTTGGTGCAGCTTGGCTCTAAATTTTAGGTCATTTACTGCTGCAATAATTTATGGTTTGACTCATAGAGGGATGAGTTTCCAGACTGTTGGAGGAAACGATCTTCCTTAGTAAATGGGCACATTTTCCATGCAAATCTTTGCTATTGCTGAGAGAAAGAAGACCAATGTAGAAGACAACTTCATTGTGCATAGTTTTAGAGACAATTATTATGTATTATGACTAACTGTATAGCCTGTGTTTGGCACCGATTCCAATGCTGTGTATTTTCTAAGTGTGAGGAGAATTGTGTCCTAGAAATTCCAGAATTGGTGAGTCTTCACATGGTTGAGATAAGTGGTTTCTCTATTACTTGCTGTACATTTTTTTAAGAGAAATAAATATTCTCACTCTCAAATAGGTTTTCCTTTATGGGGTTTTGCTTAAGCAGTTTAATTTGTTTTTAATTTCTACCCTAAATATGTGATGTTCCATTTATGTTTTTCAGCCATGTCAAAGAAATGAGAAACACAAAATTGCAACATTAAACTTTGGCATTGAATTGGCAAATTTCATAAAAAAAAATTACAAAATAATACAAGAATAAATCTTACCTGAATTTCAGCGATCAAGTGCAATAAATCTTTTTTTGAATTATAAAATTTCATCAAAAAATACTTACAAAATTATATAAGATAAATATTACCTGAATTTCAGCGATCAAGTGCAATAAATCTTTGCTGTACACCCGGCACCTCTGTTGCGTTCTCAGCTAATGAATCGACCCTTTCTTTTTGAAATCAACATTTCATCCACCATCTACCACCTTTACGGTTTACTTTTTGTTAAAGTTTCAAGGATGTCGATCTTATGCAAGCAATGACCCCTGTGAATTTAAGAAAAATGGAATGCACTGCAGGGAAACGGGAAAATAGTTTTTGCAAAAGTCATATTAAGAAATGGGCTTCTAGGTGTTTGAAACAAGAATGTCCTTAGATAATGACTTTTTCCATCCCACCGTGTTTCTATAAGTTTTTTCACTGCAACGTAAATGATCATCCCATTTTTTCTTAACACGGCCTCGTTTATGTCCTATCCTTTTGGTAACACAAACTCCCTGTTTTCTTTATGATCATTTTTTCTTAACACGGCCTCGTTTATGTCCTTTCCTTTTGGTAACACAAACTCCCTGTTTTCTTTAATTGTCTTTCTATGGGTTCCCCCTGTGTTGTCATCACTCAAGATGCCAAGCTTGTCATAACCATTGAGTCCCAAGAATATTCTAAAGGAACAAAATAAATAAAATATCCTAAAAAAAAATAAAAAATCTCAAGAATATCCCATTCTTTACTATGACAAATCTACACTTACAAAGGCCAAAAAAATTGAAGATGCTTTGGCAAGCTTTTAACCACCCAGTCTTTTTCTTCTTCATCATCCAGCATCATCATACATGGTGACCTGAAAATGTTATAACAAACAAAAACATAGACCTCCATGACTTAATCCTTTTTAAGTAATTTAACCCACTTTCTTATTAAATAATATATCAACTAAATTTCAGCAAATGCCAAAAAGATAATGATCAACTTAAAACTAAGTGTAATTTATCTTCTTGCTTGCTAAAACCATTTGATACCTTCAAATACTAGAATCCAGCCATGTTTGCTTATTTCTGTTTGGCATGTTTGCTTATCTCTATTTGACATAGTATTATCCTTCAAATACTAGAATCTAACCATGTTTACTTATTTCTGTTTGACATGTTTTCTTATCTTTATTTGGCATAGTATATTGTTTGATAAGCCTCATTATCTCTTATGTATGAAGAACA
Source organism: Pseudotsuga menziesii (assembly GCA_001517045.1). Classification (NCBI taxonomy): domain Eukaryota; kingdom Viridiplantae; phylum Streptophyta; class Pinopsida; order Pinales; family Pinaceae; genus Pseudotsuga; species Pseudotsuga menziesii. The sequence continues at coordinate 327,484 of LPNX010760417.1, read as the reverse complement.
ATCAAATCTAATTATTATAATTTAAATGATTATTAATGAGAAATAATGATAATGATAACAATAAAAAGTATTTTTATATAAATTGGTTTATATTTTAACCATACTTACTCTTTTCCCATTAGAGTTAACCATTAGAGTTAATAGAAGGGAACATCAACAATTCAGTGTTGAGATATATGAACAAAAAATACAATGCAAACCAAGCTAATGAAATTGAAATAACAAAAAAGGTTGGATTAAATATTTCTTATGAGTTGACACCATAAATTCAAAAGTGCATCATATTAAGGACACTATGTTCTATAGTCATATTTCCAACTATATGCAAAACCATGCGAAACTTGGAAAATATAACAATTGAAGCATTTAGTACAGTTGTGCAGCCAAAAATTCAAATCTTTAGATATGAACCAGCAAAACATTGAACCAATAGACATATATCATCTGACTTGTCCTTCAGTTGTTTATTAAGTTTGTGAAATTTCATGTTTAGAGAGGCTGCACTGAATGGCCTAGCTACAAAAGATTTGGTCTCCATGTAGTTTAATGAGCTTAGTCTAGTGTCAATAAAATCATGGGGAATTTAGTTTAGCATTAAATAGTTATAAAAAATCTTACTATTACAGATTTTTACAGTTCATATGACTATCTTAGGATCTACATAATGGTGGAGATAAATAAACTCTTACAGAAAATATCTTTATAGTAATAAAGAGTCACTACTCACAAGAATACAAAGGAATCTTACACAAGAGAAAAATCAAAATCATATTTAAAGAAGAAAAAATGGCAATTAATATATAAATAAAACGAAACACTTGATTCTGTGTCATCCTCTCTCTATATATTAAAATGACACAAAATCAAAACCCATAAATAAAAATAAACATTTGCTAAAGCCAATGTAATGATAACAATAAACCAATATAGCATTGACAATAGAGACAATGTAATGATATATATTTCATTTCAGCAATACTTACTCTTTCTAGTTCCAAACCTCAATCATCCCATTGGAGTTGATAGAAAGGAATATTAACAATTCACATTTTGAAGTCAATACAATGATAACAATAAAACCAATGTAACCATAACAATAAAGCCAATGTAATGATAACAATCAATTTTTTTTAGGAACCATATAAAAGCCTATATTTCAGCAATACTTACTCTTTCTAGGTTGAGTTCCAAATCTCAATTGGAGTTAATAAAAAGGAACATTAACAGTTCATTCATTCATGGAGAGACAATGAGATCGAAGCTAATGAAATTGAAATAAACAACTGGATATAATATTTGCTATGATCTGACACCCTAAATTCAAAAGCCCATAAGCATCGTATCACCACCAATATGCCCCATATTCATCTGCAAAACCATGCCCTAAGATTAGAAAACTATGGCGTAAGATTAGAAGGAATGGTTCAAAAGCTGTGACAGATATAATCGTAATGAAGAAACAAAGATTAGAAGGGATGCATACCAGGCTTCCCCGGACACCCGACTTCCATGTTGAGCCTTGGTTCAAAAGCTGTGACCACGTAATTGTAGTAGTCTAAAGGACAATTAGGGAGCCAGGTCCATGAATTTTCATTCAGTTTATAAACAGGCACATTCATCACGTGATACCCCACGAAGCACACGTGATCCCCCACTGCTACAATCTTAATTTCTTGAGGTGGGGAATTCCTTTTCAGATCGTTACACATAGATGGAGGCATCTTTGCAATCTCTTTCCACAGTGATGAGGACGAGTCCACTGATGATGAAGATGAGGAACCGTCCAACTTCTGTTTCTCAAACTCCCAAATAATTACGTCTTCCAAAAGCGTTTCCCCTTCATTGGCTATGCTCACTGCAACTAGAAGCCGCAAACCGCAAGCAAGCAACTCCCGATGAACCATGTGCTTACCATTAGCGATCTTTGGCAACAAGGCAAATATTCCAGCCCCCTCTCTGAGGCTGAATCCAGTAATGCCCAAATCTTCCATATCTCCCGAACGGACCGCATTACAATAGAAGTAACCATCGCAGAAAACCATCTCCCTCTTTTTTAAGATCACATCTTGTAGCAGGTGCCCTGCTATGCTCCAAGACTTCTGTGAAGAATCATAGATTTCCACTATATTTTTCTTTTCCCCATCACTCACCATCACCACTTTGTAGGTCCCTCTACTGTCACCCTCCCCTTCCACAATGCCTTCGGCGAAGGTGGTCCCTATGGATAGTTTGCGCGGAAGAGTTATGAAAGTTCTCGTGACAGGATTGCAGACAGTATATTCAAAAACGGTTGACATATCAAAGCTGAGATCGTTCTCTACAGCGATTGACATATTATAATGAAAGAGTGAGATATCAAAGAGCTGGTGCAAGAACAGACCTGCAGCGTATCCTAGGAAGTTGTAACTGTATAAAAAACTAGGGTATCTCTCTTGCATAAAGGAAATGGACGCGCAGGAGTTTTCTTGCCAACCTTGCGTATAGAAAGAGTACGCCAAACAAGTACAATTTGTGGATGAGTACTTTTCACCGTATATAACTAACCAGGGCTCCCTGTTGGGAGGGGCCTCGGCCCATTTCGATGTTATGAATTTTGTTGATGAAAGTAAAGCGTTCCAGTGCTTCGATACAGCACGAAATCTACCCAGAGATTTCACTGGCACCCAGGCGAAGATTTCTTCTTTCAAATCATCCGAAAGTTCATTAGCGATGGTCGAACACTGCGTCGGCTCCCCCATTTTGCACTTCTTCGGCTCCCCCATTTTGCAAGTCCAAATGATGTTTATAGCATTTGCCCTAAATTACAATGCCAGCTTGTTTTTATTTATTTATTTTCTCTTGGACTTTTTTTTTCATTTCCATATATATAAATATTTAAATTTGTTTTTTTTCATTATTTTGATAAAGTTAAACCAGTAGATTTTATAGCTTCATTTTAAACTTAAATCTATTCATTGTTAAACCCTAAATCTATTAAGTGTAAATTATAAAGAGATATCCAATTTTTTGAAGTGTAAATATTTTATACTAATTTTTTACATATAAAAAAATTACTTAAAAAAAAATTAATTCCTATTTAAAAGTTTTATATAATTTTAAATATTCCATTTAAAAATAACACTAAACCCTAGTTCTCTCTAGTGCCAATAACATATGATTTATTGTCAATTTTCATTTTCCATATTTTAGAAATTTTCATTATGAAACAACCCAAGTTCATATAGATAAATAGATAGATGTTGTTGGAGAGGGAGGAAACAACTTGCACTAAAATTGTAAATTTTACAATTTTTAAAACTATGTACATTATGAATGAACTTATGTGTGTGGAGGGAGAGAGAGAGTAGAGAGTAATATTTCCTTTAAAATGTCTCACTACTTAAAACAAAGAGATAGTTTTGTTTTTATAGATTATAATTTCTCTTATGTTTCTTTTATCCTATAATTATTTATGGAACCACTATTTCTTCTTAAATTTAGATGTAATAATATTTTTATTAATGCTATTATTTATTTCTACTTGAATTTACATGCAATAATAATTTTAATACTCTCATTATTTGTTTCTTCTTAAATTTGCATGTAATAATATTTTTAATACTATCATTGTTGTGTACCATGACATCTTTCTAGATTCCCCAATGATTTCGACAATACGAACAAAAATTTATGCTAAACTTAAGTGGTTTTCACTATAGTTTGAAACAATCTTATGAAGCCTCTTGTCTCCCATGTTGTTTATTTTGTTCTTGAAGTTTATGTTCTTGTATGATGAGGATATGATCGCATGTATTGCATTTAATTTTGAGATTATAAGTTATAAAGTACTTTTTATGTTTCCTACATCGTTCTCCACCTTTTCTGAGAGATGTTGCAGCTCGAGACTTCACAACTATATAAGATAAAAAGTTTTGGAGTAGGTTTGGACCTGTCTTGAAGGTTGCACACTAGAGATGGACCATGTGATATATGTCACGTCCCCATGCCTCCGACCGGTGACGAGGACATGATCCATGGCTTTAACCACCCGAGCTAAGAGCCCCATGAACATATGCATACACAAAATTGCTGAAACAGAATGCTTAAACAAATTCTTTGAACTAGAATAGGCACACATGAATATTTATCATGCACAGATGCAATTAATCATCATACACAGCATAAACCAACAGCATTCATGCATGCATGCATTCCACATGTTCATAACATTCATTAAAAGAAAATATGGTTGCAGAAGTAAAAATGGACACGATCACTTATCTTATGAAGAATTCGATCCGCAACTAGCTACGTTGCTGCAACATTCCACCCAACCATAGGCCAGCATGCTCCTTAATCTCTCAGCAGCGCTGCCACCCCCGAGCTGCGCATGATTCTCCAAGGAATAAGGGAACAAGCAGGCTTACACATAGCCAAGGGTACAAAAATCATAGCCAAGCCAACACAGTTGGGTTTATCAGGCCATCAAGGAGTTGGGAAAGGCTTAATGCTAAGCTGATGAGCTCATTACAGAGCCAAGAACACCTACACCAGAACTAGCCTGACCTCTAAGACACCCAACACAAGGAATCAGTCCCTTCTCTGCTACACAGTACCTCAGGCCCTGCATTCCCTTCTAGTGCTATTCAGGGGTGATGGAGAAGAAAGCCAACCCTCTAGCTCTGTCTGTGTGGCTTCCAGCCACCAGGTTTATCAAGCAAACCAAGCCCCCATCCCTGCTCCTTACATAGTCCGAAGACCAACCATTACACACGTGCAATCAATCAGCTGATATAGCTTAAGATAGGGAAGACAAATTTTGAGTCATTCTTGGCCCTATCATGGCCAAAATGACTCTCAAGCGAATTTACAACAATCCCAAAACCATAAACAGTGAGCACAACTCACAATGTTGGGGAAATGGTTCCAAACGGTTTGTGCGTGAGGAAGACTTGCAACAGACCCCCAAACATAAAGAAGCCACAACAATCACCACAGCCTTAAGAAGTATAGCGACCACCGTGACTCACAGGAAGAACCATAGCTCCAATCTCAATAGTTAAATGACAGAAACTTAAACGACCATACCAGTCAGAGAGAAGAGCATACAACTGCAAATGGGAATGAAAGAGCACAGCTCCCAGTCCGTTGTGCAGATGGCAACAACGTAGAACCCACCACACAGCCCGTGAGGAAAGGATACGGCCTCACCACTCACAAATTTGCAGAGGAAAAACGATGTGGGTAACACCAGGATCGCTCCTGTGCGTGAGCAACAACAGCCAACGATCCCTACGTGAGGATGAACAAGAATTCCAGCTTGTGCTTGGATGAACAGAACAGTGGATAGACGCGAGTAGGGAGTGCGTGAGTGTTCAGCGCAGGCGTGGAGAGAACGGATGTCTGCGTGAGTGATGGCGGTGGTTTTGGCCATTGTGAAGTCAACCATGGTGGAGTGTGCGTGTAGGCATGGAGTGACAGTCCTGCCACCCCACTCCCAAAACAAAGTAACTGCCTCAACCACTAGCCGCCATTCTTCAATGAAAGTGGTTGGGTAAGGCAAGGGAAGAAGACACATGGATTTTTACCCCATTGGCCAAGGTTTGACAAATCCCCCCACATCCTTATCCTTGTGAAAATCATGCCCCTTTCTCATTTTAGTTTCTGCGATCGTAGCTGGTCAGGTTATTTAATTAAAGATGCATATTTACATGATGATAAGCTTGATATGTGCCACAGGCCCCGATATACCATTGGTGACACATTTAAACCCGAAACATAGCATAACCAATCAATGGTGGGGCCTTGGCCTTTAGATCCACACCATGATCATTTACAATATATATACATCATATACATCTTAATGCAACGAGGTCAAAACCGGGACGTTACATTCCCCTCCCCCTTCAATAGCATTGTCCTTAGTGCTTTACAAAATTTGAACACAATATTACACTGGCATCGCCTCAGTGTTCCACAGAACTGAAAAAAAATGGGTGTGCCAATCGTATGGCATCCTCTAGCTCCCATGTAGCCTCTTCAGGTCTGAAGTGCTCCCATTGCACCTTTACCTTCCCTAGGCTCGTTTCTAGAGCATTGTGACCTTCCTGTCGAGGATGTGCATTGGCTCGATTCAGAACTCTCCCTTGGGTTCCACCTGAATCACATCCCAATTTATCACATGGTTAGGGTCATGTACATATTTCTTAAGCAAAGAAACATGAAAAACATTATGAGCTCTAGTGCTAGTAGGCAATGCAAGTTTATATGCAACTGGCCCTATTCTTTCAAGCACTTCGAATGGCCCACAATATCTAGGTGACACCTTGGCACAATTTTCAAGCTTCAAGGAACTCTTCCTTACCCTCACTCTGAGGTAAACATGATCCCCTACACTGAACTCCCTGTTCACCCTATGCTTATCTGCATAGCTTTTCTGTCTGTCCTGTGCCGCTTTCAGCTTCTGCCTGATCTTTACAACCTCTTGCTCCATTTCCCTGAGCAATTCTGGCCCAAGCACAATCCTGTTCACTGGATTATCCCAAGTCACTAGTGTCCTACACCTTCTTCCATACAAAGCTTCATACGGACTCATCCCCAAGGATGCCTGCTACCCATTGTTGTAAGCAAACTCTACCAAGTGTAAGTAATCTTCCCACTTGGTTGGTTTGTCCATCACATACATGCGAAGCATATCTTCAAGCACCTGATTAACTCTCTTTGTCTGACCATCTGTCTGAGGATGGTATGCAGTGCTGAAGTTTAGCTTTGTACCCAAATATGCAAACAACCCCTTCCAAAAGTTGGAAGTGAACTTGACATCTCTGTCAGATACTATTTCCTTCAACAATCCATGCAATTTGAATATCTCCTTCATGAAGATGTTTGCAATGTCCCCAGTCTCATACGTCAACTTAACCGGTATAAAATGTGTTGCCTTTGTCAACTTGTCCACCACAACCATGATGGAATCATGTTGTCTCCAAGTCATCGGCAATCCTGTAATAAAATCCATGGAAATAACTTCCCATTTCCATTCCGGAACTGGCAAAGGATGCAATGAACCTGCTGGATGTTGATGCTCAGCCTTTACCTATTGACATTTTATACACCTTGAAATGTACTCATCCATATCCCTTTTCATACCTGGCCAAAAGTACTGCTTCCTAGCCGTAGCAATTGTATTTTGGTATCTTGGGTGACCAGAATATGGAGCTTGATGGATTTAATCCATGACAACTCTCCTCAAATCCGCTACATTCGAAATATAAATTCTGCCTTTATAAGTGAGAAGTCCATCGTCTTCCAGTTTATATCCCTCATACCTCTTCTCAAGACTTTGCTATTGCAATTTGCCTTTTACCTGCTCGTACAATTCATCTCCGGCAACATGATCAACAATCTACTGCCTCAAATCTGATTGGCAAATACTAAGAGATGCCACATGCATTTCCTGCACCTTCCTGCTGAGTGCATCAGCTACCTTATTTTCTTTTCCCTTTATGTGCTTGATTTCAAAATCAAACTCACATAAAAATTTCAGCCATATTGCTTGCCTAGCATTCAAAGTAGGCTGATCAAATAGATACTTCAAACCACAATGGTCTGTTCTGAGCTCAAATCTCCTCACCATCAAGTAATGTCTCCACATCTTGAGAGCATGTACTATGGCTGCAAGCTCTAGATCATGAGTGGCATAGTTCACCTCACGTTCCTTCAACTTTCTTGACTCATAACATATCATGTGGTTGTCCTACATAAGGACTCCTCCAAACCCTTGTATGCATGCATCGGTACACACCACAAAATCGTTTTCTGGATCTACAACCTTCAATACCGGTGCACTAGTGAGAAGACTCTTCAACTGCTGGAAGCTTTCTTCACACCTCGATGTCCATTTGAACTTCATCCCCTTCTTTTGCAAAGAAGTGATAGCATGTGCAACTTTGGAGAATCCCTCAATGAATCTCCTGTAGTATCCTGCAAGTCCCATAAAAGATCTTACATCTGTCACATTTCTTGGAGTATGCCAATTCATAATGGCTTCAACCTTTTCAGGGTCCACAGATATACCCTCTTCTGAGATAATGTGACCCAAGTACTGAATTCTATCTCTATAGAAGTCACACTTGCTTAGTTTTGCATACAACTGATGCTCCCTGAGCAAATTCAATGTCAATCTCAAATGCTCTTCATGTTCCACCTCATTCTTAGAATAAACAAGAATGTCATCAAGGAAAACAAGAACAAACTTATCCAAATACCTGCTGAAGACACTATTCATAAGGCACATAAATGTAGCTGGTGCATTTGTGAGACCAAATGGTACCACTACAAACTCATAATGCCCATACCTTGTCCTGAAGGTTGGCTTATGAATGTCTTCATCCTTGATTCTCACTTGATGATAACCAGACCTCAAGTCAATCTTGGAAAATACCTTTGCTCACCTCATTTGATCAAAGAGGTCATCAATCCTAGGCAAAGGATATTTATTCTTTACAGTAACCTTGTTCAATTGTCTGTAATCGATACATAACCTGAGTGTACCATCTTTCTTCTTCACAAACAGAACTGGTGCTCCCCAAGGGGACACACTCGGCTGGATATACTTCTTTTCCAACAACTCCTGCAGTTGCATCTTCAACTCTAACATCTCTGGTGTAATCATCCTGTAGGGTGCCTTGGACACTGGTGCTGCTCCTGGAACAAGTTCAATTGTGAAGTCAATGTCCCTCTTTGGAGGAAGCCCCGGTATCTCATTAGGAAACACATCCCTGAATTCCTGTAACACCTGATAGTCCTCCAACCTAGGAGTTTCATCTCTCGTTTCCTCCAAAATCTGAGCTGCATACAACTGGAAACCCTTCCTATAGAACTTCTTTAACTGCATTGTTGAAACCTGCCATACTGAAATCACCTTTGGAATACCTTTCACAACTACTAGGTTCCCTTCTTCATTCATGCATTCAAAAGTCTTATTGTAACAGTCAAGTTTCACTCTGTGAGCTTCTAACCAATCCATTCCAATGAGAACATCATAGGAACCAAGCGGTAGAACATTCAGATCTACACATGTGACCAATCCATCCATAACCAATGGACATCTCTCCACCACCTCACTAACCTTTCTCTTAGTTCCAGTGGCTGGCTGAACTAGCCAAGACTTCCTATGATTTACCTTCTTAAAAGCACAAATATCCACTACTCTAGGAGTAATGTAACTGTGTGTGGAGCTAGGGTCAATCAAAATAGAAACAGATTGCTCAATAATCTTACCTGCTACTTCAACTACAGTTGACTGGTGATCTTCCTGGCGGTCCTCCAGTGCTGCATAAATCCTAGGGATTACCGTTGCTACTTGACCCACTGTTTCTACTTCCTGAACGTTATAAGCTAGCCTCGCACTCTCATTCTTGAGTGGAAAATTCCTATGCATGTGGGGTCCTCCACATTTCCAACATTGAAGTGGTCCCCTATTCTGTTGTGGATCCTTAGGCTTTTCTCTGGTCACTCCAACTAGTTTACTCGGAGCTTGGGATGGCTGCTTCTGCTTATTCCTGAAGCTAGAAGGTTTGAAACCTTTCTTCCTTTGGTCAAACTTCTTGTTCTTCTTGTCCTTCCATGCCCTATGGTAATCGGGCTTACCTTTGCTTTGCTCATAGCAATACTTAGCCTTCCTTATTGCTTCCTCAAGAGTTCTAGGTTCATAAAACTCAATTCTATCTTTGTAAGACAGAGGTAATCCACTCAGAAAATGCTGGACCTTCACTTTTTCATCTATGATGTACCAGACATACCTCAATAGCTCCAAAAACTTATTCGCATACTCTTCCATGATCTGCTGTCTCAATCTCAGCTCATGGAACTCCTTAATCTTGTCATCATAATACCTATCAGGGAGGTATTTCTACTTGAAATGCTTCTTGAACTGCTTCCACTTAAGTCTCCTTTCACTAATCCTCTTTACATGCTTGAAGTGTTCCCACCAAATGGATGCTCTTCCATTCAGATTGAATATGGAAACTCTTGCCTTCATGTTTCCTGAATAGTCATGCACTTGAAAGTACTTCTTTATCCCAAGAAGCCAAGCTTCATCCTCTTGTCCAGTCTTTACCTCACCATCAAATGTAGGAGGTTTATCTTTTTAAAATTCATCTCGAGAATGATCCCTATGGTGCCTCTTTCTTTTCCTTTTATGAGAAGAAGAGCTTGAATCCCCGCTAGATTCTTCAGAATCAGATGATCCACTAGAAGTCCTTCTCCTTCTCCTAGTACTACTCTTACTGCCTTCTGGTCTTGCTGTACCCTGTCCAGAATCTATCTTTCTTTGCAAGTCTGTCAAACTCTGCAACATAGTAGCATTCAACTGATGCTGCTCTTCCTAGGATTTGATTAAGCTTCTCATGGTGGCTGCAACATCTGATGGTGTCTCTTGGAATCTCCTTCCATTAGACTCAATGTCATCATTTCTATTACGGACATTTTCTCCCATGAAATCTTCTGCTCGCTCGTAAGAATCCCGAGCATCATACCCATCATGGGTTCTCATAACTGATCCACCACTTACTTTTCAAACTGTACCACCTGGATTACTTCCTCGGAAGGGGACTATGACTCTGCAAACGTGTTAGTAACACAACTGTTAGATACATACATTAACATAAACTAGCTTTGCTTACCTTCTCTTGGAAAATTATAAAATTAACAAATTTTTCCAAACACTAGATTTTCTTCATCAAAGAATGTCTATCTTCGCTGTTACTTTCTCATTTTTCAGCCCTGAAAATTCACTGAAAAACTGCTGAAAGTCTCAATGAATAACAGTCAAAATCGGCTGGGAAAATCCCACAGAAAGCTTAAAATTTCCTCTTTGTAAAATCGGATCTTATTTCCACTATTGGATTGGATCTCATTTCCACCAAATCTCTCACAGAATCGGCTCCCATTTCAACTAATTGTTTCGGCGTTTCGGCTGCCCAAATCGCTAATTCCTCCACTTAATCGGCTCTCGAAACAACTAATTCCTTCGCTGAATCAGCTCTCGGAACCACTAACTGTTCCGCAGAATCAACTCCCGAAACAACTAATTCTTCCGCTGAATCAGCTCTTGGAACCACTAATCGTTCCGACGTTTCGACGGTTTCTCTTAGCGCTTTGGACTTCCGTAGCGGCGGCACACGAACCACTTTCCTCTTTCGATCGGCGTCGGCAGTCTTTCCCATCGGAAGACTTAGTGCTTTCGCTTCCACAATGGAGGCACACGAACCACTTCTTCTTCCGATTTCTACCTTGGAGAAAATTTTAACTTCTTTCTTTTTCTTTACGACGTCGGTGGTCTTTTCACATCGGAAGGCTAGTGCCTTTGTCTTCTGCAATGGCGGCACACCAACAACTATTCCTTCCAATCGACGCTCTTTACTTAGAACAATTTTAAACTTCCCCGCGGCGTCGGTTGTCTTCACACATCGAAAGTCTTGTGACTTTGGCTTCCGCAAGGGCGGCACGCCAAACACTATTTCTTCCGATCGACGGATATTTACTGGGAACAATTTTAAACTCTTCTTGCGGTGTCAGCTATCTTTCTCATCGGAAGCCTAGTGCCTTTGGCTTCCACAACTGCAGCTCACGACTCGCTAACTTCTTCCGACAGTCAACGATTTCTGCCTTAGAAAAATCTTTACACTTCTTTCCGTCGGCGAACAATTCCATTGGCAACCGCAATGGCGGCTCCTCAGCTTTGATCTTCCTCCGATTGGCGGCCAAACCTACTGTGGCACAACCCAATCGGAAGCGGCAGTCTCTTCCCGTCGGAAGACTTAGTGCTTTTGGCTTCCGCAACGGCGGCGCACGAGCACTTTCTTCCTCTGATAGTCAATGATTTCAAGCCTTAAACCTTCTTGACGGCGTCAACGATCGAAGGGCTTTCCCGTCGGGTGCATAGTTGTTTCGTCGTCTGCAATGGCGGACGCTCAATTAAATACCTTCAGCCGATGGTCGTCCAACACTTAGAAAATTTCCACAATTTTCTTCAAACTGTTCCGTCGAACAGACTTCTGCCTAACGCTTCCACTATAGCGCAAGTTTTTCCTGCTGGTGTCCCGACTGCTCAACACTTAGACCGTTTCTTTTGAATTTTTCCAGTCATTCACTTTATGATTTCTGTTGGGCAGAAATAATTTATGCGTTTGTCCCTGTAACCTCATGGCTCATGCAGGCCCATGCTGCAACATGGGCTCTGATACCATACTGTCACATCCCCATGCCTCCGACCGGTGACGAAGACGCGATCCATGGCTTTAACCACCTGGACTAAGAGCCCCATGAACATATGCATACACAAACTTGCTGAAAAAAAATGCTTAAACAAATTCTTTGAACTAGAATAGGCACACATGAATATTTATCATGCACAGATGCAATTAATCATCATACACAGCGGAAACCAACAACATTCATACATGCATGCATTCCACATGTTCATAACATTCATTAACATAAACTATGGTTGAAGAACTAAAAATGGAAAAGACACTTATCTTATGAAGAAGTCGATCCGCAACCAGCTACGTCGCTACAACATTCCACCCAACCATAGGCCAGTGTGCTCCTTAATCTCTCAGCAGCGCTGCCACCCCCGAGCTGGGCATGATTCTACAAGGAATAAGGGAACAAGCAGGCTTACACATAGCCAAGGGTACACAAATCACAGCCAAGCCAACATAGTTGGTTTTATCAGGCCATCAAGGAGTTGGGAAAGGATTAATGCTAAGCTGGTGAGCTCATTACAGAGCAAAGAACACCTACACCAGAACTAGCCTGACCTCTAAGACACCCACCCACACCCAACACAAGGAATCAGTCCCTTCTCTGCTACACAGTCCCTTAGGCCCTGCATTCCCTTCCAGTGCTATTCAGGGGTGATGGAGAAGAAGGCCAACCCTCTAGCTTTGTCTGTGTGGTTTCCAGCCACCAGGTTTATCAAGCAAACCAAGCCCCCATCCCTGCTCCTTACACAATCCAAAGACCAACCATTACACATGTGCAATCAATCAGCTGATACAGCTTAAGACAGGGAAGACAAATTCTGAGTCATTCTTGGCCCTATCGTGGCCAAAATGACTCTCAAGCGAATTTACAATAGTCCCAAATGCACCAATGAATGTGGGAAAACAACAATCCCAAAACCATAAACAATGAGCACAGCTCACAACGTGGGGAAAATGGTTCCAAATGGTCTGTGCGTGAGGAAGACTTGCAACAGACCCCCAAACATAAAGAATCCACAACAATCACCACAGCCTTGAGAAGGAAAGCGACCATCGTGTCTCACAGGAAGAACCACGGCTCCAATCTCAACAGTTAAATGACAGAAAATTAAATGACCATACCAGTCGGAGAGAAGAGCATACAGCTGCAAATGGGAATGAAACAGCACAGCTCCCAGTCCGCTGTGCAGATGGTAACAACGTAGAACCCACCACGCAGCCCGTGAGGAAAGGATACGGCCTCACCACTCACAAATCCGCAGAGGAAAAACGACGTGGGTAACACTAGGATCGCTCCTGTGCTTGAGCAACAATAGCCAATGATCCCTGTGTGAGGATGAACAAGAATTCCAGCTTGTGCGTGGATGAACAGAACAATGGATAGATGCGAGTAGGGAGTGCGTGAGTGTTCAGCACAAGCATGGAGAGAACGGATGTCTGCGTGAGTGATGGCGGTGGTTTTGGCCATTATGAAGTCAACCATGGTGGAGTGTGCGTGTAGGCATGGACTGACAGTCCTGCCACCCCACTCCCAAAACAAATTAACTGCCACAACCACTAGCTGCCATTCTTCAATGAAAGTGGTTGGGTAAGGCAAGGGAAGAAGACGCATGGATTTTTACCCCATTGGCCAAGGTTTGAAAAATTCACCCACATCCTTGTCCTTGTGAAAATCATGCCCCTTTCTCATTTTAGTTGCCGTGATCGTAGTTGGTCGGGTTATTTAATTAAATATTCATATTTACATGATGATAAGCTTGATATGTGCCGTAGGCCCCGATATACCATCGGTGACACATTTAAACCCGAAACATAGCATAACCAATCAATGGTGGGGCCTTGGCCTTTAGCTCCACACCATGATCATTTACAATATATATACATCATATACATCTTAATGCAACGGGGTCAAAACCGGGACGTTACAATATCTCATCCAACGAACCAACCTACACAAAAGGCGAGAGTTAGTTTTTTTATCCACTTTGTAACGGGATCCACCCATGCTGTGTGGTATAAATATGTAGGAGATCGAAGGGTAAAAAGGGAGAGATTATGAATGACTAATGGATGTGTGTGCCACTTTTTAGTTGCTTTTCTTGATGGGTAATGATGAGTTGTTGAAGACTATAACAAAGTATTTATGCGTGCACTCTGTAGGTTATGTAAGACATTCTTATTAATAATGATAATGAGTAACTTTGTTGTGAAATACCTTGCATTGATATTGAACATGGTGAATTTTTATGTATGTTGCAAACTTGGATCGATTCCATGTTGTTGTTGTGAATGTACTATCTATTTCCATGAATGTATTATACTATGTTGCGAATTAGATGAATGGATATTATATTTGTCGAATATATATTTACATCCCTTCAAGACTATGAAATATTGGTTCCTACAATCCCCCTTGATACCTCTAATGAGACTTTGCCTACTTCTAGGTGATCTAGGAGGATCTCATTGATCAAAAGTGGTTTAAAAGTGCTAAAAATTTGGCAGTGTCAAAATCTAAAATAGAAAAAACTATCATGAAGATCTCGTCGAGATGATTCCAATGAAATTCATTTTTCCTCAATTAGAGCGGGTATAGACAAGATATCACATTATAAAGTTTTCAACAAATAATGGAAAAATGAAAAAAAAAACAGTGGCACATGACACAACTAAAAGGGTGAGACATGGCCTGCACTGTTAGAATATTTGAACCCATAGTTACACTTAGGAGACATTAATTTGTCAATTTTTTCCAATTCATATATTCCTAAGTATGCTAGTTGGCATCCACTTGCACCGAGAAATCAACAAATGCTAAAACTGGATAAAGGAGCACTTTAGAAAGATCCTAGAAAAGATTCTGAGAACTCTCTAGTAATTCCAGAGTAGTAAAAGCACACTTCTTCTTTTTTCCTGAGTTGCTTTGCTTTTCAGCAGTTTTAAGGAAAAAAGGAAAAGCTAGTCTTGAAGTAACTACCTTGTTTTCTTCCCAACTCATCCTCCTTATTTTCTCCATCCAAAATCATTAATTTTATCTCTTTCTATCATTTATCAGCTGGTACATCTCACTCAACCAATTTGTGAGCATATTTACATATTAGGAAAGTTATTTGTGCACCTATGGGGGATTTTGACTAGTTTAGTAAGCCTACTTTTTGTCCAATTCGAATAGCATCCTTATGATTCCGAATATATGATGTAATTATATATTTGGAAATCCAATTACTTTATGAGGTTGGATGATGTACAATTATTCAATAGAATTTTTTGTTATGCTCCATAGTCAGTCTTTTTTTTTGTGGAATTTTGCATGTTTGACTAGTAATTTTGTGAGTGTAAGTGTTCTACAACTTGGGATTAATTTCCATATGGTATGGGATATTTGGTAGTTCGATTATTCTCCTTCCAAATTGCTACTGCAGGTTTGACATCACTGATTGGGAGCACATTCTGTTGGTTGAAGGGTGAAATTGTTGAGATATGGATCAATCTCAAAGGATCATCTTGAATCCATTCAACATTTTTAAATGGAAAGGTGAGATGGAGATTTTGTTGAGGAGTAACGTCCTCTACAAAGTGACCATGGAAACTGAGGCTCAGACCAATGCAGCAACAGAGAAAATTTAAATGGCACAACAGGAGGGATGAGGGCTATGGTTTCTTGTGTTTGAGCATTTCAAGATACCTCCTCTTCTGTCTTGATGGATTTACATCACCAAATGAGGTGTTGGAATCTATATTCTTACTTGTGTGACCCAAGGTTCAACAAAAACACAATAGGAACAAGACACCAAAAGACATCAGCCCAACAAAGCAAGCTAGGTCGGCGACACCTGCAAGGAAAGCACAGTCTCACCCAAGATATCTTAATGTGTAACTGCCAAAATCATGTTTCCATAGTTGGTGAGGGAATATAGTCCCTTGGATGGCAGCCAAAGCGCTCAACAGAGATAGGAGTATGGATTCTATTGCTATGCGATAGACATGCAACTATGTGTCACAATGCGTGTGTGACAGAACCTTGCCCTTAACCACTTAACCACTGGCGCAATGGTGTGACACCGCTGATTCCTTATACTTGACTGGAAGTGTGCAACTTATATTGCAACTTAATAGCTTTAATAAAAAAACTGTACATAACGTATCGAGGCTGCATTAACATTCATCGATTCCTTAACTAATCAGTAATCATACAATGTACATTCAACAATAACTATAACAATATAAGCAAACAACCATTCACATATCATCCAATTTCATTCAATCATTCAACAGATGAAATTAACATGGAAACCCATATGGGAAAAACCACCAAGGTTCTCTTCATTCGGCATGAGAATTGGTTATAGCACCTTGTAGTCTATGGCTTGCAGACTGTTCTTAAGATATGTCTTTCTGACTCAATATTCTTGCTCTCATTCTCTCTAGTTTATTGCTCCTATCTACTCATGCTGATCGGCACACAACATGTATCGACTCTTCTAATTTACCAGCGGTCTACGCACTCAGCTGTAAGATCCGCGGCTCAACATCCCTCTGCTAGAATCCTCTTATTAGTTAATAATAAACTACTAAGTGAACCTAACTTACTAAAAAAAATCAAGCTAACTTACTTCACCAACCCTTATACAGAGTGGTTTCTTCCTATTTATAGTATTTACCAGACCGCTCCGGGTTGACTAAGTACTACTCAGTTATTAAAGACTCAATTGGTTACAAAATATCTATGATTACATTAAATTCCAGCCCATACCTAGCCGCAAGAGTCCTGTATGTCATTAACCAAAACCTTAACTAGCCGTGGAAAGCGTCCTTCAGTTTTATTTACCAATCATAACTAGCCGCAAAACTGTCCTCAGTCTTCCGTTGGTTTATCCTTCTACAATATTCACCGACTTGTACCCGTTCTTCTTTAACTCTTCTACTTGCCTCTTCCACCGACTCAAATATTCCTTTCCTCGTCGTAACTATCCTCTATGCTTGCGCATCGGATTCTTCCTTTATGCACTTTTCTTGGCCGAACATGCCCCCAACACTCACATGTGGCTTGCCCCGAGCCACTAAGAAAAATGGAAATTTCCACAAAACAATTGGAATTCTCGCAACTTAAGCCTCCGGCTCAAGCTACGCTATAGGACCAACCTTGTCCTGAAATTCCTTAAAAATTTGTTGGAACTTGGCAACTTTCATTGTTACTTCCTCCACCTGTGCGGCCAACTGTTTTACATAGTCGAAAATAATGTGTTCCGATGGTCCTACCTCTAGTGACTGCGCGATGTGCTGAAGTTTCTGCTACACAGGATGAATAAGGCCTATAATCCGTGCTACTTCTGATTGGTGAGCTTCCACTTCCCCGTCCCTAGTCCACTCTTGATCCCAGAGAGCTTGGACTTCCTACTGCAGCTGCTTGAACTCAACCATCTTCGTAACCTTCTCTTCAAATTATAGTTTCTTCATCTCTGCTTTTGCCACGGTGATTTTCTCATTAGAAATAGAATACAAAAACAACCACAAAAACAAATATGCAGCAGAAATAACACTTCATTTCATTAATCAATAACTGAAACTTGTTTACATACAGAATGGAAATAAACTAGCTAGAGTACAGGTAGCTTATCTCTGAGAAGAGATGTGGCGGCTACATGACTCTGAACTCTATGTTACAATGAGGGTCGAAGGCCTATATATTATTGAGAAACAATGGAAACCCCACACATCCAAAAACCTAACCCTAGGAGGTGAAACGCCAGAATATGGGCCCTGTTGGGTAACTTGGTACATCAATTTCCCGGGGTCGTAACTTTAGCATACTACCTTCGTTTGACGCACATGATACATTGTTTGAAAGATCTATTTAAGGACTACATCCATAAATGGAAAATATCAAGTTCAGAATGGAATCATATATTCCTGACCATTCAATGCCAAAAAAACATCGTTTAGGGTTTCAAAATGGCTCCAGAATTTAGGACCCAAAAACTACCAAAAATAGTAAATTGTGCTACAATTAAGGACACTGGAAAACTTAAAGAAACAATGGTGGGGGTCCAAGAGGACTAGGTGGGTGGCCACCAATATCCTCCTGGATCATTGTTGTGCATTTTCCTTAATCTTTTCTCCAATCTCATCCTCTAAAAGCTCTCCCTATATCACAAAAAATGAATTCTACTGCCTCAGCGTAGAGTTTTTCTCCTTTGGTGATCTTCGCCACAGCCTCAGATGTTGATTTGCTTCGCTCTTCAAGCACATTAGGGGGTGTACTCAGTATGTTCTTAGCTTGAAGCTCTTGAACCTGTTTCTTCATTTACACCGCAATCTGTGACAGTCAGGAAACGTTAGAAGCTGAATCCTCATCTTCTTGACTCGCTTCTACTGGGAACTCCACAACCGTTCCTTTGATGTCTTAAGCAAGTGCAACTTGGATTTTCTCATGCCCTAAAATTTCTTTCTCTTTCTCTCTAAGGAGGGTCTTATGTGTTGTTTCCTTCCTTTTCTGCTTAGTTGCCTGGTACATGACTACATTCTCTCTAAATCGGATCTCGATTGCAGTCGCCTGCTTGACACTATAGGATTTATCCAATGTGATCTTGGAGAAGTTCATGTTAAGGTTTTAAAATCCTTGAATAGCATTGTCAAACTCATGCATCCCCGTCTCCAATACTCATGCTTGGATCTCTACTTTGATTGGCGGCACCAGCTCTGGTGTTACTCATGGGATACTAGGGTTGACGCCATAAGTCTCAGCCTCAAAAGTGGCTTTGACTTTGTTTACAGCCTCTATCAACTGATTGACATGTTCAGCGAGTTCACTAGTCAGTTGTAGCTGTTTCTTACTTACCCCTTTTAAGCTGGACATTACAACCTCTGCAATGGCATCGCATAATAAGCTTATGTAATCATAGGCTAAGCTAACAATGTTAGCTGATTTTTTCGCTTTCCTCTTATTACGTAGATCTTGTTGCGCCTATTCTCAGGCCTTATTTACCTCCTCATTAGTAGGATTACCATCTGAATAATCATCATCATCCTTGTTATGCTCACTTCCATCATCATCGGAGCTCAACATCTGATTTCCTTGGTCGTCGCCTCCTCCATGTCCTTCTTATTGTTCTTGGTCATCACCATGACCATTCCCTTAGCCATTATGCCCATTAGGGCCTGCGCTAACATTTTCACCTTGGCTAACTGGCAAGTCTTCTTAGTTTTCACCTTTAGGCATTGGCTCTACTAGTGGGCTACACCATTCTTCTGGCCATTCCTGGACAATTGCATCCACATCATCCTCAGTGATCATAAACCCTGCCTAGTGTGCTTGCTTGGTTGGGTCTTTGTTCAGTTCCAGAATAGTGTTATGCACACCGACCTGGAATTTTATAAATGATGCCTATCTGTGCACCATCACAGGAATTACTATGTGTGCACACCGACCTGGAAGTTTATAAATGATGTGTATCTATGCACCATCACAGGAATTACTCTGTGGGATTTCCTGATAACATCGTGTAACACCTCGGCATGCAGGAAGAACTCGATGTTATTGTCCTTCTGGAAGACATTGTTTGTTTTAATCTCCCAGAGGTTCTGATACTTTGCGCCAAGGCAAAGCACTGGGACATCCATTGGCTGGTAGTCCGATGGGTCAGACCACATAATTAAAGAGATTAGGATGAGCAACTAGGAGTAATGAAATTTGTGCCTAGGTTCCTCCTGCACCTGCTCTGCGTCGTCTATCAGTTTGTTTAGCAGCAACTGTGACCAGTTGAAAGCTACACTTGCTACACATTGTTCTGTAAGCTCTACTACGCCGGCGATACACTCAGTTGGCCTCATCTTGCACATCAACTTGTAAGATAGGATTTTGGCTGACAACCTTACCCTATTGTCCTCTATAGGGCCAATGAGGAATACCCTACCTGTGCGTGGAAGCTTATATTTTTGCTTCATATTGGACGTATCCGTGTTCTAGTGCAAATATGGCATCAGGTCTATTGAAGTCTTGGGAAGGCCTATTATCGATGATATGAGCTCGACGTCGACTGGGTACGGTCGATCGAGCCATAAACACCCTCTGTGAAAACAGACAAGGAGATTTTTCACATATGCATTAACCTACAGGTTGTGGCCGAAGTGCAGTATGAGCACTAAGTTCAACAGTCCTGTTAGCACTATTTTAGTTTTGCCGTAGTTAGCCTTATTTCCAGAAAATTCTAAGTTTCTCTTGATGATCAAATGGTTTTCAGATTTTCCCCATTAATAAAATTTATCAAAATTCCAAGGTGGTGAGAAGAAAGAGGTTAAAGAGTTTTGGGTAAAAGAAAGAGAATTATATATGAATTAAAGTTTTATAAAGGTGACTTAAAGGTTTAAGTTATAAAGGAAAGATTTTGTCTTTTTATAAAAACAAAATTTGTTTTTATAAAAATATTGAACACATATTTTTAGCCCATCTCCAATAACCAAGTCACATCACATGGGGTCCACGCACTCAAATCAAATTCCAAGCAGCGACCTCTCAAGGAGCACTACATTGTTTTGTTCCTTGTTATACATTAAAACTATTGAAGTATATAAAGGCCAAAACGAATACACCCCTTTTGCATGTGGGATAAAGGCATATTATGAGAAATATAAAAAATAGAAAGAAGAAAATAAAAACATGGATTAACAAGAATGCTATGTAATTGTTGGGTTGAATATTGCTTGTATATAAATGAGCCAATTGTAATGACAATTGCATATGGTTTGGATAAAAAATTCCACTTATCTTTCAACTCATCACATGCTGAAACATAATTTGGAGGAGGTCATTTTTTTTATTTGCAGCATTGCGGCAATTGTTGGATAACGCATGGAAAATACATCTAGAGTGCTGTACATTCAAGATATTAACTATAGCATTACAAAAATCAGAAGTGATGCAGCCATCAGAGATTGTTCCATTCATATGCCTAAGTATTATTTCAAAGAAATTTCTTATTAAAATTTACCCAGAAACACAATGGATCAATGACATAGATCAAGACCCAAAATCATCCAATGGTTCACATTTATTCTGCTACAGGAACAAGCACGAGGTAATTAAAATTTCAGATTTGCAGAATGATGTTAAACAATGGATGGGATGGACGGTCAAACTAGCAGGTGGAAGAGATCCGTGGCTCAAGTCAATTTAGCGATGTGAAGTTGCACGGAGCAATTAAAATTTTCAATCAACGAAATGATGTTAAATGGTAGATAGGTTTTGACGGTCAGATCGGCAAGTGAGGAAAATCCACGGTTAAAACAAATTTCGCATTCTCAACTAGCAAGGAGAAATTAAGTTTTAAGATTAGGTAAATTTTTATGCCGCATGCAAGTTCATACACGTGGTTAACATCCATTATCTAGTCAAACTGGTCAACTGCTTAAATTAATGCCGTTGGGTGAATGTTAAGGGAGGTTGGAAAAACAATGCTCACGAACATTATACTAATTGTGGATCAAATGAGCTCAATTCATAATTAAAGCACGAGAGCATGGTTCAATTTTTTACGAAAATGGATATTTTGGTCATTATTTCAAATCAATTTTTCCTTCTGATCCAAGATTATTTTATAGAAAATGAGAGAGGGTTTTCTTCATAACACACCTATCTACAATAACCTCTCTCATTGTTTACCCAGGTGCTATGGATTGAGATAATCAAAGTCATCTTCAGAGAGCAAATTTTCAGATTTTTAAATGACTGTTTTAGTCAGTTATTTTAATCAATTGTTTTTGGAAAACCATAAATCATTTTCCAAAATTGAATGAGGTTTCTCTTAAGAACATTATTATGATCTATAACCTCACTCAGGTTTTACATAGGTCCTATGGGTTAGGATAAACAAAGTGATTTTTACAGGCTATGTTTTAGGATTTCCAAAGGACTGTTTCAGACATCACATTCAAAGAATTGTTTCGGC
The DNA here is from genome assembly GCA_001517045.1 of Pseudotsuga menziesii. Classification (NCBI taxonomy): domain Eukaryota; kingdom Viridiplantae; phylum Streptophyta; class Pinopsida; order Pinales; family Pinaceae; genus Pseudotsuga; species Pseudotsuga menziesii. The sequence continues at coordinate 305,292 of LPNX010760417.1, read as the reverse complement.
CAAATAGAGTTGAATTTCAGGAAACTGAGAGAGGTTTTTCTTCATCCTAGGAATACATTCAAAAACCTACTTCATTTTTTACACAGCTATCGCAGGTTGGGATAATTTAAAATATCTTTATAGGGTATTTTTCCATAAATTTACAGGTTTACTGTTTGAGTCATCAGTTTCAAAATAAGATCCTGAGGAGTGGGAACCAAATTAGAGGAAACAAAGAAATGGGTTTTGTTTTGTTGGGAACATGGCCAATTAAAAAAACCTCTTTCATTTTTTGCATAGCTATCACCATATGGGATATGCAGGAGGGGCTTTTAAGCCTGTTTTTCTAGTAGTCCACATTTTATTTTTGTCTTATGTGAATCGTGGTGTGTAGGCCACGTCCGAGGTTTGTTAGAAGATGTTATCCAATTTGTAACAATTTTTTATTCCCGAATGTCGTGTTAGGAAGTCCAAAATACTATAAATTTACCTCTTGAAGAAGGAGAAAGTGTTGGAACCGATGTAATTTTGCAGTGTATTCTTTCAAGAGTATTTTAATAAAGTTGCAGAACAGAGGTCGACGTTTTACACAGGGATTCATTTGTTGTTTGTATTACAGTTTGTTGATTCCATTCTCATGTGAATGCTTTTCCACTTTATCTCTCCCATTATCTTTTCTTTCATGTCTGAAATAAGTGTATAACAGTTTGGAATTCATACATGCTATGCTCCATCTATTGTTTAAGATATTCACCAAAGCTTTCTTCTAAAGTTAATACAGAATTCATTTTCCAATGCTCTGTGTTGATGGTCTGTTCATGTTCCTCTTTCCCACCAGAAAATTATAATTTGACTATGATTGAATGGCTATCTTGCCTCTGTGTTGAAATCACCTCCATAAGTTTTGTTTATCTCTATTACACATATTGACTCCATCGCCTAATGGTTCTATGTATTGTTTCAACCATCCTTTCAAACAATTCTTATTTTCACTTGTACATATGTGGCATTGTTAATATTTGGTGAGAGATCCCTCTCGAAAGAGCAGAAGGCTAGTTCTCTCTTCAAAAGTGGTTCTGCTATTACCTAGGAGCGGGCCTTCCGCAACCTTTGGCTCAATTCCAGTACTAACAAACTGGCACCATTTCCAGGGATGAATTGAAGGTCATCCCTTGGAAGAATGACAAAAACCACAAAGGATAAATGGATTATGTGGGAAAACATAGATTCTTACATGTGAAAAAGGTTGTATCATTTTTCCTGGCGACTCCACTGAAATATTATGGAAGGTGACTCCACTGAGGAGACCAATGGTTAGAAAGAAAGAGATGGGGAGAGGTCTCAAATATTCCCTAGATTTGAACGTCAGGTTTAGATCTGAATGTTGATGGTGAAAAATGGTTAGACATTAAGAAGGTCATGTCTCTTTTCACCTGGAAACTCCATCTGTGAAGGATCCATTCTTCATAATGTTCTATGGCAGCTCCACTATCAAACGGGGTTGCAAAGTTTGAGGAGCTGATTCAGTTTCACCACCATCAAGATGACTTCTTGGGCTTCAAGGTATGCTCCTGTGAATCTTGCTGCCATTCCTGGTTATCCCAATAAAATACCTCTGGTAGATTGGCAAACATATATTCCAAGATTCAATGATGAAAAGGGTGATGATGCTGCCATTCATTTTTTTAGATTTCATAAGCATATACATAAGCTAGGAGTGGGACGGCATGAAGATTTTTTAATGAAACTATTCATGTTTACTTTAGAAGGGTATGCAAGGTCTTGGTATGACGGATTTCCAGTAGGGAGTTTATCCTCCCTTAAATACTTTCATACAATATTTCATGAACATTTCAAAATGCATTATCCTTCTTTGTTGCTACTTAAAGGTTGTTGCACACATGATAGAGAGTTCATTGAAAATGTGAAAGATGAGTGTGGTGATGATCAGTATTTGGATGAAGAGGTTTTAGAGGTCTTACATGAATATTCAGCTCAAAAAGAAAGATAAACCAATGGCCATGATATTCAAGAAATTTCCTAGCAGTTAATACTATCTTCCTTGACTGAAGTTGACATAGACAAAAGCTCAGATTCAACCAGTTATATCTCTCTTCCTGAAATTGATGATGATTTGCAGCATTCTTGTCATTTTTTGTGTGACCAAGAGAGAGGTTGGGACTGTCAATCAAATTTTTCCTCATATTATTCAACTTTCGAACTTTTGTTACAAGAAGAGGCCTCCCCTTCCCAATCAGAAATTTCCTTTTCACAACAGCAATCTCTTGAAAGTTACAATGCTTGTGTGATTGATTACACAGAAGACGATGATTTTGAAAAATATCAGTCTTGTAGTCCCTCCACATGTTCATTTTCTGAAAATGCAAGTAAATAGAAATCAGATTTTGAAATAATGGTTGAAGGAAGACTGCTGCATGTTGATCAAATTCAAATTTCATCTAAAGATTTAAATGAATATATTAATCTATCTTTGCTTGAAGAAGATGATTAGCCTAGTGATTTGAAAGGAGATGGTTGTACTGATTTGTCTTCTGAAGAATGTAATCATCCTGCCACAATTTCTATTAGTGAAGAAAATTTCATTGCAATCCAAGATCAAAAGTTTGAAAACAAAGTGGAAACTGTACATGTTGAAAGTGATTGTTTGCCGTTGTGTTTTCGTTCATTTGAGTGGTTAAAAAAGAGACTTAAAGTTTCCGATAAAAAACAAGTATTTGATATTGTATATGAATGTATAAATTTCCTTGGAATGGGTGATGAGCGAGAAGGATAGTTATGCAATCAATCCCAGACTTTAGAAAAACCAGTAGTATGCAATGAAGAGTTGAATAACGAAGAAGAAGATGGGGGTTCTCAAATGGATGTTTCTTTTTGTTTTTCAAATTCAGAAATTTTTTGTCGAAAAGAAGTCTATTTGCTTGATCATGTTGAGGAACAGAGTGGCATTTCTTTTGAAATGCATGAAAAGAATGAAGTTGTAAAATCAGAAATTTTGAATGAATATGTGGATGTCTGGGTTGAGGATTGTCATTAGTGTTCTTGTCAAGGATCTTTTAAAAAACAATTTGACAATTTGCAAAGGGAGTTCCTTCTCAAGCAGCTTTTGCATGGTAAGCAAATGACAGAATTTTTTGAAGGCTGTCATGTTTTTTATGATCCTGTGGCAGAGTACATCAAGAATATTGGCAGTGGTAATGGCTGGTTATATCTCTACTGTAAATATCAATTTATTTTTTATAACCTTGTTCCATTAGGTCTTTCAGTTTTGTTTTTTATCAAGCATGAATAGAATGTTGGTTTATGGGATCATTTGCTTGAGTGGCTTCATTGGAAGTCAGAAGTTACTTGACTGAGCATTGATGCTTAGTAAGTAGGGTAGGTAAGTAAATATGAATAAGCTCGACATGGCAAGCATTCCATTCAGCAGTTTTCAGTTTGTTTTTAGTTTAAGTTTTGATTTCAGTTTTGGTTTTAAAGTTCAGGTTTGAACTTATGGCCGTCTTCAGTTTTCAGGGTATGGACAAGTGACAGGTTACAGGTTGAAAGAGTGGGATTTGTTTGTAGAATGGTTTCATTTGATGGTTCAGTTCAGAATAGGTAGAGGAATTCAGAAAAATTTGGGAGTCGCCCAATGGATTCGGCACCTGTTCTATGGGGTTCTTTGCTACCTTACAGGGAGGGTAGCATCCCTAATGGAGCCAGTTGTTAGCACTATTTTAGTTTTTCCGCAGTTATCCTTATTTTCTGAAAATTCTAAGTTTCTCTTGGTGATCAAATGGTTTTTAGACTTTCCTCATTAAAACAATTTATCAAAATTCCAAGGTGGTGAGAAGAAAGAGGTTAAAGAGTTTTGGGTTAAAGAAAGAGAATTATATATGAATCAAAGTTTTGTAAAGGTGACTTAAAGATTTAAGTTATAAAGGAAATATTTGTATTTTTATAAAAACAAATATTTTTATATAAAATTATTGGCCAAAATCCCATCTCCAAGAACAAGGTCACATCACATGGGGTCCACACACTCAAATCAAATACTCAAATCAAATTCCAAGCACCGACCTCTCAAGGATCACGACATTGTTTTGTTCCTTGCTATACATTAAAACTGCTGAAGTATATAAAGGTCAAAACTAATACACCCCTTTTGCATGTGGGATAAAGGCATATTATGAGAAATAGAAAAAATAGAAAAAAAGAAAATAAAAACATGGATTAATGAGAATGTTATGTAGTTGTTGGGTTGAATATTGCTTGTATATAAATGAGCCAATTGTAACGGCAATTGCATATGGTTTAAATAAAAAAATTCCTTTTATCTTTCAACTCATCACGTCCTATGCAACATGATTTGGAGGAGGTCATTTTTTTTTATTTGCAGCATTGTGGCAATTGTTGGATAACGCATGGAAAATACATCTGGAGTGTTGTACATTCAAGATTCTAACTATAGTGTTACAGAAATAAGAAGTGATGCAGCCATCAGAGATTTTTCCATTCATATGCCTGAGTATTATTTCAATGAAATTTCTAATTAAAATTCACGTAAAAGCACAATGGATCAACGACATAGATCAAGGCCCAAAATCATCCAATGGTTCAGATTTATTCCTCTACAGGAACAAGAACGAGGTAATTAAAATTTCAGATTTGCGTAATGATGTTAAACAATGGATGGGATGGATGGTCAAACCAACAAGTGGAAGAGATCTACGACCCAGTTCAATTTCGCGATGTGAAGTTGCACGGAGCAATTAAATTTTTCAATCAGCGAAATGATGTTAAATGGTAGATAGGTTTTTATGGTCAGATTGGTAGGTGAGGAAAATCCACGGATAAAAAAATGTCTCATTGTCAACTAGCAAGGATAAATTAGGTTTTAAGATTAGCAAAATGTTTATGCCGCATGCAAGTTCACACACGTGGTAAACATCCATTATCGAGTCAAACTGATTAACCGCTTAAATTAATGCTGTTGGGTGAATGTGAAGGGAGGTTGGAAAAACAATGCTCACTAACATTGTATTAATTGTGGATCAAATGAGCTCAATTCAGAATTAAAGCAGCAGAGCATGGTTGTTTTTTTTACAAAAATGGATGTTTTGGTCATTATTTTAAATCAATTGTTCCCAGTGAACCAAGATGATTTTTCAGAAAATGAGAGAGGTTTTTCTTCATAACACACCTATATACAATAAAATATCTCATATTTTACCTAGGTGTTGTGGATTTAGAGAATCGAAGTCATCTTCAGAGAGAAAATTTCCATATTTTTAAATGACTGTTTTAGTTAGTTATCTCAATCAATTGTTTCCAGAAAACGATAAAGCATTTTCCAAAATTGAATGAGGTTTCTCTTAAGAATAGGATTTTGTTCAATAACCTCATTCATTTTTTACACAGGTCCTATGGTTTAGGAGAAACAAATATTTCTACAGGCTATGTTTTAGGTTTTCCAAATGACTATTTCAGGCATCACATTCAAAGAATTGTTTCATCCAAATGGAGTTGAATTTCAGGAAAATGAGAGAGTTGTTTCTTCATCCTAGGAATACCTTCAAGAACCTCCTTCATTTTTTATAGAGGTATCACAAGCTAGGATAATTTAAAATATCTTTACAGGGTATTCTTTCATAAATTTACAGGTTTACTGTGTGAGTCATCAGTTTCAAAATCAGATCCTGAGGAGTGGGAGCTGAATTAGAGGAAATGAAGAAATGGGTTTTGTTTTGTTGGGAACATGGCCAATTAAAAAAACCTCTTTCAGTTTTTGCACAATTGTACCATCTGGGATATGCAGCAGGGGCTTTTAAGCCTGTTTTTCTAGTAGTTCGCATTTTATTTTGGTCTTATGTGAATCGTGGTGTGTAGGCCACGTCCGAAGTTTGTTAGAAGATGTTCTCCAGTTTGTAACAATTTTTTAATCTTGAACGTCAGTTTAGGAAGTCCAAAATACTATAAATTTACCTCCTGAAGAAGGAGAAAGGGTTGGAACCGATGTAATTTTGTAGTGTATGGTTTCAAGAGTATTTTAATAAAGTTGCAGAGCTGAGGTTGACATTTTACAGAAGGATTCATGTGTTGTTTTTATTATAGTTTGTTGATTCCTTTCTCATGTGAATTTTTTTTCAGTTTATCTCTCCCATTATGTTTCCTTTCATATCTAAAATAAGTGTATAATAGTTTGGAATTCATACATGCTATGCTCCCTCTGTTGTTTCAGATATTCACCAAAGCTTTCTTCTAAAGTTAATACAGAACTCATTTTTCAATGCTCTGTGTTGATGGTCTGTTCATGGTCCTCTTTCCCACCAGACAATTATAATTTGACTGTGATTGAATGGCTGTTTTGCCTCTGTGTTGAAATTGCCTGCATAGGTTCTGTTTATCTTTATTACAGATATTGATTCCATCGCCCAATGGTTCTATGTCTTGTTTCAACCATCTTTTCAAAAAATTCATATTTTCACTTGTACATATATGGCATTGTTAATATTTGGTGAGAGATCCTGTTATCTCCCAAAATAAATTTATTTTGATAGTAGGAAGAATCTTCTTGTGTAATGAAAGATATGAGTATCACTGACAATTTGAAAGCCTCTATTTTTTATTTGGATGAAAATTTTACAAGTTATAGCTTTTGGTGGCTTAGGTGAGGACTATTATAGCTCATTAACCACCAAAAAGCTATGTTTCGGTGGCTAAACTGTTGAACGCGGGGCAAAATCAAACCACCGAAAGCAATCTGAGCAAGCAGAGTCAAAGTAACCCTTTCAGTGGCTTAGGAGAGACTACAGAAAACTCATTATCCACAGAAAAGGGGCGCTTTTGGCAGATTAAAAAGAGAAACAAGAAGGGTTTTAACCACCAAAAGCTAGTGGTGAGCATCATTGGGAAAAGAACATTCAGTGGCTTAGGAGAGGCTCTGAACATCTCATTAGCCACCAAAAAAAGTCGCTTTTGGAGGACTAGAGAAAAGTGCAACGTGTATGCTAACCACCGAAAGCAGGAAGATAAGCATCGGGTGAATAACCCTTTTAGTGGTTTAGGTGAAAGATAGGGCATTTTATTAGCCATTGAAAGAAGAGATTTTCGGTAGTTGAAAAAGTTTTTCATTCTATGAGGTCTTTATTTGCCAAAAGAAGAAGTTCACCACAGTGACGGGGTAAAGGTTTCAGTGGCTTAAGCAAGAAAGAAAACACTTCGTTAGGCACCAAAAGCAATATTTTCGACGGCTAGCTAACAAAATCCCGGAGGATCTTAACCACCGAAAGGTAAAAATAAGGAAACGGTTAGGAACTGTCACATCTAACCCCATCAACAAGAAAAATGATCATTTTTTAGCGTGACTAACCACCAAAAATATTTGGGCCTACGTGACTGCGTGGGGAAATGAGTGAAGAAGTTTTTTATGCAATTGGCAAAAGACTAATATGACTGGAAACCCTCAGTCTCCCTCCACCTGTCCAAAAGATCATCAAATAGCCATTGAATGCTCTAGCTGAAGTAGGTTATGGTTATGTGGGAAAAGAGATCTAAAGGATCGAGCTGTTGTCATCATTTTTGTGACCTTAGCCTCCATAATGACAGAAAACCCTCGTAATCATTGCCAAGAGACTCCATCGTATTTCATTTTCAAAATTAGCATTTTCTCCCCCAGAAAAACTAGTTCTCAAAGAACAGCCTGCTAAAGCATACTATATACAAGTCTGAAAACTATTTTATAGGTACCCAGGAGATACACCCATCAAGATGAAGAAGAGTGGACCAGCTCTCAGGCAGGAGCTAGGTGATATTAGTTATTTAGAGGCACATCCAGAGGTCTGTAGACTTTTCCAAGAGGTGGTTTGCAACAAGTTTAGTGAGAAAATACAAGGCTTCCATCAACAGGTGGCTGAAGCTTTTTCCCTCTCATTTGATGGTTCCAAAGTAGTCATAGAAAAAAAGGAGTTTCTCATAGATGAAGCACTAATCACAGAGGTGAAAGAACTCCCTTCCACAGGATAGAAATGGTTCAATACCACCATACCAAAAGAAGTGAAATTTAGGTCTTACCTTAATCCTAAGCATTGAGGAATAATATGGAAGAAGAGTGTGCCATCATCATGGCTGGAAGAGAACTGGAAACAGCTGCTGAAGGCCATTGTGGTCTACTTAACTTGTGAAGGGATATATAATAGAGCAACGATCTACGATTTCAAGCTCATGAATCACTTCACAGGTAAAATCCCTCTCAATATGCCCTTTTATTTACACAAAATTCTAGGGAATATGGAAAATCAAGTAAAATCCCAGCCATCCAAGATTGTTGGTAGGCTATCCCACCACGGTCTTATCCAGCTTTTGGTACAGGAGTTGTTGAAGAGATGAAACATGGCTTGGCTGTATTTTGTATTCTGGAATGGCTTTGAGACAGGCCTTCAGCCAGAGGAGAAAGGGAAGTCTCCTACCAAGAAATCCATCACCCCAAGGAGTGGGAGAAGAAGGAGGAGGGCCATTTCCCCAACAGCAGCAACAGAACAACCTCCCTCCTCTTCTAAGACCAAGAAGGAAAAAAGGAATTTGGACTTCAGTGAGAAATGTCAGGAGGTAGAATCACACCATGAGAATGTCTTAAATCTACCCTATTCAAATTTTAAGGAAGAATAAGAAGAGAATGCAGCCCTAGCTCTGCAAATTGTACCAGTATCTGAAGCATTGCCATCCCCCACACCATAGGATCAAGAAGAACCAGTAGAAAGGGCTTCCTCTAGCAAGCCTAGAAGTCAAAATATCAATCAGCTATTGAGGTAGGTTTATCAAATGGAGGTCTTGGAAAGAGAACTAAATAGAAACAATGAGACCTTGACCAGGAGGAACAAGCTACTGCACAAGTCCTACCTGGAGCAGAGAGAAAGATACACTTTCTTGAAAAGTCTGAACACAAGATACCTGAAGCACAATACCAGATTATACAGGTTGGTTAGGCTCCAAAGGCTGTAGCTGAAGGAATCCAAAGCAAACCTTAGCAGCCACCTCGCCTTATCAACCCTAGCTGAAGTAGCCATTAGTCTCTAGTCTCCTGAAGCTAGCTAAGTCGGTGTTAACACTCCTAGCACGAAGCCTGCAGAAGAGTAAAACTGAGCAAACAGGCTTGAAAATTTTGAAGAAACGCTAATATTTTTTGCAAAACAGGGCTTTCGGTGGCTTAGGCAGACACTGGGGTAGTTCATTAGCCACCAAAAGTGCCACTTTCAGCAGCTAATGGTTCCAATAAAATAGACTCTTAACCACCGAAAGCAGACAGAGGCTTAAAACCAAGTTTTGGCATACAAAACTGATTTTGAGCAACTACAGATGGTTCATGGACATGATCTGAAGATAAAAGGAACTAAGGGATGCGTCAAAAAAGGGTCTGTGTGTATGACATAACAGTGCCAAAGGACACCAACCTTAGCTGTCAAAAAATCAGTGGTTTAACTTGTAGAGGACTAGTAGCAGTGTTCACCAGAAATCACTTCAGTTATATAAATATTCATTCAGTAAACTAAATCTTCAGTATAGTTACACAAGTAGTTAGGTAGGGTTTTGAAACCCTAATTTGAAAAAATTGTTACCTTTGTTTATTTTTGTAAAAAATAGATCGAGGTTTTAGGATCTGTATATTTTGTAAAAGGCTATAAAGCCTAAGACTATTTTTATAAAAAAGGTTTGACTTCAGGGATTTACAAGCCTATACTATTGTCAGCTTCTCATTTTGCTCATTCTGGAATATAAGCTCTTTTGTTATGATTTGTTTAGCCATCATCGCTGTCTTTACTGTACTTATGCTTGAATGTGTATTTAGGTTATTTTCAAGTTGATTAATAACTAATAGCTATCATCCTATTGGTGTGTTAATGTGATTTGATTTATAAGTATTATCCTTATCATGATTTATCCATTTATATGCATATGTTTTGTATGTAAGTCCACCAGCTTGATGATTTCTCCATCCCTACACCTGATTGTCAAACTACTGAACAATTGTAACTAAAAGCCTTGTAATTGAGTGAGTTTCATGCATGTATTGAGAGTGGAAGTTTATATAGGTCACCTGACTTGATCCATATCAGAAAACCCTAAAAACATTGTAAGTTACCAGGCATCCTCGAACTACAACCTTGAGGAGTTTCCTGGAGTGATAACAAATTGGCACCATTGCTAGGGAGAGGAGATTGAAGCTCAGCTTCCCTGGGAGATGACATAGATCCTTGATTTGATGATAGACAAAGCTTGGACACTATTATGGTTGTAATCATCTATCTGATGACTACATTGAAATAAGGTTGCTTCAAGAAGACCAAGTACCATAGAAAACCCTAAGGGGCCACCAGCAACACCTATTTCAGATCCAGAAGAAATTTTGAGAAGAGCTAGGCCTTTACCAAGATAGACTAGAAGTGCTACACAAGAAGCCACATCAGGTATTTCAAGAAATTTTTCTGTTGAAACGCTTAATTCTCAGGAATTTATAAATACATTAGAAAATCCTAGGGCTTGGACATCTTCAAGCACTGCTGCTTGTGAAGATCCAATCCCATGTGACTCCACTCGGATAAGTGTACCACTACCACCTTATCAGCAAGCACCTTCATCATTGTTTCCTTCCTCAACCCTGTCTGTACCCATTTCCAAAATGGCTGCCCCTCAATTGACCAAAATGGAAAGGATCCTGGTACCTAGGTATGCCCCCCTAAATTTGGTAAATCTCCTCTCTGCCATGCCTACTGGAGATTACCTCAAGTATATGCCTAACTTCACATGAGAAGGGGATTTCACAGCTAAAGAACATCTAGAGGCATTTTACAGCTATGCTGAGAATATTAAGATAGAGCAAGAAGGTGTATGGACTAGGGTTTTTGTGCAAAGCCTAGATGGTCAGGCTAGGAAATGGTGTAAGGAGCTTCCTGCTGGGTCAGTGGTAGGCATTGAGGCCCTAGATGACATAGTCCTAAATTATTTGGGAGAGAGGAGAGACCACCTCTACTATATCACAGAGTTCAGCAACCTGAAAAGAGAAAATGGGGAGTATGTCTCCAACTTTACCAAGAGATTCAACAATATGTACAGCAAGATCCCCACTGAAATCAATCCCACTGATACCTCAGCTAGGATAACTTATGCAAATTCCTTTGACTCTGATTTATGCTTACTTCTCAGAGAAAGGACGTCTGCCTCCTTATCACTCATGCAAGATGCTGCCCTAGAGGTAGAATCAAACATGTTGGCATCTTAGAAGGTCAAAGGAAAGATAGATAGGAAGAAGCAGCCAACAGACCCTATTGGGTCTTCTTCATTAGAGAACAAGATTGAAAAAATGAAAAAATTATTAGATAACCTTACTGTTGAAATGTCTAAATTGAAGGACCAAGGACAAATTCCTGTGAGGGGTAAAGGGCCAACTGACTTTTCTCCTCGAAACCCTAATTTTGTCCCTTATAGAAGAGGAAACCCCCTACTTCAGATTCTCAAAAGGGAGAGGAATCAAGGGGAATATCAAATAATAAGAGCTCTGTTTCAAAATGTTGTACTAGAAGAAGAGACCAAATTCATTGAAGAAGAAGGAGAAGCTGAAGAAAACATCCACTGCATGGAGGATGAGGCAGACTATTCTTTTCTGACACAAACAGAATATGAGGAAGCCCTAATTGATGAGCAGATCATTGAAGAGGATATATATCAGGCTGATGGTCAGGGAGGGTATAATCTGAGGTCTAGGCTAGTTTTCCCTCCCAAAAAGAATTCTGAGCCTGTCAAGCATCCTACTGCACCAGCCAAAAAGGTCATTGTTTTACCAAAGAAAGGGGTTATCATATCCAAAACATTGCAGAAACCAACAACTTCAGCGATTCCTGGTTAGGTCCAAATCAAATTTCCATGGCATGAGGTGAGGTTTCTAGATAGGCTGCATTATTCTTTCAAACTTGAGTGAGAAATTCAAAAATTGAAGATCCCTTTCCCATTAATTGAGCTAATGAAAAATGATGCATTCAAGTATTCCATTTTGAATTCCCTTCACCCAAATATGCATATTGACACTGACTTTGTTAACCTACAACATGACAATCCTGTTGTAACCTTGGGCCCCATGATCAAAGACCTAAAGAACTCATGCCCTCGTTTCTACATATCCCTGAATATCCATGATAAAATCCTCCATAACTGTCTGCTGGATTCATGAGCCTCTCATAACTTGATGCCAAAGGCTGTGATGGATGAGCTTGGTCTCAGTATCACAAAGCCCTACCATGATTTATTCTCTTTTGACTTCAGAAAATTCAAGTTATTGGGCCTCATCAAAGACCTCGTTGTGAACCTAACTCAGCTACCTTCAAAAAGCATCATGATGGACATTGTAGTGGCTGATATCCCTCCAAAATTTGGTCTTTTTCTGTCTCAATCATGGAGCAAAAGCCTAGGTGGCACCTTTCAGATGGATATTATATATGCCACTATCCCCATGTTTGGAGGAGAGACTAAGAAGCTGTACCAGGAAAATCAGTTGGCCTACATCATAAGCAAGGGGAGGAATTCAATGAATCACCCCATCTATGCAGTGGACATTGATTTTGGGTCATGCATTCTGCATATAGATGATTCTCAACAAACATCAATCCAGCTCACTAAGCCACTTGTCAACAGTGCGAAGAAGTGACCATAGCAGTCTGGAGCATGTACTTTGATGGGGCTAGCACTCAAAGCTCAGCAGGTGCAGGTGTAGTATTGATCTCCCAATACAAGGAAAACATTCATCTGTCTTACAAGCTTGATTTTAAAACCACTAACAATATAGCAGAATATGAAGCCTTGCTGCTAGGAGTTAAAGCTTCCAAGGAGATGGGGATCATGTGCATGAGGATTTTTGGAGATGCAGACCTAAGTATACACCAGGTCAACAACACTTTTTAGACAAAAAACATCATATTAAAGGTCTACAGGGACAAGGTATGGAAACTCAAAGACTCCTTTACGTTTTTTGAACTATCATATATACCTAGGGATTTGAATCACCTAGCTGAATCCCTGGCTGTCTCTGCAAGTATTTTTATTCCTCCTTTACCTCCTAAGCCCAGCTATGATGTTCAAGTTAAATACAGACCTTCCCTTCCAGACAATGTCAAATTCTAGAAGGTGTTTTAAAATGATGATGAGCTTGGTAAATTCCTTCAACTAGTAGATGAATTTTTCGATATGCACATAGACCAAGAAAACCTAAACATGGAGAAATCCAAGCATCTCAAGTTGAAAGACAAAGTGGCTGATCAGAACATTGTCCAATTACCCAGCAACTACATACCTCGAGGCCTAGTACCACTGGAAGAGTTGTTTGATCACAATGAATTCCCTTTTAAGCCTGCCAAAAAGGAGCTAGATCTTGTTGTCCAAGAGCAAAACATAGGTAGCCATAGCCATCCAAAACTGATAAATCTGTCCACTAAATTGACTACTAATCAAAGGTCAAAGTTGTGCAGCCTGATAAAGGCATTTGCTAATGTATTTGCCTAGGAATACAGTGACCTGAAAACCTATGACACCAATATAATCCAACACAGGATTCCTTTGGAGAAGGACACCATCCCTTTCAAGAAGAATCTAAGATCCATCAGTCCTCTCCTATTACTAGTAATTGAAAAATAAATCCATAAGCTCCTCAAAGCCAAGATCATAATTCCCCTTAGGTACTCCAAGTGGATTGCAAACCTAGTAGTGGTAAGAAAGAAAAATGGGGAAATCAGGTTGTGTGTGGATTTTAGAAACATGAACAAGTCTTCCAAGAAAGACAACTACCCACTTCCCAAGATGGAACACTGGCTGCAGAAAGTCTAAGGGGCTAGGGTTATGTCCTTCCTAGATGGCTTCTTTGGATACAACCAAGTTGCTGTGCACCCTGATGACCAAGAGAAGATTGCCTTTACCACCCCCTAGGGCACCTTCATCTATGCTAAAATTCCATTTGGGCTAATGAATGCCGGGGCTACTTTTCAGAGAGCCATGGACCTAGATTTTGTAGGATTGAAAGATAAATTTGTGTTGATATATTTGGATGACCTAACAATTTACTCTCACGACCATCATGACCACTTGCAACATTTAAGCAAGGTATTTCTGAAGTTCAGAAGGTATGGAATATCTCTGAACCCTAAGAAGTCCCATTTTGCACTTAGTAAAGGAAAACTCCTAGTCCATATAGTCTCAAGTGAGGGTGTAAAGATCGATCCGGTAAGGGTGGAAGCAATTCAGAAGCTATCAATACCGAGGTCAAAAAGAGACATTTAGACCTTTTTAGGCAAGATAAACTTTGTCAGGATGTTCATCCCTAATTTCTTCGAGCTAGTAAAGAATATAACAGTCATGTTGAAAAAAGAGGCGGAAATAAAATGGACGGACCAGGCAAGAAACTCTTTTGAAGACATTAAGAAGGCTATCACGGAGGCCCCAACCCTGATTAGTCCCAACTACACCAAGATTTTTTACATTTTATCTTTTGCATCCTATGACATAGTGGCAGTTGTACTATTACAAAAGAATGATGAGGGTCTTGATCATCCAATTGCATTTTTCATAAAAACCCTAAGAGATGTTGAGCTGAAGTATAATCCAATTGAGAAGCAGGATTATGCTCTCATAAAATATTTGAAGAATTTCAGAATTTATATTCTCCATGCCAAGGTCCTTGCTGTGGGAATATATTAAACCCACTCACAACTTAGGATAAAATAATTAATCATTATTTGATTAATTATTCACCCACTAGCTTAATTAGGTGGCACCTTAAAGTCAATGCATGCCATCTATATCCTAGGAATGAGTTATTTCTGATTCTGGGTTCATCTAGAATTAGTATGCAGGACCTTATAACAAATTCTACTTTTTTCTGCTTTTTCCTGCTTTTCTATGGATTAGATAAAAGCTAGTCAACTAGGAAACTGGGAGCTTTTGTTTCCAACCCATCCTCCATTAGTTTTTCTCCATTTTCTAGGATTAGCATGTTATTTCCATCTCCTTGACAACTCACTCATGCTTTTTCCAACTCATGAGGTCCTTGATAGATTTAGCAAGTGCTTTATCCACCTATGGGGGTATGCTATATTTGGGTAAGTCAGCCTTTTTGAGCTTTATGAGTTGTTTCCATAGAATTCGACTTTCCTATGAGGGAAGATCTATTTATGTACTCTATTATTCATAATTATTCAATGGAAGGATACACACCAATATTCATCTCTTCATTCATGTGATTCAGTCTCTTTTATTCTCTCTAGTTTTCCTGTGTATGCTTGTGAGAATTCTTAGTAGCAAGATCTATTTCCTGTGCGTCTTCTTAGCATCATTGCACATAGCGTTGATCTATTGTTTCTACACTTGCATATGTCCCTTCATCTGCTGTGAAGGATGTTTTGACTCAGCCTGACATTGATGGGAAGAGAGCTAAGTGGATTGCCAAGCTCATTGAGTTTGATATAGAGGTGAAACCCACTAAGTTGATGAAGGGACTAGGTCTGGCCAACCTCATGGCCAAAGAAAACTATGAACTGATGGGAATAAACTTCACATGTGTCAAATCAGCAAAGGTGCAGACTGTGGTAGCAATAGAAGTAGTTCAAGATTAGAAGGACATTCCATCAGTAGTTGAAATCATATCTTCATGTGAGTGGTACTCAGGTATTATTCAATTTTTGCAAAAATTAGAAGTTTCTCTGAATCTCACTCCTAACCAAGCACGAGCTCTTAAGTTAAAATCTGTTAAGTTTTTCATAATTGACAAACTGCTATACTAGAAAGATCAGTCTGGAGTTTTGCTAAGGTGTCTAGATAAAGAGGAAGTAGAGCAGGTCATGCACCACTTTCATTCCAGCACATGTGGGGGCCACCACTATTCGAAAAGCATAGCCCACAAGATATTAAGGGCAAGATACTATTGGCTAGTCCTCTTTGCTGATGTATGCATTTTTGTAAGGGCTTGTGACCAATGCGAAAGATTTATAGGGAAGCAGTAGCTCAAATCCTTACCCCTTAGGCCTATTGTGGTGAATGGTCCTTTCCAGTAGTGGGGTCTATATTTCATACGTGAAATAAATCCATCTTCCAGTGGACAACATAAATCAATCTTAGTAGCCACTCAATACTTTACCAAATGGATAGAAGCAGTACCCACTAGGAATGCCACTCATCAAGTCATCATGAGAATTTTATATGAGAATATCTTTAGCAGGTTTGGTTGCCTGGTAAGGTTGGTAACTAATAATGCAGCATCTTTTAAATATAGGGAATTAGTTAACATGTGTGAGTCAGTGGGCATTCAGCTGGTGCATTCCACCTCCTATTATCCACAAGGAAATGGCCTGGCTAAGTCATCCAACAAAATTTTAGTCAGGACCATCAGGAAAATGTTGGAGATAAATCAGAAAAGCTGGGATTCAAAGCTTAAGTTTTCTTTATGGGCTGATAGGGTAATAGACAAAAGATCCATAGGGACTTCTCCATTCAAGCTAGTTTACGGCATTGAGGCCATTTTTCCTATCCAGCTCATTCTTCCAGTGGCAAAGTTATTTCAGGAAGAGGAAGATGAACCAAATGATATGGTGAGGAGGATGATGGACTTGGTGGAGTTACAACAAATCAAGGAGCAAGTTATAGGAAAATAAGAAGCCCATCAACAGAGGATAAAGGGCATGTTTGACAAAAGAGCAAAAGCAGACAACTTCCAGGTTGGAGATTTGATCCTCAAGTGGGATGTTGTCAGACAGGACAAGGGAAAACATGGAAAATTTGACTCTTTTAGGATTTTCCCTTTTGTGATAGCCCAGGTACATAAGAATAACACCTTCAAATTGCAGAATCTAGAAGGGGAAGATGTATTTGATAGCCCAGTGAATGGGCAGTTTTTGAAACTGTACTTTATTTGAGGCTCTGAGGCCTTATTATTGTAAATTAGTAGATAGTAGGTTGTTTTTTATTACAGAATAAACTCCATGCCCAATGGAATAGTAAATGATAGTGTTAATTTATTTATTTGCTTGAAGGGAAAGGCATTTTGGTATAGGATTCTTGGGACCTTACTTGGAGGCTCCCATCCCTAAGTAGGAGCAAGATGTTATCTCCCAAAATAAATTTATTTTGATAGTAGAAAGAATATTCTTGTGTAATGAAAGATATGAGTATCACTGACAATTTGAAAGCCTCTGTTTTTTATTTGGATGAAAATTTTACAAGTTATAGCTTTCGGTGGCTTAAGCAAGGACTATTATAGCTCATTAGCCACCGAAAGCTATGTTTCAGTGGCTAAACTGTTGAACGCGGGGAAAAATCAAACCACCAAAAGCGGTTTGAGCAAGCAGAGTCAAAGTAACCCTTTTGGTGGCTTAGGCGAGACTACAGAAAACTCATTAGCCACTGAAAAGGGGCGCTTTCAATATATTAGAGAGAGAAACAAGAAGGGTTTTAACCGCCGAAAGCAAGTGGCGAGCAACATTGGGAAAAGAACATTCGGTGACTTAGGCGAGGCTCAAAACATCTCATTAGCCATCGAAAAAGGCCGCTTTCAGAAGATTAGATAGAAGTGCAACGCGTATGCTAACCATCGAAAGTAGGAAGATAAGCATCAGGTGAATAACCCTTTCGGCGGTTTAGATGAAAGCTAGGGCATTTTATTAACCACCGAAAGAACATGTTTTCGGTAGTTAATTTTTTTTTCCAAGGAGTTCATTAACTGTCAAAAGCAGAAGTTCAGTACGACGATGGGGTAAAGGTTTCAGTGGATTAAGAAAGAAAGACAACATTTGGTTAGCCACCAAAAGCGGGATTTTTGGTGGCTAGCTGACAAAATCCCAGAGGATCTTAACCACCGAAAGGGAAAAATAAGGAAACAGTTAGGAACTGTCACATCTGACCCCGTCAGCAAGAAAAATGATGGTTTGTGAGCATGACTAACCACCGAAAATATCTGGGCCTACGTGACTGTGTGGGGAAATGAGTGAAGAAGGTCATTAAGTAATTGGAAAAATACTAATCTGACTGGAAACACTCAATCTCCCTCCACCTGTCCAAAAAATCATCAAATAGCCACCAAATGCTTTGGCTAAAGTAGGTTACAGTTATGTGGGAAAAGAGATCTAGAGGATCAAGCTGCTGTCATCATTTTTGTGACCTCAGCCTCCATAATGACAGAAAATCCTCATAATCATTACCAAGATACTCCATCGTATTTAATTTTCGAAATTACCATTTTCTCTACTAGAAAAACTAGCTCTGAAAGAGCGGCCTGCTAAAGCACATTGTATACAAGTCTAAAAACTATTTGGCAGGTACCCAGGAGATACACCCATCAAGATGAAGGAGAGTGGACCAGCTCTCAGGCAGGAGCTAGGTGATATCAGTTATTTATAGGCACATCCAGAGGTCTAAAGACTTTTCCAAGAGGTGGGCTACTACAAGTTCTGTGAAAAAATCCAAGGCTTCCATCAGCAGGTGGCTGAAGATTTTTCCCTCTCATTTGACGGTTCAAAAGCAGTCATAGGAAAAGAGGAGTTTCTCATACATGAATCACTAATCACAGAGGTGATAGAACTCCCTTCCACAGGAGAGAAATTGTTCAAGACCACAATACCAAAAGTGGTGGAATTCATGTCTTACCTTAAGCCTGAGCATAGAGGAATAATATGGAAGAAGAGTGTGCCATCATCATGGCTAGAAGAGAACTGGCAACATCTGCTGAAGGCCATTGTGGTCTACTTAACCTGTGAAGGGAGATACAATAGAGCAATGATCTACCATTTCAAGCTCATGAATCACTTCACAGGTAAAAGCCCTCCCAATATGCCCTTTTATTTATACAAAAGTCTAGGGAATATGGCACATCAAGTAAAATCCCAGCCGTCCAAGATTGTTGGTAGGATCTCCCACCACGGTCTTATCCAGCTACTTATCCAGGAGTTATTGAAGAGAAGAAACATGGCATGGACTTATTTTCTGTTCTGTAATGGATTTGGGACAAGCCTTCAGCCAAAGGAAAAAGGGAAGTCTCCTGCCCAGAAACCTAGCACCCTAAGGAGTGGGAGAAGGAGGAGGGCCATTTCCCCAGCAGCAGCAATAGAACAACCTCCCTCCTCTTCCAAGACCAAGAAGGAAAAAAGGAATTTGGACTTCAGTGAGAAAGGTCAAAAGGAAGAAGCACACCATGAGAATGTCTTAAATCTACCCTATTCAGATTCTGAGGAAGAATAAGAAGAGGATGCATCCCTAGCTCTGCAATTTGTACCAGTATTTGAAGCATTGCCATCCCCCACACCATAGGAGCAAGAGGAACCAGCAGAAAGGGCTTCCTCTAGCAAGCTTAGAAGTCAAAAGATCAATTAGCTACTGAGGCAAGTTTATGAAATGGAGGTCTTGGAAAGAGAACCAAGTAGAAACAATGAGACCTTGACCAGGAGGAACAAGCTACTGCACAAGCCCTACCTGGAGCAGAGAGAAAGATACATTTTCTTCAAAAGGCTGAACACAAGATACCTGAAGGACAATACCAGATTATACAGGTTGGTTAGGCTCCAAAGGCTGTAGCTAAAGGAAGCCAAAGAAAACCCTAGCAGCCACCTCACCTTATTAACCCTAGCTGAAGAAGCCATCAGTCTCCAGCCTCTTGAAGCTAGCCAAGGCACTGTTAACACTCCTAGCATGCAGCCTGTAGAAGAGTAAGACTGAGCAAATAGGCTTGAAAGGACAATTTTGAAGAAACCCTAATAATTTTTCCAAAACAGGGCTTTCAGTGGCTTAGGCAGACGTTGGGGCAATTCATTAGCCATTGAAAGTGCCACTTTCAGCAGCTAATGGTTTCGATAAACTGGCCTCTTAACCACTGAAAGTGGAAAGAGGCTTAAAAGAAAGATTTGGCATATAGAACTGATTTTGGGCAAGTACAGATGGTTCATGGACGTGATCTGAAGATAAAAGGCATTGAGGGACGCATTAGAAAAGGGTATGTGTGAGATCCACTATGACATAATAGCGCCAAAGGACACCAACCGTAGATATTAGAAATAAATTAGTGGTTTTATTGGCAAAGGACCAGAAGCAATGATCACCAACAATCACTTCAGTTATTTAAATATTCATTCAGTAAACTAAATCTTCATTATAGCTAGACAAGTAGTTAGGTAGGGTTTCAAACCGTAATTTGCAAAAACTGTTACTTTTGTTTACTTTTGTAAAAAGCAGATCTAGGTTTTAGGATCTGTATATTTTGTAAAAGGATATAAAGCCTAATACTATTTTTATAAAAAAGGTTCAAATTCAGGGATTTATAAGCCTATACTATTGCCAGCTTCTCATTTTGCTCATTATAGAATATAAGCTCTATTGGTATGATTTGTTCAGCCATCATCTCTGTCTTTACTGTACTTATGCCTAAATGTGTATTTAGGTTATTTTCAAGTTGATTAATAACTAATAGCTATCATCCTATTGGTGTGTTAATGTGATTTGATTTATAAGTACCATCCTTATCATGATTTAGCCATTTATATGCATATGTTTTGTATGTAAGTCTGCCAGCTTGACGAGTTCTCCATCCCTGCACCTTATTGTCAAACTACTAAACGGTTGTAACTAAGAGCCTTGTAATTGAGTGAGTTTCATGCATGCCTTAGAGTGGAAGGTTATATAGGCCACCTGACTTGATCCATATCAGAAAACCCTAAAAACATTGTAACTTACCAGGCATCCTTGAACTGCAACCTAGAGGAGTTTCCTGAAGTGATAACAGATCCCTCTCGGAAGAGCAGAAGGCTAGTTCTCTCTTCAAAAGTGGTTCTACTATTACATGGGAGTGGGCCTTCTGCAACCTTTGGCTTAATTCTAGTGCTAACAAGTCCCATGCGGTCAAATCCACTGGCCTACTCCATTGGTACTAAGAGTAGGGGATCCATGAGCTAGGCTTGAACCGTAAGCATATATTTTTTCCTCTCCAAGCCCTCCTTCTTACGGGTTTTGACATCTCTGAATGAGAGCTTGGAAACCTTTGACACTATTTCCTTCAAGAGGGGCACGCAGTTAGGGATCCTGTGTGTTACTAAGTTGGTATGCGCTTTCATTGGGAGTGTCACCATCTTGGTGTTGGCGTTTCTTTGCTGAACAAACTGGGGAAATATTTCATCTTCCCTAGTAGTGTCATCATCTTGGGGAGGTGACTCTAGTGTATCTTCCTCCATCAGGTTCTCCTCGGGTATATCTGCAATGACCTTAGCCTTGTGTTTCTTTGATAGTGGAGGCTTGGATGACTCTCCAGTCACTCTCTCTCTAGGCTGTCTCAGTGGTACAACTGGTTGCGGGCCTACAACTGGTGGGTTATGAACAGGGTTCATCACAAGGCCCTAACCAGGGGGTGGAACAGGGGCCAAACCGACCATAGGGACTAGTGGCTTCCTTAGTCGTGCCATTGCATTGAGTTCTAGTTCTTGCTTGAATTGTTGAACCTCAGGTGATTCAATATCTTCCTCAATTGGGCATGTCATTTTGATGGTTACATCAGACAAATCACTAGCACTAGAAATCTCTATAACCATGGGTTTTGTCTCACTCACTATTAAAGGCTTTGGCTCTAGTTCTCTCGACTTTATTTCTCTCTTCATAGGTGCAAGTAAAGTGAAGCTTGATGATGAACCCCATTTTTATATATGCCTTCACATCCTGCAGTCATAACTTGATGGGAGGCCAAGGTATTTTCGATCATGTGGCTTTCTCGGCTGTTGCATTCCTTATCAATTCAATTACTCGAGTTCGGAGTTGTACCTGTCAAGGAAGTTATGACAGTTTATGACAACGACAGCTGATGGGACCAAAAAACATGTCATCATTCCATTGGACTTTGTCAAATTAATGATACTTATATGTCATCACCGTCTTGATCTTCACTAAATATTTACACGTTAATGCTGGGAAGTCTGTCATTCCCACTTTTTCCTGCATTTTTCTTAGTTCTATTGTAAATGTGTGACATAAAAGTTTCTTTCCCTGGTTCTTTGCATTTTTTTCTTGTGCATGACGCAATATTAACTAGACCACTCATGACCATCATAATAAGGTTTCAGAAGACTCTTGTTCACCATTCCTACGACATATGTTCCATCTAGTTTCTGTAGTTTTACTGTTCTTGCGTCAGTGATGTGCGTGATCATCTATGGCCCTAGCCAAAGCGTTTTCAACTTACATGGATGCTTAAAAAATTTGTTGTCATATAACAATAGAATTCCTTCGGTTGTGAATGAATTAACTCAGATATGGTGATCATGCCACACTTTCTGTCTCTGCTTCCCAATAGTCTAATGGAATCCTACAACGAGGAATTCCTCTTCGATCTGAATGAGCTATGACAACCTTTTCTTGACAACATCTCCATTGTTGCAACGATCCTTAGGCTTGACAAAATTTAATCCATTGGCACAATATATTCCTAGCTATTCAATAGTCTAAATGGGTAGTGTCGTTTCAATCTCTTGCAATTTTTGCGATACTCCCACAGCAAAACTGACACTTTCTGATCCCAGTCATCTCGGCATACGTTGCATACCTTGGTTAATTCATTCTCTAGAATCTTTTTGAAAGCTTCAACCATTCCATTCTCCTGAGGATGATAGGGTGTTGTATTCTTATGTTGGATCTGGAACTATGCAGCAAGCTCAGCAATAATTTTTGTTAAAAAAATGCGTACCTTGCTCACTGAGTAGATTTTTTGGACAGCCAAATCCGGTCACCACATTATCAAATAGAAACTTCGCCATAGTCACAACGGTGCAATATTTGATAGGATCAGCTTCTTCCCATCTCGTTAAGTAGTCTATTGTAGAGATAATGTAGCACAGGCCAATTCTTTTTCCTAGTGGACTGATTGGTCTAACGAAATCAATCGCCCACTTGTTAAATGCTTGAAGTGTTATCTGCTACACTAGTGGCATCTCTTCACGATGTGACAACTTTCGTGTCCTTTGGAATATATCACAGCGTCTGCAAAATCTCTTAGTATCCATATCTATGGTTGTCCACCATAGTCCTGCTTGTAATATCTTATGCACAGTTTTTGTTCCAGCATAGTGTCCTCCTGCGACACTGACATGTGCTTCACTCATTACGCAAGGTATCTTATGGTAAAAAACACACTGGTGCAGTATCTTGTCTGCGCCTAGCTTGTACATATTTCCTGCAATCAACGTATAATCAACAGCTCTGACAACCAAATGCTTCTTCTGATTAGTGGACAATCCTTTAGGTGCATAGCCCGTGTTGAGGAGATGGATGATAGCGTTAAAATTTGAATTATGATCATCCATCATGTGGATCGCAAATAGTTGCGCATCGGGCAAGTTATCCTCCATACTGGTTGGTTCTTCACCACTTTATATCCGTGACAGGTGTTCTGGCCTGACATTCAATCAACCAGGTTTCACTATGACCTCGAAGTCAAATTCTTGAAACAGGAGGAGACATCGACATATCTTCCCCCTGACACTGGCTTGTTGACCAGGCACTTGAGATTTGAATGATCAGTGTACATTTTGAAATGTCCACCCAACAAGTAGTGTTGGAACTTCTGAAGTGCATAAGTAGTGTTGGAACTTCTAAAGTGCATAGACAATATCAAGGCCTTCTCTCTTTGTTGTGGTGTAATTTTTCTTCTGACGTCGACAGTTTTCTACTGGCGAAAGAAATGGGGTGGTTAAGCACACCCTCTCCTGGTTGTCTCATGACTATGCTAAGCGTGATAGATGATGCATCGACATGAACATGGAATTCCTTCTTCTAGTATGGAAACACAAGTATTGGTGCAATGGCCATCTTGTTCTTCAATTTATCCAAGCTTTCTTGGAAAGGTTCAGTCCACTGAAACTTTGCATCTTTCTTTAACAGCTTCTCCATAGGGGCAGTGATCTCGACATACCCTCTGATGAACTTCTTGGAGTATCTTGTGTGTCCTAGCACTGTTCTAAGTTACGTGATGGATGTTGGTGGTGGTAAGTCAAGGACAATCAAAAATTTTGTTGGGTCGAGCAAAATACCATCACGATAGATGACTTGACCCAATAGTACACCAAATGGTGCACAAAATATAAATTTATTAAAATTGAGCATGATCTGATACTAGAGACAGTGACCCAACATCATGCACAAAATATCAATATGGTATCTTACTAAACCAAACATAGTCCAATCATCAAAGTATATCTCAAGAAATTTATGAATAAAAGATTTAAAAGTAGACATTATTATTTTAGAAAAAATAGCAGGTGCATTCTTGAGTCCAAAGGGAATTACCGTATACTGGTAGCATCCCCATTCAATGACAAAGGTTGTTTTGTGGTGATACTCCTTCATGATTCTAACTTGATGATAGCCAGAGAAGCCATCAGTGAATGAATACATCTCTTGTTCTTCGACTCTTTCAAGTACTTCATCTGTAAATGGTGTTGGGAATGGATCATGCATGCGTGCATCATTCAACTTCCTTAGTTCAACGCAAATCTTGACTTCTCCCATGGTTTTCTTATCCTTGATCACTATAGGGCTGATCCACTCTGATTCCTTAACAAGTTCAATGATTCCTGCGTCGAGCATGTGACCCAATTCTTCTTTTACCTTTTCTTTATATCTTTGATTAAACCTATAAGGTCATTGCTTAACAGGTTTAGCATCTAGCTTCAGGGGTATTTTCATCTCTCCCAGGTCACCAACTACCCCCTTCATCTCTGAAAAATTAGTAGGGAATAGTTCCTCATACTCATGTAGCAAGTCTATGACCTTTGCGACTGTCTCTTCGTCCCAATAATATCCTATATTGACAAACTTTGGATTATATGGCATCCCAATGTTTACTTTCCTGATTTTTAGTGGCTTAAGGAACTGGTCGCTTGAAATACCACTTCCTTCTCCTGCGTGCATGCCCTCGGATTCCGGTATGTTTATGTTAGTCAAATCATTATCTGGGTCTCCATCTAGATTGTAACAGGCCATCCATTGCTGAATGGTCGCGCTGCACTTGTGGGAATGTGCCTCCTCGACAGGGATTTCAATGAATATCTTCTCCTTTATCATCTAAAGTGCAGCGTCAATGGTAGGTTGCTCATCAGCAAATTCAAATGTGTTTGCAAACTTCTTAATGAGCCTGTCCCACTCCTGGGTTCCTTTTCGCAATTCCATGGATGTATACCAGGTTCTCGGTGTCATTTCCAATGTGTGAATGAAATGATGGACCCATTCCTATCATGGATATTCAGTGAATGCCATGCGACAATGATTAATATGATCAATGGGGTTCGCTAGACCTCTTCACGAAATCTGACTTCCATCAACCTTTTGCACTGTGGCCGATCTAGTATGGACTTCTTGTGTGTTCCCCACCATCTGGAAGGCATGGATTTTAGTACATGGTTCAGTGCAGACAAGCGTTGCGAATCTATTACAAGTCCTTCAAAATCGCTTAAGAAGGTCGCAAGGTTAGGAAAACCCTCATAGGTGGGAAGTTCTCATAGCTCGTTTCCCACCCGTCGCACAGACCTTGTAACTCTGATGCACCTTCTCATAGAGACCTCATGTAACTGGTTTTTCCAATTCTCCAAGGCCTCCCCCAAGTTGAATGTGCATGAACTAGCACTCTTCCATCTCATGTTTCCATTTGCTGTCAGATTGATATAATCTTCTTATAGAGTAGTGGCATTTTAAATATTGTTATGATAGTCACCTTGTCGATCATTATAGATAAGCTTGACATATCTTTGTCCCTCCAATGGATCAATGGGCGATACTACTCTCATCTCATCATCCTCAAATGAGAGAATCCTTTTTTTGAAATTAATAATGGTCTGATTAGCTATGGACCAATATATCCCGAGTAGTGCAGGATAAGGGTCCTTATTGTCGACTATGTTAATCAGTTCGAAGTCTGCAAATGTGCACAACCCTTCAATATGAACAGGGACCTAACTCAACCTGCCAATTAGTAGGACCTTTTTCTAATTTGCAAGTCTCAACTGGATAGGAGACCAATACAAGCGTGGATTTCCCATACTCTCCCAATTCTATCGTGTCAAAATACTGACGTCTGAGCCCAGGTCTAAGATGATGTAATCCATGTCATAGTCACCTATCTGCACCCAATTTTAAACATTTTCTTGATATGGTTAACCTTCCTTCGATGTTGTGACTCTTCTGGGGTTTCATCTATCAGTGCTTGTAGTTTTGTGACAACATTTTTATCTTGGATTACTACTAAGCAAGTTGATAGAAACAACTTGAGCTTACTAACCATTTTTGGGATATGCTTCTAGAATAGCTATTGGAATCGTTCAGGAATCTCCCTTACTTCTCTTGATGTCGATGGTTGTTCTTGATCCGTGAATTATGGTTGCACATGCAAAAATACTTGCTTCTTCTTTTGGATGTAGAATGGTAATTTCTTCTGCATTGTGGGTCATACCTACGACTGCAGTTGTTATTGCATGGTTTCTTGATCCGCCCCGGTCGCAGCACCTCCTCGTGTTACAACAACAACATTTGGGTCTCTTGGCTCAGCAACAATAATCTAAACATTGAGGTTAGGATTCATATTTGGGTTCAGAATATGTGCATGGTTAGGACCTGCGATGGCCTAAGCTTGCCACTTCGCAATTAACTAAGGACACTGCTCCATATTATGGTCCTATCCTTTACAATATGAGCACGTCTTTGCAGGATGTTGGAAATCTCTGGCATAGTGACCCAACTGTCCACAGTTATAGCATGTAACTTGACCTATTCCTCTGCCAAGTCCTCCTCCTCCTCGACCTCTCAAGTTTCCACCACCCCTTCCTTGTGGGTTCTGTCGCTGAGGTGGGTATTGGTTCTGCTAGTATGGCGGATGATATTGGTTTTGTGGTGCATACCGAGTCTGAGGCACATACTGTGGATGATACCAGTTTTGATACTGATTAGGTGGAAAATGCACATGCTGATAGGATGAATGCATTGGTTCAGTCAGAGTCTACCCCTCATTCTTCATCAAGTAGGTGTCTACTGTCTTCTCCTTCAGGAACTGGTATGCTCTACAATCCTTCTCTTCATGTCCGACTGACTTACATAATTTACAGAAACGGTTTGTTGGTGTACTTACAACTTTTTGCAAGTATAGACATTCATCGTTGTGATTTCCTCTAGACTGGAATATGCGACATCATGGTAGTCCATGGGCACTCAACAAGTTTGGCGCACCCGATGAGATATAGTTCATGTAGGTCAGACAATTATCCTTGGTGTGTCCATCCGCTCCGCATTTTGTACACCATAAGTCTTCCTGGCCTCTTTTCCCTTCTTTATATCCTGAAGTTTGATTTTCAGATTATCCATTGGCGACTAAATATGCACCATTCCTGTGGCATCGTCACTGATTGTCGAGGCTTCTAGCTTCATTTCCAACTCTATCGCTTCTATCTATGAATCAATATTTTGTTGCATCAATGGGCCTCAAATGTGTGGTAACAACGCAGCAATAAACCACTCTTTATGCTACACATCTGACATCTGGAAACTTACTTTGGTCATCAAGGTTTTAAACCACTAGTAAAAGTCCCATATGGACTCTGCCAATGATTGTTTTATCTCTTTGATCTCAGTGATACACTACGACTCAGATTTAGGTTTTCTGAACTCAGAAATTGTTGCGAGCTGTATTTCCTCAAGGGTTTTGTGTGGTGTTCCTGGTGGTACTACGCAAAAATTCATAAAACAATCGAGTGCATGACTCTTCAGAGACGTGATCATATGTGCTTTCAGTAGGTCTGCATTTTGAACCATACAAACCATCCATACAACCTCACTGAGGAACCAATGCTACTTTGGATCTTCTGCTCCATTCCAAATGAATGTGGGTAGTCTAATATCTTCCCCAACCATTGAGTTGGCATCGGGATTATCTGGAAAAGAGTTTAATGGAGGTGTACCCTCTTGCACTCTAGTTGCAATACTAACACTATCAATATTAAAAATTCTTTCAGGAGATGAGGCTCTAGACCTTACCTCTGGTGATACTCCAGGTGTGATGTAGTCACACCCTAATCTTGGTGTCTCCATAGGATCTTTAGAGTCATCTGTTTCTTTTTAAATCAGGCTATAGTTCTCCTCTTTGTCACAAGACCCGTCTTCTAGCTGTGACCAAGTTCGTGCTCACTTTCCTCGAACAGACTAGGAGTTTGTCGACCTTCCTCTGTCTTTCTTCTTTTCACTGATCGGAATCTCTTTCCACTCCTTAGGAGTCCAGCTTCTAGTTCAGGTTCTGTACTCCCTGGGAACATCTCAAATCACCATTTCCCATTTTCTCTGTAGATTTCTCACAACATATCCCCTCTCCTCGAACATGCAGATTAATTATTCAACTACAATATTCTCTTTTCATAAACTAGCATCTTGATCCATGTGCTAATTGATAACAAATACCTTCTTCGTGGTCCTTGGAAAAAATTTCTTTCAGCTTCACTATATGAGGTTATAGTGTCTACTGTAAAATCAGTAATATATCCTTGCAGAACATTGTCGACCCAAAAATCAATAGCTCTAGAGATGGTATTACTTACATTGGTTATCTCATGAACCAACTGACCTTTCCACTCAACCACTTCTCTTCTTTGGAAATTTGTCTACCTAGTCGCCAATATTGACAACCACTCGTGCAGAAAAATAGGGAACTTTGAAAAGAAGATCTCGTGCATATCAGAATATATGTACTCGTCCACCCAATTTTCTATGCTCAGCCGTAATCCTGCGCTTTCTTCATGCATAAAGGATAGCCATTTAGACTCTAGCGAGTCCTCTATTTCCTTTTTTATCAGATGCAACAACATTTCCCTTGACTCAAATGATTACGGTCCCGACAATGGAACCATTTGTTGGCCTCTATCTCCTTACTTATGTGACCCAAGTTTCAACCACAACAAAATACCAACAACACACCAAAAAACATCAGCCCAACAGAGCAAGCTCAGTCAAAAACACCCGCGAGGCAGGCGCCATCTCACCTGAGATATCTTAATGTGTAACTGCCAGAACTAGGTTTCTAAAGTTAGCAAGGGAATATAGTCCCTTGGCACACAGCTAAGGTGCTCGACAGAGATAGGACAATGGAGTCTATTTCTATGTGATAGACATGTAACTATGTGTCACAACGCGCACACAACACAACCTTGCCCTTAACCACTTTACCACTGGCGCAACGATGCGACACAGTTGATTCCTTATACATGACTGGAAGTGTGCAACTTATATTGTAACTTAATAGCTTTAATCAAGAAACCATACATAACCTGTCAAGGATGCATTAACACTCATTCATTCCTTAACTGATCAGTAACCTTATGATATACATTCAACAATAACTATAACAATATAAGCAAACAACCATTCACATAACATCCAATAACATTCAATCATTCAACACAGGAAATTAACATGGAAACCCATATGGGAAAAACCACCAAGTTTCTCTTCATATGGAATGAGAATTGGTTATAGCACCTTATAGTCTGCAGCTTGCAAATTGTTCTTAAGATATGTCTTTCTGACTCAATATTCTTTCTCTCATGCTTTCTAGTCTATTTCTCTTATCTAATCCTGTTGATCAGCACATAGCCTAGATCGACTCTTATACTTTACTAGTGGTCTACACACTCAGCTGCAAGATCTCTAGCTCAACAGTCCTCTACTATACTCCTCTTTTGAGTCAATAATAAAATACTAACTGAACCTAACTTACTGAACAAACTCAAGCTAACTTACTTCACCAACCCTTATACAGAGTGGGTTCTTCCTATTTATAGTATTTACTAGACCACTCCAGGTAAACTAAGAACTACTCAGTTATCACAGACTCAAATGGTTGCAAAATATCTACAATTACATTAAATTCCATCCCATACCTAGCCTCAAAAGTCTTGTATGTCATTAACTACAACCTTAACTACTCGCAGAAAATGTGCTTCAGTATTTTGTACTAGTCATAACTAGTCGCAAAACTGCCCTTGGTATTCCATTGGTTTATCCTTCTGTAGGCTTCATCAGCTTGTACTTGTTCCACTTTAACTCTTGTACCTACCTCTTCCACCAACTCGAATATTCCTTTCCTCGTTGAAACTATCCTCTCCGCTTGCGCCTCAGATTCTTCCTTTATGCACTTTTCTTGGCCCAATATGAGGTTTTGGAGAAGCTTTAGACTCTATTTGGAAAGTCATATGAAAGGAGGGGACATCAACTTGAGAATGAGCTGATCTCATTGAGTCCCAGTAGCTTTGAATCCTTACAAGTCTATTTTTCCATGTTTAAGTCCCTTGTTCTGTAGTTAAAACAACATGGAATTGAAAAGAAGGATGAACAACTAGTATTGACCATACTTTCAAACCTTGGTCCTGAATACTCTATGTTTTTTTCGACCTTTCATGCAACCAAATTAATAGCACGAGCCTAGAAGATGCCTAATCTTGCTGCCTTCATTGAATCCCTCACTGACGAGCAAGATAAATTGGTAATGATGGGCACCATCAAACCTTCCAAAGACCAAGCATTGCTTATTGGATATTTGAAGGTGGATTCCAAAGGAAAAAAGAAATCCAATTCAAATAAGCCACTAGAACAAAAGAGAGACAATTCCAAGTATCAAGAGGAGTCCTCATGCTCCAAGAAGAACTTTGAAAAAAATAATAACAAAGGCGAAATGAGCAAGTGCGCATACTGTAGTAAGGGCTATCATCCTGAGAGCTATTGTATGAAGAAGAAAATTGACATGCAGACTCAACTCCTAGAGAACACCATCTCCCTTCCCGAATGTGCAAATAATATGGAAGGTTGATCAAATTTAGATGTCAGGGATAGATTTCATGCCTTGGTTTCCAGCACTTCAAGATCATCCACCTTCATCATTGATTCTAGAGATTCAAGGCACATGGTTTCGACAAGGGAGACTTTCTCCTCTCTTGATGATTCGAAAGGACAATTTTTTTTTTTGGGAGATGACCCTGTCACTGATAGTAAGGGGAAGGGTAGGATTATCTTGACCATGGTTATTTCAATGATGTGTTGTATGTCCCAGGTCTTACTGCTAACATCTTGTTAGTGTATTAGATGACCCACACTAGGTCTCCTAAGAATTTTGTCTTCTCTCCAAATGATGTAGAAATCTCGGATATTTATAATGGTAGATTTATAGCAAAAAGTGTTGTGGATCATAGTTCGAAAGTCTACAAGTTTTTCCATTTCATACCTTTATCTAACCCCTCTTCTCTTCTCACTCATGCTAATGAAGGAAGAAAGACTTGGAATGAGATATTTGGCCCTCTAAATTACAAGTATCTTTCACATTTAAGTGACAAATACATGGTCATAGGGATACCAAAGATCAAGTTTTCTAAAAGAGTCTTCCAAGGTTGCATCCTAGGAAAACAACCAGAGCATAAGTATGAGAGAGTCAATCATGAGAAAACCTCTACACCCCTTGAGTTAATCCATAGTGACATTTCTGGTCCATTCCCTCATATTTCCATGATTCAAGACAAATAGGTCTTCACCTTCATAGATTACTTTTCTAGGTACTGCTAGGTTTACTTCCCAGAACATTAGTCTACAATTTCTGACCTCTTCAAGGTCTTTTGATCCTCGGTTGAGAACTAGTTTGGGAGGAAACTCAATATACTAACATCTTATAATGGTAGTGAGCATGTCAAGTCTGATTTCATCCATTATTGTGAATATTAAGGTATCTATATTCAACATTATATTCCTTACATGACTCATTAAAATGGTGTTATTGAGAGGAAGAATAGATCACTCAAGGAGATGGAAACTTGTATGATGGACTAAAAATGTTTGCCACCAAAGTTTTGGGATGAAGTAATAAACTGTTCATACTATATCAAGAATATGGCACCTCACAAGAAACTTTATGGAATCACTCCTTTCGAATCTTGGAGTGGGAACAATCCAGACATTACCCATTTCAATATTTTTGGCTCAAATGCTTGAGCTAGAATTCCAACTGAAAAAAAAAGGAAGGATTTGCAACCCCAAATTCAAGAGTTCCTATTTGTTGGGTATTTTGAATATTCCAAAGGGTATAATGTGATCAACTTGAGAAATCAAATAGACTTCATCGAAAGGAGTTTTTAGTTTGAAGAAGAGCCTTTAGTAGCAATAGAAATTGGAGAGTCCTCTTCATCACCACAACCACTAAATGTAAGTGAAGAGACTAATGAGTTTGTTGATTTTGATACGTATGATAATGATGATTTAATTGCATATCATAACATTACTACAAGACCAAAATGGGAATAAAGGACCATTGATGCAGCTGGGGAACTACCTGGGAATCCTAGTGACACTATGAGGACTAGATCCCAATTTGAGAGTGCCCTTTTTGTGAAAGATCCATTCTTTGCTGAGAAGTGATATTTTATGGTTGAATCATAATCTCAGACATATGAATATTCATAATATGACCAAATATGGAAAATACCCAGGAAGGAAGAATACAACTCGCTCCAGAAGAATGATACATGGGAACTAGTTAATCTCCCCCTAGGGAGAAGGCTAGTTAAGTGTAAGTGGGTTTATAAAATAAAAATTTATGTTGATGGTTCACCTTTGAAATATAAATAAATATTGGAATTTAAGGGCTACTCACAATTTCAAGGTATTGATTACAATGAGACAATTTCACTCGTGGAAAGGATAGACTCCATAAGGCTATCTTTGGCCATTGCAACTTCAACGCAATGGGATGTGCATCACATGGATGTGAAATGTTCCTTTCTACATGGAGATATGAAAGAATAGAATTATATGCAGCAACCTGAAAATTTTCGTGTCTAATCCATCTTTGATGTGCATGTAAAAGGTATCATTGTATGGGATAAAGCAAGCCCCCAGCGATCAGTATGCCAAGATTGATGGATTTTTGTTGTCATAGAAATTTGTTTGATGCAAGTCTGATCTGATTGTATATTTGAAGCTGATACATGGTTTTTTAATCATTATTGTTTTGTATGTGGATGGCCTATTGATGACAAGAATTTCCATGAAATATATTTCTTCCTTGAAGGATGTGCTGAACCATTCCTTCTCCATGACAGATTTGGAATTGTTGAGTCAATTCTTGGGACTCAAAATTTCTCAATCAAACCATGGGATTAAGGTACATCATTACAAGTATTCTTCATATATGCTCAACAAGTCTAGCATGAAGGATTGCAATCCAAGAAAGACTCCATTCATTTCTTGGGTTAGGCTTGAAGAAGCAAGTTCTACTCCATTGGTAAATAATGCACTGTATAGGCAGTTGATTTAGTGTTTTCTTTATTTGAATCATATTGGACCTGATATATATATTGCAGTGAGCTTGGATTCTAGACACATGGACCAACCTCATGAAATCCATTGGAAAGAATCTAAAATAATTATGATCTTTGTTGAAGGAACAAGAACTCATGGGACTTTTTATGCAGCAAAATTTGACTTAGAGCTAGTTGGATTTACTAACAATGATTGGGCAGGTGATAACACTGGTAGAAAGTCTACTTCGGGATTTTTGTTTATTCTTGCAGATGGAACAATCAGTTGGTTAAGTAATAAGCATATTTCCATTGCACTCTCATTTACAGAGGCATAGTATAGAGGAGTTGTGAATGAAACTAATCAATGTTTATGGTTGAAATGAATACTTGGAGAGTGCAGGTTTAAATCATAGACCTCCACTGTCATCTATTGTGACAATCAAATCACCATTTGAATATCCAGTGATCGAGTTCAAAGACAATGAACCAAACACATTGAGATCCATATGCACTACATCAGGGAGCTTGTGCATGATGGTAATTTCCTCTACTCTATTGTGCATCTTCAGAGAAAGTAACAGACATATTCACCAAGGTGTTTTCAAAGAAGACCTTCAACAATCTCAAATCACTGATGGGGATTTTTTATCATGTAGTGAAGAATTATTGATAATAATATTTCCAAAAATTTTGTTCATGTCCATGTTTAAGGGAGGATTTTCCCCTTCAGTTTTTGCGTCTTTCCTTGGTTGTATGGACAAGAAGTATGTAAAGGGTGACTAAGCCTTATTACTAGGCTCTATAATATCATATATTTTTATGATATTTTACATAAGGTCATGCTTACCAATGTAGAAGCAGAGCGTCATTACATTGTAGAAAGCATGTCACCAACTAGATAATTGATAGGTAAGCATCCATATATAAATATTTAAATATATTTTTTCTCTTTTCCTTTTCTTGAGTCATTATTTTGATAAAGTTAGACAAAGTTAAACAAGTAAATTTTACAACTTCATTTTAAACTTAAATCTATCCATTGTTAAACCTAACTTATATTAGTGTAAATTATAAAAAGGTATCAAATGTTTTGAAGTGTAATTTTTTTATATTAACATTTTACAAATAAAAAAATTACTTTTCAAAAAATTTAATTCCTTTTTAAAAATTTCATGGTATTTCAAATATTCTATATAAAATAACACTAAACCCTAGTTCTTATATGCAGCAAATGAAATTGTAACAAATTTTTCTCTAGTGACAATAACATATGATTTATTGTCAATCTTCATTTTCCATATTTTATAAATTTTCATTATGAAACAACCCAAGTTCATATAGATAAATAGATAGATATAGATGATGTTTTCTTTACGTATAATTGTGGACAGGGAGGAAACAACTTGCACTAAAATTGTAAATTTTACAATTTTTAAAACTATGTATCTTATCAATCAACTTATATGTCCGTGTGTGGAGGGAGAGAGAGTAGAGAGTAATATTGTGTTTAAAGTGTCTCTCTAGTTAAAACAAAAATATAGTTTTGTTTTTATATATTATAGTTTCTCTTATCCTATAATTCTTTATGGAACCACTATTTGTTCTTAAATTTAGATGTAATAATATTTTTAATATTGTCACTATTTATTTCTTCTCGAATTTACCTGCAATAATAATTTTAATACTATTACTATTTGTTTCTTCTTAAATTTAATAGTCATACCCATGATCTCAATGGGGGAGATAATTTCATGTATGGCGAGGATATGATAGCATGAATTACATTTAATTTTAAAATTATAAGTTATAAAGCGCTTTTAGATTTTATCTACATTCATCTCCACATTTTCTTAGAGATGTTGTAGGCCTAGACTTCACAACTATATAAGATAACATGTGTTGGAGTTGGTTTGGAGCTCCCTTGAAGGTTGCATGCTAGAGATGGACCATGTGATATCTCATCGAATGGACCAACCCACACAAAAGGTGGGAGTTAGTTAGTTGTTTTTTCCACTTTGTAACGAGATTCACCCATGATGTGTGGTAGAAATATGTAGGAGATTTAAGGGTAAAAAGGGAGAGATTATGAATGACTAATGGATGTGTGTGTCACTTTTTAGTTGTTGTTCTTGATGGGTAATTATTATTTGTTGAAGACTATAGAAGAGTATTTATGTGTAATATGTAAGTTATGTAAGACTTTTTTATTAATAATGATAATGAGTAGCTCTATTCTGAAATACTTTGCATTGATATTGAACATGATGAATTTTTACATCTGTTTCAACTTGGATTGGTTCCATGTTGTTGTTGTGAATGTGATATCTATTTCCATGAATGTATTATACTATGTTGCAAAGTAGATGAATGGATATTACATCTATTGAATATATGTTTACATCCCTTCAAAACTATGGAATATTGGTTCCTACATTCCCCCTTGATACCTCGACCGAGACTTCTCCTGCTTCTAGGTGATCTAGGAGGATCTCACTAATCAAAAGTGGTTAAAAAGTGGTGAAAATTGATGGTCTCAAAATATGAAATAGAAAACACTATCATGAAGAGCTCATCGAGACAATTCCAATGACATTCGTTTTTCGTCAATTGGAGCATGTATAGTCAAGATATCACATTGTGATTTTTTCAACAAATAATGGGAAAATGCAAAAAGGGGTGCCACATGAAACCACTGGAAGGATGACACATGGCACGCATTGTTTGAATAATCAAACCCATAGTTACACTTAGGAGACATTAATTTGTTAATTTTGTCCTATTCCTAGATTCCTTATTATGCTAATTGGCATCCACTTGCACCTAGATGTCAACAAATGCTAAAACTGGCTAAAGGAGAAGTTTAGAAAGATCTTGGGAAAGATTCTAAGAAATATGTAGTCATTCCAAAATAGTAAAAGCACAGTTCTCCTTTTTCCTGAGTTGTTTTTCTTTTCAGTAATTTTAAGGGAATAAGGAAAAGCTAGTATTGGAGTAACTGCCTTCTTTTTTCCCAACTCATCCTCCTTATTTTTCTCCATCCAAAAGAATGGATCTGATCTCTTTCCATCACTTATCAGCTGGTATATCTCACACAACCAATTCGCAAGAGTATTGACACATAAGGAAAGTGATTTATGCACCTATGGGGCATTTTGACTAGTTTAGTAAGCCTATTTTTTGTCCAATTCGAATAACATCCTTATGATTTCGAATATGTGATGTAATTATATATTTGGAAATACTATTACTTTATGAGGATGGATGATGTACATGTATTCAATATAATTTTTTTTATGCTCCATATTCAGTCTCCTTTTTGTGGAATTTTACATGTTTGACTAGTAATTTTGTGAGTGTTATTGTTCTACAGATTGGTATTAATTTCCACATGGTATTAGAGGCTTGGTATTTTGATTATTCTCCTTCCAAATCACTATTGCAAGTTTGACACCACTTATTGGGAGTGCATTCTGCTGGTTGAAGGGTGCAGTTGTTGAGATATGGATCAATCTCAAAGGATCATCTTGAATCCATTGAAATTTTTAGAATGGAAGGATGAGATGGAGATTTTTTTGAGGATTAAAGGCCTCTACATATTGGCCATGGAAAATGAGGCTGATCCCAATACAAGAGAGTGGAAAATTAAATGGAACAACCAAAGGGATGAGGCCTATGGTCTCTTTTGTTTGAGAATTTCAAGATACCTCCCCTTCGATCCTGATGGATTGACATCACCAAATGAGGTTTAGGATAATATTGAGACTCTATTTGGAAAGGAATATGAAATGAGGGGACATCAACTTGATAATGAGGGGACATCAACTTGAGTCCCAATAGCTTTGAATCCTTGCAATTCTACTTTTCCAAGTTTAAGGCCCTTGTTCTACAATTAAAACAATGTGGAATCAAAAATAAGGATGAACAACTAGTATTAACCATACTTTTGAGGCTTGTTCCTAAATAATCTGTGTTTGTTTCGACCTTCCATTCCACTAGATCTCAATTTGAGAGTGCCCTTTCTATGAAAGATCCTTTCTTTGTTGAGAAGTGTTATTTGATGATTGAATCAGACCTTTGGACATATAAATATGCATCATATGATCCAATATGGAAAACAACCATGAAGGAAGAACACAACTCACTCGAAAAGAATGATACATGAGAGCTAATCAATCTCTCCCTGGGGAGAAAGCTAGTCAAGTGTAAGTGGGTTTATAAAACCAAATTTTCTATTTATGGTTCACCTTTGAAATATAAGGAAATATTGGTAGCTAAGGTATACTCACTGTTAACCCAAAAAAATCCCTCACTCAGCTCTACATGGCCTACACCACCCAAGGACACCCATGCGTGACCCTCGTATCACCCCATTATAGCCCCACACCGTAAAAAAGGCTTAAAAATCATAAAAAGGGCTTAAAAACCCCAAAAATGAGCTTGAATAACTCTCCTAGGGGCTAAAGCCTCCAAAAAGGGGCTAAAACCCCTCAAAGGAGCCTAAAACCTTAAAGGGAGCTAAATTTAGGGTGGAAGGGGCTAAATCCCTAACCAAGGGCCTAGAACCCTAAAAAAAAGCTATAAAAGGAGGGGTGGGGGTCACTCTCAAACAATGCATCCCTTGCATAATGTTATCCTGCCCATGGATGCCTTTAGACCTTTTGTCTCTCAAGCCACCCACATCCCTCCTCTCATCCATTCATTCCTTCATTGAGCCATAGCTCCTCCATAGCCAAGAGAGAGAGAGAGGTGCTTCTTCCAGCCAGGGAAAGGCGACCCATTGCACCAAAGAGAAGGTATACCATGTATCACTCTGACGGTGGGTTAATTTGTTTTCTTTCCCACCACATTAATCGACTACTCCCACGTTCGGGCTTATAAATCCATAGGGTTTGTATGAGGTGTCATTATCACCGTGAGGTTACCTATTTAAGTCTACGCAGCTATCGATCACTTGGTACAAATCATTCTCTAGTGGAGGTTGTTGTCTGTCCATGTCGCCTACCATATTGTCTCCAGGTAGGATTCGCTCAAATTTTTATGTACCCATTATTATTATTTGTTTTCAACCACATGTATTTGATAGGGTTAGGTATTTATTTCCTGTGGTTTGTTTTTTGTTTTGAATAGCGGGGGGTTTTCTTTAGTTAAGGATTCAACCTGTCTATTTATGAACACTGTTTCATTCGGCCAGTTATTTTATCACCCAGTCTCTGTGCAGCCATGAGTGCATCATTGACATTTGTTTGGGAAGCAAGGTCAAGGTGCAGACAAGTGTTTCGTCGTCTGCACTGCCCCTTTCAATATTGCCTCATTTTAAACACTAGGCTATGCGGCCATGTCTTAAGTGACGGTGTGTTTCCGTGGGATGTAGGAGGGGTGTGTAGATGATAAGGGGTTTTTGGGGGGTTTTTAGCGGTCTGCAGTTCAAGGATTTGTTCTTTTTCCTTAGTCAATTTTTCTACCCAAAGAAGCAAGGTGGTTGTGAAGATCTATATTTTTCCCTAACAAAGGTTTTTGCAGGCTAGGGCATATAGGTTTTGTCGATTTCTTGATGTTGCTTCTCGTACTAAAAGCCTATTTATTTGATAAAAGAATTTATTCAGCATGCATATTGATGGGATGGTAATATTTTGGCTGTTTTTATTGATGTTTTCAATACATAGCTTGTTAGGAGTAAGTAGACTAAAATCATGTTGCATGATTGTTACAGGATAATCATTAGTACAACAATATGCCATGAAAGCAGAAGAAGAAGGCCCAAGTAGTTGAGGAGGAACCAGAAGTAGAGATAATAACCAAGGTTGAGGTTACTTATGAATATACTAAAGCCACTATTGGAGTTGAGCCAGAATATGAATTGGGAGAAGTGTACAGAACACTAGTGGAAAATGAGATATTAGTGACCAAAAAAATGACCAAAATCCACATATCAATGACCACTTTTGGTTTGGTGATCGCTGGTGGCTAATTTGCAGTCTTTTATTACATGACCAAAATTGGTCATTTTTATTTTGGTCATTTATAGCTTGTCGGTTGGTCATTAATTTGGTCATATATTTGGTCATTAATTTGGTCATATATTTGAATCAATGACCAAATATATGACCACATTTGTGACCAAATTAATGACCACATGACAAGCTAGAATATGACCAAATTTGGTCGCGTAATAAAAGACCAAAAAGTAGCCACCAAAACAGATTTTTGGTTATTGATATGCGAATTTTGGTAATTTTTCTGGTCGTTTGTATCTCATTGTTTGGTCATGTATCTCTCAATTATTGGTCATTTTATTTGCGAATTTTGGTCTTTAATCTCATTTATTGGTCACTAATTTAGTCAATTTTTAGTCGCTTTATGTATGGTCATTATATTTTAGTAGCTTGAATGGTGTCGATTATTAATCAATATAAATTTTTAATATGATATTATGTTTAAATTAAAAAAAAAAAATCATACATTTATTCTCATCTAATACACATGCAAATTATGCAGTCACATTATAATTAATTACAACACTTGTAAATAAAATCTAATACACATGTAAATCATGTAATGTCACATTAATTAGTTAATAGTTACAACATTGATACATAATATAAAGTACAACCATATATATAAGTTTTAAACCACAAATTATATTATATGAAATGTCAAAAGTATTACAATAAATATGAGTTTTCTCAAAAACACATATTAATTTCTATATAACTTTATGGGAAAGCCATCACTTTTCAAAATATTACAATGGCTAAACCATCATACTTGCACTTGGTTGCAAAACCATACTTAGATCCCACATCAATAGCTTCTAAATCATACTTAAATCCCACGTCAGCAGCTTCAAAACCACACTTAGCAGCTTGAAAGCCTCAACATCAGGCTCTTCATACAGAATGGCAAATCCTCAGTAGCGAGCTCTTCATACTCAATGGCCCACTTATAAGTTAAGCTCCCTCCTACAAAATCCAATAAAAAATAATCACTTGTAAAATAGAGAAACAATGAACTGTAAATTAGAAAAACAATGAAGCAAATTATTTATCTTGTTCAACAGCTAACAACAATAATCAAGATCATGTGCAAAATAGGAAAATCTAATCGAACAAATTCAATTTAAGAATTGGTTAAAATTAAACTTGAATGGCTAAATATGCAACTTTTTAGTACCTAAGAAAAGTCAAACTTAGCTCTAAATCAAGAAATGGATTTCAAAAGGAAATATAATCAACGAATCCACAAAACAATTATGCTCGACTACACAGGTAGAAACCTATATACATAGTGCAATCTGTG
This sequence comes from Pseudotsuga menziesii, assembly GCA_001517045.1. Classification (NCBI taxonomy): domain Eukaryota; kingdom Viridiplantae; phylum Streptophyta; class Pinopsida; order Pinales; family Pinaceae; genus Pseudotsuga; species Pseudotsuga menziesii. The sequence continues at coordinate 264,655 of LPNX010760417.1, read as the reverse complement.
GAGGAGTTCACCCATATATATCATGTGGTTAATGAATGACATGACAACTATGGAAACTGATGAATGATTTAAGAAAGTCTCCAATCCAACGCCCAAAAGAATAAATAATAGATTTCTTTACCTATGGAGTCGCCATTCTGCTATGTATGATTTGGTGCAAAAGTGTAACAAATGCACTCAACACAAGTTGGAAATGCTGGTGCAACAAAAACGTAAAATGTATGACTTGTTTATGTGAGAAAAGTTGTATAAACCTACTTTCCCAAACATGCAATAAACATAAATCAAAAGAGAAGAGGGAAGTGAAACCTTATGGGAAGCCACTTGACGAGCTGGCCTTGTTGGAACAAGAGAAGGTGAACTGAAAAGAAGAATCATCTTTTATGGAGTGCTTCCATGGCGCTCAATAATAGCTACAAGGAACATGTTAATAGGTGTTATAATAAAAATCAATATATATTTTTAGTGGAAACAACTTACAACTCTTCTAATCAAGATGAAAAACAAAATTACACTACTGCAACAAATTCTTAGGCCAAGTCCAAGCAATCATAACTTCAAAATATCTAGAGACCAACACTACCAATTTATATTGTTTGACATAGGATAGCACTAATATAACTCATCTAAATCTGCTGATGCATTGCAAGGCGGGAGCTTTAAGGCCTCTCATAAACTGAACACTTGTTTTTGGAGCTCAGAAATCACAAGAAAGTGTCCAACCCAACCATAACCACCAATTCCTTCACTATCCACATTCTATAGTTGTGACATGTTCATACTTAGCCCGGTCTACAGTGCCAATTCCCGTGGGGCTATCGCCTACAAGAGATAGAAACTATTATAGCATAACTAGAGAAAGAAACATATCGTTTCTAATTATTTGTGGAATGAATGCTTTGGATTGCAAATGTGCAAAGAATAGTACAGTAAAAAAACTTCAAGCAAAAAACCACTTCCTTTAAGGCTCTTCCTAGAAGGGCACAGTATACAAGAAACAAATAACTATTTCTAACTCTCTTTATCATTCTGGTAAGTATCAAGAGATTTAAAAATTTCCCAGTTTCCCGTGATGGACATATTTTAACTTTTTAATAAGTTTCAAAGAAACAAGAATCAAACCTACACCCAACAGAGCTGCAAAGCATTAAAGTGCAGAGAATGGGAAAATTGTTCTAAACCTACACCCAATAGAGCTGCAAAGAATTAAAGGAAACCTATCATATGGTAATAAAAGGGGAAGATTGTTCCACATTAGTACCCACCACTTCACGTTGGCGCCTATCTTCTTTCCTGCACTTCTTAAGATTCATGTCTTCAGTTATCTTGAGTTTTTTGTACAAGAGAAGCCCTTGATTTTGTATCATATGTACTCTCTGCATAAACAATAATAAAAGCGTGCTCCTTCAATCCATTTGCATCTATCTCAATGTTTGCGTTGCTCCTATGTGCAAATCGCGACAAATAATTGGCATATATTAATGATGGCTTAATTCCTCTATCATTAGTTCTTTCAAATATTAATATGAAGTTACATACAGTCAATAGGGATGTATTTGGGTCTAGTCCATGCATTAGAACATAAATTCAAAATCCTTTGACAATGTTTGGATCCATTTGGAAATCTGCAATTTCACTCTCCTAGAATTTGACTTTTGTACCTAGTTTAAATTTTCCACTTCCTATTTTGAACCTTTTCCAAACTCTAAGTTGCTGCAATCTCTACATGGCATCAGGCTGTTTTACAGTGAGATATATAATACATGAAAATTTGACAAATTTACAAGTGGTCTTTATAGAACACATCAGAAGTTTAGAACCTCGACCTCTAATAAATTGCTAAGAGAAATGAATGAACATATGGCAATGATCTGTTATGATTCACATTGCATGTAAATGTACTTATTATGGTGGTACAAATGATCACGGACTAGAAATAATAGAACTGTTGGAACCATTCAAATTAATTTTTTTACATAATCCGATTCCTCACATGGAATGTGGCTTATATTAGATTACCCATGCCCAGGACACTTTGAGTTGAAACTGCAAGGTTTGGAGATCCCTCTAGGTATTCATTAATCAGAGAAAGTTATCAAAATCTATCTCATAAAATGGAAAATTACTAGAAGACATTTACATAAAAAAATCCAAAATGACTTTTAGCTCGAAGGTGACCAGAAACTTTTCTTTAGGAGACCTATGCTGCGAAGATAAATGAAACACAAAACCAATTGCCACAAGTGAAGCAGCAACCTCATCACCATATATCTGGCTTCCATAAGGAATGGGATATTAATGCATTAGTCATCAATAGAAGTAATATCCTTCCATAGAATTCTTTTGGGAGGGAGATCCATTCTTTGAAGATGGCAATATTGACTGAATGAACCACTGTAAAATAGGTTTGCATTGACCTCAACACTGCCAAATATATCAACTAAAGATTCCTTGATTTCATCACGTGACATAATGCAGAAACTTGAACCAAGACATACATGAACATATTGATCATCAGGAACTTCTTTTGTCAGAACAGACAGCGGTGACAATATCCCAGCATTTAAAAATATCTGACAGCAGTGACAATATCCCAGCATTTAAAAATATGGTTTCAAACGTGTTTTGTACTCTACTATTTTCTGAACCCAAAATTGTCATGGTTTGCATATGAGTGTGCTCCATTACTCATTGAGCCATCTTCAGGTTTGAATTTTCTATAAAAAAGCACATAAGCTGCTGATGTCTTTATCTCATCCTCACTAATGGGAGAGACATGACTATCATCAAAATTATACCACCTGTTCTCATCAATAAGCTGCACAGAGAGATTGAGAAAATTTTAAAAATATATATGTAGTTTCTATAACCTAGCAAGCACGAACCTCCAAATGCTCTATATACCCAAAGACTAAAGAAACTCACAGATTTCTTTCTTTTTCAAGCATAGAAATGAAAAGATATGCAATTTACATCATGAAATAAGCATGCAGAATTGTCCAATTCCCTAAAGGATAAGGTGCATGGAACTATAAAGGCATGACTTGATAAACTCTAAGTTGCCAAGAAATGTGGGTACAGGGACGGGGACGCCACTTTTTGAAACAGGGTACTTGGGTACGTTGGAGGTACTATATATATATGGTTCAGTGCTCTTTTACGAATTCTACAGCCACAGCTTTTAGTTGATGAAAGAATGGAGGGGGCTGGTGTTTCAGATATGTCCTATGAAAAACACTTCCTTGAACATTTTCACAAAGCATGCTTTAACATTTTCAGAATATTGAACTAATTACTTGTGCACTCATCTAATGGAATGGATTTAGTGAAGAATAATGGTAGCAATGCAGTTGAATCTTAGTACATGTATGTGAATAGTAGTTTTCCTCCCTCTCCATGAAGGCCATGTTCACCCTTTAGAGACACTTATGCGGTTCTTGTGTGCTATGTTTCATGGTGGTAGTACATTTTTAAATTTCTCTTATAACCTGGTATATGTGCTCGTGTGCTCTGTTTCTTCCTTTTTTGAATTAATTCTAATAGTATCCATTCAAGATATATCCAACTTATGTCAAACTATCCATGTTCAAGCTCATTGAGTCCCCATAGTATTCAAGCAAATAAACTAGCTTGTAGATATAAGGGCATCTATTGATTGATCCTATTCAATTGGTTGTTCAAATTCCTAAAAGGTCCTTTCTTTTTCCCCTAAATCCTTACGAAGGTAAGTAAGTGATAACCCTTCACATAGCTCACTCAAATAAGTGATAATATGACCTTAACTTCTATCTTTTTAAAGGGGAATAATTAAAATGAGGCCCTTTTAATAGTATCTACTCAGCCTTCTCCTTCTATTAGCCATCTTGGTCTATCTATAGTGCATGCTCCCATTGGCCACACTTATATTGGTCTTAGACATGCAGACACTTCCATTGTTACACATGATGGCGTGTCTACTCCCACTAATGTTTCCCATGGTTGTACTACTCCTACAAATATTATTATAGGAACACTTCCCATAGTGTTGTTCTAAGTGGTAGTCGTCGCTAATCACCGACACTGTCTATTAAGAATCAACTTTTTCAATACCTTCCCTCACAATATAGAGATTTGGAATGCGAGTGACAACAAAATATTGAAAATTGATTGTTCACATTCGGGTTGTCTCTATCATCACACCAAGGCCTAATCTTTAAATTTCATTTACAACTCATTCAATATTAAGAAATCACAAGATCCATGATATTAGTTACAATTCCATTTTTGGGCATCTCAAAGAAGCATATCCCATAGAAGCGTTTGAAAACTAAAAATGTGTTTCTCTATCAATTGAGTTGCCAACTGCAATTCGATGTGTAGTTAAATACCAGATTCTTACATCATTATTTTGCAAGCATAGAGGATAGGAAATGGAACCTCCCGCGGGAAGGTATGGTGGCACGCAACCAAACCCTAGAGCTTCATGAAATTTTGTTTACTCCCTACCTTTTAATCATCATTCTTACTAATGATCACAACCATAAAAAGAAAAGAAATGAAAACATGCATGTTCACCATGTACTGTACATGACACCCATAGGACACCCGGAGGCATCAACTCTTCTCTTTGAAATGGATAAGTGGAGTATTCTACTAGATGGTTTTATGTTTGAGTCACTATCAAATATTTTCATAGTGAAAACTTGAGATTCCACAAAACAAGAAGTGACTCAATTTTGTAGCTTTCTTAACATAAACTCACTTGTCCAATCAAACAACAAACTCTTAAAAAATATGGAATATGGAGATATGTATTTTGACTTCAAAATGGCAGTAACATTTAAAATGTAATCCAAAACAATACGCACCTTTAGAAATGAGTTTTTATTGTGTCCACCTTTGAGGTGTCCGATGTGTTTCACCTAAACAGAACAAATCGTAACTAGTATTTATTTTACATAACAAAAACTAACCTTCAAAGCACAATATGAATTTTGTGTATGGCATCAGAATCCTCCTTACATGTTCTTCAACTATTGGAACAACTGGGTGACCATAGCTATCAAAGGAAATTCCAAGTTCCTGCACTACATCAAAGCAAAGATCAAACTAGTTGTCTAACACTTCAAGTTAGTAGATATTTTCTAAGTTTACCTTGGAAAGAGTAATTACCAATAGGTTTAAAATTTAAACTACTAGAAATAATTAACCTGTTGATCCAAATCTCGTCCCTGAGAAATTATATAGTATACCAATCCCATGCTAAAATCATAACAGTTCTCATGTGCATGAGTAGAGTCACTGAAAAAGCATGGGGAATTGAAGAAATAGGTAATGTATAGAGATTGGCAGTCTATTAGAGTGACTTCCAAAGAACCATTCTCACAATATTATTTCCAATATTTATGGAATGGTAAAATCATGCCATCTAGGATTTCATATAGAAACATGTTAAAGAGATCCACTTAGTACAGAAAATTGATGATGATAATCAAATCACATAATAGAGTTTTATTATTGTCCACCAAGCCACAAACCCTATGGAACCATATGTGGTTTCTTGACAAAAAAATTTAAGGCTAGGATTCCTTAAGTGATAAATTTAATGAAGAAAGACTAAGATGGAAAGGACAATAATCATATAATGAATGACAGAAATTTGAGGATGGTAATAAAAGCACATAATAGAGTTTTATTATTGTCCACAAGGCCACAAAGCCTATGGAACCAAATGTGGTTTCTTTACGAAAAACATTTAAGGCCAGGATTTATTAAATGATAAAGTTACTAAATAATTACCAGGGCATAACACTGGCAATGACTGGGCTATCTTTGACAATTTTTTTGTTTTCTTCTTTTAACTTACAAAACTTAAAAACAAAAAAAAGACCTAAACTAAACCTAAAAATCCTCAACAGCTCTATTCGATGAAAATAAATCCCTATTAACTCCAAATGTTTCAACAAAAAGGAGGGCAGATTTATGATTTCAAAAAATATAGTAACTGTCCAATTAACAAAAGCAACATTCAACAGCTTTTCTTTCTCACAACAAAAGACAAGTTTTTCACAGCATGAAGAATGATGGCACAATCATCTCGACAAACTGTTGGAGGATCAAATTTATTAATTCTAGCTTCAACTTCAGAGGCAAATCTTAGACCCAAGAACATGATTGATGAAAATTGTGACTATGGTTAGCAAAAGAACAAAAATTAAAGGAAACGACCACTTATTTTGTGCAATTTTGCAACGAGGGTTTGAAAGCAACTACATAAGAATGAGATCCCATTTACTACGTGGAAATGGGTTTAGAGTTAGAGGTTGAGAGAGGATTCCCAAGGACAAGTATTGGGAAATATTAAGGTGGCATGCAAAGATGAAAAGAAGATTGATTCAAATGGGGTTGAGGAAATAAAAGCATGACAAAAGCATTTGTAAGATATTTTATTTATTTACAAGTCCCCATTCTGTGATGGATACAAATTCTAACCCTAAGTGTGAAAAAATAGAAGGTGCAGCTACTGTGTTTTAAAGGCAAATGGAATTACATTTATTTTTTATAGCCATCCTATTATGATAAAAAGGTAAAAATGTTAGTTACTAGGGAGTACTCCTGGGGTTCCTTCCATTGGGATCATGCTTAGGATGGCCACGGGATTTCTATCTGAAGTGCACTTCCAACCTGCACAGACACACTCCTATGCTCTGGAGCACTCTACCATGCATTTCTGGACTACTCACAGGATTGCTTTGCTACTGAGACTATTTTCAGGACTGCTCCCAGATTTAGCTTCCTCATAAAACTAGTAAAAACAATAATTGAAGCTCCACAAGGCTTCAAGTCATGTGGGCATGATAAACTAAAACCGCCTTCATTGATAGGGGTTTGAGTAAAATGGAATGAAAAATGCAAAGGCATAAAGAGGATTAGGTTGAATATGATTTTTCAATCATAATATGTGGTTCAACATATATGAGCCACCACACCTTGTTAAACACATTTGTGACCTCTCCTAAGGCCCAAGGGTCCTTGAATGAAATTGATTGCTTTAGAAAGTATAAAGACACAACTTTCTGATATGAGATCCTTACAGATGTTGAGGAAGAACCCTACATTTAGTTCAGATGGTTAAACGTGCAGCACATGTTTGTCATTCTACAGGGTTGATGGCACAGGATCATTTTCAAAATTTGTTTTTGTATCTTGTGTGAATTCATGCATTGAATAATTGAACTATTCATTGAAAGTCTACAGGTATAGGGAGGATTGATTGGATTTTTGAGAGAATTATGTAGGCCAGGTCTGTGCTAATATATTTGTAATAACCATATATCTCTTGCCAGACTGTCACATCCATAGTCGGAGTTGGTAAAAGTAAAACAATATGCTTTTTATTTTGTTTTAAATTTTAATTGAACACATGATTCTGTGTAAAGAAGCTATACAGGTATTTAATATTTTACCAGACCTAATTTTCCTGCAGCCAGTATCTACAGATCCTAGGATCAGATATGAATCTTGTCAGAATTCTGATCTGTCCTGGATCCGCTGCAGGAAATGGTCCTGAAACGGATCCAAAATGCTGGATCCATTTTTTTCACATCATTTTTTGCAAAAGGGTGATTTTTTACTGAAGAAATAAGTTGTAAAACAACCCCTCTCCTCCTAGTCTAATGGACAAATATCTGTCAGCTTGAGATCAATCTGCAATTCCTGTTTCATAGTTTCCTTTACAGAGACATATGATTTTGTGTCATTTTATAGATATAACATTTCCAAAATTTGAAAAGAAGGTCTGGTGGATCTGTATCTGGATCTGTTTCCGTTTAAGGAAGGCTATTTACAATGTTTGGGAGAGATGGATTGTATCCCAACAAAAAGAGTACGAAATAATCCAAGAAAATGCAGTAGACAGGAAATAATGGGAGCACCTAGAATATACGATGGCCTTTAGTCAACCTGTATTGAAGACCATTAGATATTTATACAGAGATTCCCCTACTTTAGAGGAGGCTCATGAAACAATGTGCAACATGATAGAGAGAATTAGAAATGCAATGAAGGGCACTAAAGATCCATGAGGAGAACTTTATGAAAAGGTCATTGCTATTCTTCATAGGAGATGGTGTAAACTTAAATCTCCTTTGCATATGGAGTGTATGGTTGGAATTATAAATGATATGAAGATAGTTCTGGTAGGGTCCCAACTTTATATGATGCAGAGCTGAAGGAAGGATTCATTGAAGCTTTGTCAAAAATATATTCTCCAAAGGAGTCTAGTCTTGCTAGAAGTCACACAGTTTTCTTTCTTTGCTTTGTTGAGGATTGAATTCAGGTCAACCTTGGCACAAGAGCATGCAGCAATATTGTTTAAATTAGACACAACTGGTTGGTGGATGATGCATGGAGTTTGAGCTTCAGAGATTTAGCATTTGGTGATTTGACTACCATACCAGGTTGTCATCTCCTCTGCATGGGAGAGATTGGAATACAAATTTCTTAATTCACTAGTGAAGAGAGAGAAATAGGCTAGTTGAAAAGAAGACATAATATTTCCTTTTCATACAGAACCTACAAATAATAGAGTGGAAAAGACCAACTTATTTGTAGGGTTTTAGTGGTTCATATGAACGCTGATGTAGAGAATGCACAACTACTCGAGGATGAGGTTGAAGCACAAGTCTTTGTTACTATATGATGGTGGTGATCTTGATCTTGACACATGAGAGCAATCATGCAATTGATGATTGAGCTACAGCGTTGCAATTCATCATATTGACATTATGATTTTGGTTCCTTTATATATATATATATATATATGAATTACGAATATTGAATTTTGAGTTCAAATGAGGTAATAGATTTTACTTGAATTTTTCTTCCCATTTTTGGAAATAATTTCCTAGCGTTTCCCCCCTTTCTTGTGATTCCTAATATTTCTAACCCAACTTTCCTATCCTTAACTAGACTCTTGCTGTAACCATTTCCAGAAACTTGATTCTTGTTTCTTGTTTATGATAATTTGGACAGATAGCTAAAATGCCAAAATGGTCACAATAAATGTAGCCCTTGATTCTTGGCTCTCAACTCTCACTGGATCAAAATCAAAACAATTATACACAGGCATTAGAACAAAATGGAACTGCTAATAATTTGTAGAAAATTTGGTACTAATGTGATATAGAGTTGTCGAGAAACTCCCCTATTCCTGTCCTATGTAGTAAGGCGGAAGGCAGCTGAGCTAATAGGGAAATGGACAACACATTTCCATTGCTTCAAATTTATTTTCTGTTGTCATGGATAGAGCTACCTTATTGAATCCTCATGGAAATTTTGTGAGGACTATTATCTCTTGACATGCCTACAGACAACAAGGGTACATTGTTTGCTGGATGTAAGATGGAATGGAAGGGTACGTAACCATATCATACCTTCTGTTGGAAATGTAAAAGCAATTTCCACCCAAATATTATAGAGGAAGACAACAAATGTGCAATGTTGGCATGGGTACTATTTCCTAGAAATTGTGTTAGTAGATTATGGTACAATGAAATGACCAATCCCATGTCAATACCACACTATTCAAAAGTCACTGACTTCTGTACATGTTGGTCCCTGGGGCCTGGAAATGTAGAACTTTATAACTTCATGCCCATGTATTGTTACCTATTTCTCTCATTTGAGTGACAGTAGATTATACTCTGAATATTTTAGAAGATTGAATTCTGTGGGAACTGATAATTTGTTTGTTGGGCCAGAGCTTGATATCTCGTTTATTGATTTCATCAAAAGGCTTTACCATGAAGGAAAGATATAGGAAGCAGCAACTATATCAAGGGAATTGGAATTAAAGAATCCAGCTTCTGGTATTTCAAGTTGTACTGTGCAACTTGATACGTCAGTCAATGATGATGACATTGATACAACTTCCATGCTGACAACTAATATAGATGAAGAAATTCTGAAGGAGGTTTTGGCCACTCATGTCAGTTCACAGGATATGGAATCTATCATCAGGCTGTGTTGGGATGTTGATGACATTCAATTGATGTCTACTCATGAGAACCGATCTCTTAACTTGGCAGTTTGCTTATACATGTTTAACTTGAAATTTATTATACACAGGGCCTGTGTTGTGCTTCTCTATCTCTAGGACTGTGGGAATAATATCTGTCACATGATCTAAATTGCACGACATAGCATTTTATATATTTAGGGCCAGCATGGCTTCAATGAGATCATGAAGGATATGGGGTTGTAGACTTAAATTCTATTGCTTTGTCCTGTAACCTTCGCTCAGAGAATTTTTCCTTAATTGTTGAGCGAAACAAGGAGAATGAACTAAATGTTATATTTCCACAGGAAGGTCAATGACTAGAGGATCTAATAGCTATCGCAAGTTTTCTGCATGCACAAGGTTTAAAAACAAGGCCGAGAGGGGAAAAGTCATGGCCAACTGCTAGAAAGGATGGGATGGGAGTAAATGATGCAGAATATGCAAGCGGACATGAAGATGATGCTCTCTTTGGAGATCTGTTTTCAGAGGCTAGCAGGCAAGTAGTCATCTCTAATGGACATGAACAGCCCTGCTCTGCAAATGAGAGTGTTTCTGACTCCAGTAATATTCCTTTACAAGGAGCTGTTGAAGTGCTTAGTTTTATTAAAGAGTGCATTTTTTCTCCAGATTGGAATTCTTCTATTTACAAAGAATCCTGTCACCAACTTAATGAAGAACATGTTAGTGAAGATTGGCATTATTCCATCGAACTTGAAGAACACCTAGTAAATCAAGTTCTGAAGGTAGAGGATGGGAGGTTTTCTTATACTGATGATGCTCTTGTTCTTGTAGCTCACATTCTTATTATAAGGACATCCACAAGGTCCAGTTTGGGAGATGACTCCTTAAGACTCAAAATCTGCAAAGGCTACGCTGGTTTTATTGTTGAGAAAGTGAAAGCTACATATTTAGGGTGCTTAAATATCCAAGAAGTTTGTGCAAGTATTCCATCCCTATTTCATTTGGAAGTTCTTCTCATGGCTTTTCATTCTTCAAATGCATTTGAAAAAATCAAAATGGCAGAGAATATTTGTTCTACCCTCAGCAATGTAATTTGTCCTCCAGTGGAACTTAACAGCACACAATTGGTTTGCTGGTCTTTGCTAATTTCAATACTGATGTTGATTCTTCGGCACATGATTCTCCACTCTACAACCTTCCCATCCTGGTTGATGTTCAATATAAGAAATAAGTTAATACAGATTACACAAGGAGGAACTTTTCAGCTTCCCACAGGAACAGGCTATTTAGAATCATGGGTATATCATGTGGTACAAAGTGTTATAAATGTGAATATAAGTGTTATAAGTGTTATAAAGTGTTATAAAGTGTTATAAGTGTTACAATATTGACTTTACTTGCTAGAAATAAAATGGTACACAACACGGTTCATTTTGACTTTTAACTTCTGTTAGTTTCACAATATCACAAATTTTGTCAATTGAGATTTTAAATTGTAGATTCTACCTAAGAAATGAATAGGATCCAAACTATTTATAAGAAATAAAAATAGTTTCTAAATACAGATCAAAGAGATACAAGTTGGACACTATCTATGACAGATATAGATCTTATATATATCTGCTATATTGAGTTTAACTGCAAGCACTTACCTTTATCTCTTGGCATGCATCTAAAATCTTTGATATGCAGCTAGGATCCTTAGCATGGAGATCCATCATACCCCAGAGAACTATATCAGGATCAACAAGCCATAGCTGATGTAGGAGAATGGTACAATTAGGATTGGTACCAACAAGATATGATGGGAAAAGGGCAGTGAATATTTCATGCTGCAGCTGATTGAATGGAGTCTGGAGAACAGTGTTACATTCCTTTTAGTCACCATAAAGCAATAATGTGCTCAACAAACATAAAACAACTTCAATAGGAAAAAAAAGCATTAAGACCTTGCATTTTACATTAACTTGGGCAACGACAATTAACAATATCTCTGGACAGTGCTTAATAGGAAACTCAAGCAATGCATGCACATCACTCGCATGCCCAATCTCTGCCATTTGGCACAATACCTCTACCAGATCAACAAACAGCCATGCCTGGTTAGCAGAACCACATGGAAGTAAACTCCCATGTGGACCTTCAAGGGGTGCCTGCAAAATGAGGAATCTTTTGGTTAGATAAAGAAATGCAGAGATATAATAATAATAAAGAGGGGCAAACTAATCGCCCAATGGTTAGCTCTATTGGTAGATGCTCTTGTGCAAAGTTCACAGAGGCCTCAGGATGAAACCCCATGAATCCCTTGGGTTACCATCTGGCATTTTGGTTGCTTGTTACTAGCATCCACGATCCAGAAAACCAGGGAAGAGGGGGGGAATCCACTGGTGTCTAGCAAGGCACCAGCCTCCTCACTAGGAAAGTGAGGGACTATATTTCTCCAGAAAACAAAACAAAAAAAGATGAACTATTAAGTGACATCATCACCTGCAGCCTCCTTGAATGTGCAAATGTAAAAACTTCAGGAGAGGCAGATACATCAAATATCAAGAAGGACAGTTGGCCTTCATCATTGTTCCAGACACTCCCGCATACTGTTTGAATGGGAAAAGGATCCTACATATAAATAATACAAACAAATGATTTATTGCATCCATTTGTGGCAAGATAAAACTAATTTCCCTGTAAAGCAAAATGTCAGAACACACAAATCCATCATGTCAATAGCCCAAAGATAGCAGCAACTACATTATAACTCTACATGTCTACCTGGCAAGTTTTTCCATAAATTGACATCAAAATAGAGAAGGCTTTCTGATCTGGCAAATAAAAGTCTTTCTGATCTAGGGACTCCATCACAGAAACCCAGTTGATTTCTGGAGCCTGCAAAGTAACCACCACTGTTGAAAATTTCTCACTAAAAGTAACTTCAAATTTCAACAGATACAGCTAACTGAATACAATGATTGAGATGAGGTGAATGGAAAAACACTCACCAGTTGTTTGATAAAATCCAATAGAACATCAATATTCCAAGATGATAACCATGACGAGTCAGTTATGGAACTATTAAACATTGAAGTATAAAATGTTGAATGTGTGCCATGGGCATCCTCAAGGCCTGTATGAGTGCGCACAACCATGCTAATTATATTGGACACAGTCTCCTCCTTCAGTGGAGAAAAAAATGACAAAATATCTTTGCAATGTGAAACATCAATTGTACATCCATATCCAAGCTGCTCCATTATGTTTGCAACATCAGTTGCCTCTTCTAACTGGGTCAAAATATCATCAGAGACTAGACCATTGCTTGTAGAGAGAGATTCAAAACTCCTGCAACAAAAAATTGGCATGGAAATGAAGAAACATGCACACAATGCTGAGAAAAGCAAAAGATATACCTTTTCTCCCGTCAAGGCCATGATCCTACCTTGCTATAAATTGTTAAGTCGTAACTATTAACATAGAACTGGATGAAAAAACTATTTAAAGAATGTGCATACCTCAAGGAATTAACAACATTCACTTCATGTGTAAATAATGGAGTCAGTAACAGTGATGTTTGGGCTTTGGGTTGCAACAAAGGCAATGCCTCGAGGAAAGTGGGCACATGCTTTGATAATCCTTCACTCCGATGAAGGAATAATGAAATCTTCTCAATGAGATCTTCAGAAATACTAGCTGTTGGGTTCTGGTACAGTTCCATTATTTTAGACTCACAGAAGTTTTGACCTAAAGACAGAAATACCTGTGGTAAGTCGTTCCATCCTCATAAAGGGAAAAATTTTAAACTGTGAATAAAGAAACAAACAAGCCAAATATGTATTTCACAAACCCCTGTTTCCAAGAATGAATAGTGAGATGTTCATAATAAACAGACACAACTATACCCACCTTCTTGGCTTTGATTTGTATCATCTGAGTCTGCCAAGGCCAGTCCCAATCCAATCTGCTCAAGTAATGACAAATGCAAGGTCTTTGACAAATCCCTAAGGATGCTTTCACCTGTATGAGTATTCTTTACAGCTTCACAAAACACTGTACTAAAATTTGGTCGATGCATCATATATTTAACTACTATAGAAAGGAGTTTCAACTTCAACTGCATGTTCTGTGCATCTCCTTCACACAAATTCAACTGATCCAAGCAGCTCTGTATAAACAAGACAATGGGGAACAAGACAGCACAACAACAGATCATGTAAACTAGGAGAAACACCTGGTTCCAGGCAAGCCAATCCTTGGCATAAGGCCCAGTCTCATCGATCACCACAGTAGCAATATTGTCTAAGACTTGCAAGGAAATGAAAACAATGATAACTTTCTTCTCATTGCCTTGCAGGTAGGGTTTAAAGAAGGACGAGCCGGTGCCAATCAAGACAATCAGGGTAAAAAGCATAATTCCCTTCAGAAAACTAAAAATATAAAACAAATCATCCCATCCATGGGTTTTTGAAGTTCTCTTAATGAAAGATTTGTCCTCTTCCTCGCAGAGTAGATTTAGAGATTTCAAATAGACGAGGGTGGCCATGAATACATGGGTCTGGTAGGTCGTAAGGTAGTTTTTCATAACCACATAGATCCAAACCCCAACCAGCGCAACAGATATCAAAGACAGTGAAAAAACGATCCAACAAAAGGGTTTCAACTACCGAAAGATAATGCCTGGTGCCATCACCGCCCCCCTCAAGATTATAAATAACTGTAGTTACATCCATTGAAACCATGATGTCACTGATACAATTAGCAAAGACTAGAGTAAACTGGTTTGCTTCGAGATCTTTCAAAGTTTCGTTGAAGGGAAATGAATTCTCCAAATCCTTAAATGTAAGGAGGGGTGTGATGAGCTTACTCTCGAGTACACAACGAATTTCTCCATGTTCCAGATATTGCAAGTTGTGAAGCCAGACATCTCTGGTGCTCATGAAGAACCCCATGGACTCCAGGTCGATATCATTCTCCTTGATGGCCTTGTACGAGGAATCCTTCACATAGATTTCCAAAAGGCCTTTGTGTGTGAACCCAAATTCCTCGAAAGGAATGATGAAATGGTAGTCGAATCGAATCTCTGAATGTCGGATTTCAGCTGAACAAAAGGGAAAGAACCCTTAAAATATACCATGATTTCCATTGCAGAAACCCTTGAATTGGACTCCATCCTGAAGATCTGAGATGGATATTTCATTGCATTGCAGTAGCGTCCTGGTAATCACCAAAATGCCGTGCGGAGGGAAGAACACAGGGGAAAATGGCGATAGATTGAAACACACCTTGTGCCATTGAAACCTTGAACAGGGTCACCTTGGGCTTTAGCTTGAGTGAAATGTAAGATTCTTCTACATTGGCACCCACCACTTCACGTTGGCGCCAAAACCCAAATTGTGAAACTACACTAACAAAATGAAATTTGTATTTGTTTAACTTGAATTCTATCATATTTGTGTTTGTTTAACTTATTTTTTTTTTATATTAATAGTATATAATAAAAAATTACTTATCATATTTATATTTGTTTAGCTTAATTTTTTTTATATGTATTAATAGTATATAATAAAAAATAACTTAGTATATTTTTCTAAAATTTTATATGTATTATTAGTATATAATAAAAAATACTTAGTAACATTTTTTTTAATTTATAATGTAAATAGTTTAATAATTAATATTATTTATAAATAAAATATTTAAAAACAAATGTATATAGGTATATTTGTATAGTTATTTTCAAATATATAAGTAATTATAGCTCACCGCTAGGACATTGTCATAGTTAATTTACCCTAGGACATTGTCATAGTTAATTTGGTGTTAACAGTGGAGTTGTAACACATGAGGCTCTGCAATTTACTAAGTTCTAGGGTGTCTATGAATCCATTTGTAGTCTTAGAATTTAGTAAAATATACAACATTGTCAAAATTGTAATTTTTCATTGCCAAACTGATCCACAACTAAAAATGACCAAATAAATGACCAATTGTTATGTGGTCATTTTTTTCTAGATACCTTGTGACCAAAATTGGTCATTTATCTTGGTCTTTTTTAGTTTAGTTTTATCATGTGACCAAAATTGGTCATTTATCTTGGTCTTTTTTAGTTAGTCCGCTTAAATTTATCAATTTTGGTCATTTATCCCTTGAAAAAAATTGTGGTGACCAAAATTTTTGGTCTCCTGGTCACTAATCTCTCATTTTGCACTAGTGGAATGATTTCAAACCAGAGTGTTCCAGAAGTTGGGTTTGAAGATATGCCTATATATGCCAATATTGAGAGATCATCCATTATGAGAGTTAAAAAGATGATGATCCCAGGTAAAACCTTCCATATGAGTCCTTCTAGAGAGTACAAAACATCAACCCTCCGCACTCCATACAGGTTCATTGCTTTGATGTTAAACATAATTTTCAGGAGGGCTAATGGAAAAAGATTTGAAATAGGTTGGGTACCAGTGATATTTTTTGTGGCCACCCAAGGTAGGATATTTAATTGGGAAAATATAGTGTCCAATAGCCTGTCATTTTGTATAAATGCAGCATTAGGAGGAGTGTCCCAGAAGAAGATAGAATTTTATATGAGTTTGATATTGATTGATTGCATTTTATGTACTCAGCCATTTCCATCATTGAAGTGCCAATGGGATAAAGAGCATGCCCCTGTGTATGCTGCCTATAAATTATTCTGGGCTCACAAATATTATAGCCATTACAAGGAGATTTGTGAGAATTTCTTTATGCCATTGTATACATTGATTTTCTTTGTCAAATGTAATTGTATGTCAGAGGAAGCTTTGGAAGTTGTATAAAACAACATAAACTATTATTTAACAAAAGAAGGTGTATATTTAAGAATGTACAGTGGTTCAAGGGATCCTTCCCTTATACCGAGGTATGCTACAGACTATGTGATCCATAAAGAGTCTGTGAGATGGTTGTACATTGATGGAGTGGGAAATTTCCTTTTTGAGTAGAAGAAGGCAATATATCCTGTAGTCCCCTTTTTTGTCAGAAGTTACAAATTTTCCAGGGTAAAAACTACAGCGGAATTTGTTAAGGATTTAGAATATTTTCACGTCAATGAAATGAATTTCCATAGGAATGAACCTAAGGATAAAGTTATAGATTATTGCATAGCAATTGGAGTGCATTTTGAGTATACAAATTTCTGGGATAAAGATGAAGAGATCTTCCAGAATGCTCAAAACATGATAGGTTTGAGGAAAATATTCAAACAAAAGATAGCTACGGTGGGCGGAAAGGGAAAAGCTACTGATAAACTCAAAAGGAAGGAAGAATATGCAGCAAAGAGAAGGCAGGAAAAAGCTCACAGGTTAGCACAAGAAGTAGAGAACTGGTTGCGAGCTGAAGAAGAAGAAAAGAGAAAGACAACTGAAGAGGCAACAAAGAAGATAGAAGAAGAAAAGAAAAGAAAGGAGGAAGAAGAAATACAGAGAAGGCAGAAAGAAAGTGAAGGATTAATATTAGAAGATGCTAATAAGGAAAAAGAGCAAGCAAAAAAGGCAGTTGAAGAATTGAGAGAAGATACACAAGAAGAACAAGACCCTCCTGATCAAGGACAGGCTCAGTATGATATTGATCCATTTGAACCTGGTGTTCTCTATAGTAGTATAGTAGGAGGGGATCCAGTGTCAATAGCTGGGATTGAGTTGATTCCTTTTATTTCGACTGAAGGGGATGAGGTACTTGATTTAAACACCATTTTCTATTGCAAGGTAAAAAAGAGGATTGTTAAATGAATAGAGAAAAAGGTGAACACTGGAGGTAAGATAGGAGTGATGGTGATCGATAAAACAGTGGTTCATGGTACCAACAAAGATTTGCGATTAATAGAGAGGGATAGGGTATCCCTATCCCTGGGCATTGAAGATAATGTGGATAGAATAATGGAAGATCTAGAATAGTCTCAGAAGAAGGTCACACAGTTTAAATATACCTTCAGGAGATTAGAAGAGCCGCGAGAGCATGAAATATTTTTGAAACAATTGCAGAAACAATGCAACAAAGATGAACAACCCATTCAACTAGTGAAGAGATTAGATGAAAAGGTGCTTAAAACTGAAATAGCACATGTGGTAGCTAGCAGTCACTTACTAGAAGACCAATTTCTCCTGATTCAGGCTAACGTGGCGGGTATAAAATCTCAAGCTACTAAGCTTGAAATTACTATCAGATTTCTAGAACCTTTTGATTTGAAAACATAGCAACATATGCCAATGCATGGAAGAAATTTATGAATGAGAAAGCTAAGCCATCTTAGTTGGACTATTTACAAAATTTTGATTAATGATGTAATATATTGTATTTTGAGTCCATAAGCTAAAGGACAAAATTTTGTAAAGGAAAGGTTAGGGGAATCCCAAAAGGCAACGAGGGCAGCTCAAGAGATTTTGATTTTAGTATAAATATAGGCAAGCTTTATGGATTGAAGGACCTTTTTTCAGGCTATCTTTGTGCAACGTTATTGTAAGAAGAACTATTTCATCTTATAATAAAGAGTTTATATTTTCAGCTAGAGAAAGCACTGTGGGGTTCCAAATGCTTGACATGGACTGGTTGGATGCGAACTACTTCTATTTCAGCTTGTTTCTATGAACTGTGAGATCATTCTAACTTATGAATTCTTTCATGTTATGAATGTGCTCCTATTTATTTATGTGAAATTTCCACAATCATATCCGAGTAATGAATGTTTTAATTGACAATGAGCTATCTCTTTGTTTATCTGTCTATTTATATTCATGTATTCATAAATATTAACATCTATCTGTAGTGTTCTTAATGCATGTGATACAATACATTACTCATTATTAATTATAGTATTGCTCCCTAGGGATAGGTTAGATAGTCTTAGTTAGTATCTCTTTGTTTATGATTTAGAAGCGAAAGAGGTAAGACAAGAGGTAAGAACCTGCACATCACATTGTGACATTCTTCGTTATCTCTATAGACTGCACTTAGCTAGGCACTTGCATATCGCACCTAAATATAAAACTAAAAAATACACTTAAATGGTGGACGGGGCCGCAACCAGTAAAATAAGCTTTAACTGTTACTTGAACCACGGTAGTTGGACCATAAACCAGACAGATTCCCCATACAAAACAATAACGAGATAATTGGGAATGCTTATTGGGGAGAATACCTACTGTTGTTACCTACGATTTTACAGGCCTCAACTGTTTTGGCACTAGAAGGAGGGCCACTAGTGCATGGATGGCCGAGGAAATTCGTTTTCTCTAGATTACTCCACCTATGACAGTTCTGAAACTAGTTTTCCTCAGAAACCCACTCCTAAAGAAAAAGAAAAGGGGTATCTCTATCCCATTGATAACGAAGTAGTTGAATATTTAAGGAGGATTACCAGGGCGTATGCAAAGAAGATTGGAGGGTTACCTATTATTCCCGCTTTACCTAGAAGAGAGTATCATAAGAAAGATCATCCTCAATTAGAAGATTCAGTATTTTTGGAAGATCTTGAAGAATTGGTAGAAACATCATTGCAAGAAGTTGTCCAACCTCTGAATCAGTTGGGGCAAAATTCCCCTCACTGTTCTCCTTTTCAAACGCTTGTCCAGTCTCCTCCTCAATCTCCACTCAGAATCATGGCCAATGTGAATGAAAATTAGCCACCTCCATAACCTGCTTGGAGGGATAGATCTCCTTTAAACATGACACCTCCATTGCATGCTATGCCTTAGAATTTTGACAAAACCTTACCCAAGTTTTAACCAAATGAAGGAATTCTTGTGGATGATCATTTGTGGAGTTTTTATTTGGCTTAAGAAGGATTGTAAGCAAGAGAACATGAAGACGTAGTCTACAGATTATTCCTGCATACCCTGAAGGGAAAAGCAGCTTCATGGTACTTTACCCTACTAGCAAACGCAATCACAAATTGTAATATTTTTGAGAGACTATTCAGAAATAAATACAGAATCCAAAAAACTCACGCAGCTTTAATGAAAGGATTAATTTCCCTAAAGAAAGAAAAGAAAAAGGGTACATAATTTCACTCAGAGGTTTGATTCCTACCTGAATAACTTCGATGTAGATGACAAACCATCTGAGCATGCCCTAATTGAGTATTATACCTCATCTCTTGGGCCTGATCTAGCCATGTTTGTCAAGAGATTGGTTAGACCCACTTTGGTAGATACTTATGAAGAAGCTGAGAAGGTGGAGGTGGAAATGGAGAGTATAGAACACTATCAAATGCAATCATACGAAAAAACTTATGGAAACAAAAAGCCTCTATTATTAACTAAGCCTAAGGATGAGTGATCATAGGATTTAGATGGGGTGGTGAAGATGATGCAGAAGCTATCAAATAGGGTAATTGATTTGGAAAAATAAAAAGAGGCTCATAAACAATACAAGCCTTATTATAAAAAGAGAGAAGACAATAGTCAACCCAAGCCTCACCCACACAGTCCCTCAGCCATGAATTTGACAGATGTAGGAATGGATAATTTTTGCACATTCCATCAACAACCTCACTCTGAGAAGAATTACCCACAGTGGATAAATTCTATGACCTTAGTGATGAACCAATTGTTGGATTCTAAGTTAACAGAAACTGTGGAAGAGAAACAGAGAGATCATGAACCAACAGAAACACAAGAAGAAGACACCTTATTTTTATGGGACTGTGTTTCTATGTTCAACATAGAAGATGAAGGTGTCCCTGATGAAGAAGAAATATCAGAGACAAATGTTACAACAAGAAGTCAGAATCCATTAAAAGAAGATAACTTGATACTTCCAAAGATCAAGAAACTTCAAGAGAACATGAAGAAAATAAATAATAATACTCCAATTGTTAACATAACTGAGTTTGTCATTTAAAGCCAGAGCCCCAAGAAATTCAATGTGCCTATAAATGCTACTAAAAATAAAGCTGAAAATTTCAAGAAAAATTTGACTGAGCATGAAATGGGATATGATGTTGTGGAAGACATTAAAAAGGCTAAATCAAATATCTCTTTGTTTGAAATGTGCAATCTACCTCAACAAAAGGAAAAGCTATTAAAATCAATTGAAACACCCATGAAGGAACCTTAGAATAATAACCAACCTGAGGAAGAGATTGGTGAAGCAAGTTCAGGAGGAAAGTCTAAGTATAGAACTCCATCCTTTCTTCTACTTTTGAGATCTTCAATTACAGTCTGCACAATTGTTTGGTCGACTCAGGAGGATCAGTTAATGTCATGCCACTTTCAGTTTGCAAGAAAATAAATGGTCAACCTAATCCAACCACAGGCCAAGTTCTTCAATTAGACAGAACAACAGTAAAAGTGATAGGAGAAATAGAATATGTCCTGGTCCGTTTGTCTACAAATGAGAGGGTATGTCAGTACATAGACATTATTGTAGCAGATATCCTGGATGCCTATGGTTTGGTTTTGAGCTGGGATTGGTCAGCACAATTAGAAAGATATTTTGCATCAGATTGGTTACATGTGTGGTTTCCCTATAAAGGATGTCAGAAACAAATAAAGGTGTTGAAAGAACCTTAAATGAAGTATAACGTGACTTAATTGGAAGGAAAGAATGAACCAGTAAACTCTGTGTTGGGAAACTATTTTATTGAACTGGAGCCAGGAAATTACCAAGCCAAATAAACCAACAGTATATCAGATATCCATCCCGATCTCCTTCATTTCTCATGGGCTGATAAGGTTGATTGTAACATACTAAGATTTAGTTTCAGATGTAGTTAATAATTCAAATTCAGTAGGGGTAGAAATTTTTTGGATTCTTTATTTTGATTGTTCTAAAACATTGGAAGGATCAAGGGATGGATGTGTCCTAATCGATCCAGGGAAAAGAAAAAAAAAAAACATTTTCTTTCATGTAGATTTGAATTTGAATGCACAAATAACACAGCTGAATACAAAGCATTAGTCCACGGACTAAAAAAATAAATATAATTAAAGGTAAAAAATCTGAAAGTGTACGGAGATTCTAAAATTGTTGTTAAACAAATTCGAAACAAAATTCACTGCATATCACTGCATTTGAAGGATTACCAAAATGAAGTGTGGGATTTATTAATAAATTTTCATGCATTCAATATTTCTTTAATTCCTAGAGAAAAAAATGCAGCAACTGATTTGTTAGCTACATCAGCTGCAAGGTTGGTACCTACGAATAACAGATGTTTGATTGAATTGCTTTCGAGGCCTTCTGTTCCATACAACATCACCAATATGAGGGTGTTTGATTATGATAAAAAAATATTGGAATGTTTAACAAATAATGATACATTTAAAGGAGCCATAATAGATGACAAAGAACAACAAGTAGAACTATAGAATGGAAATTTCATTCTGAAAGGAGTCATAACTTTGGAACAGATGTTTGATTTAGACAACAAGTTTAGAAAGCTAGCGAATGTCAAGACTCATAGCTCATCTTTAAAATTCGAGCTGATAAATCTAGGGATAGAGGTTGAAACCAAATATGTGAGTTTGGGGAAGTGTTGTTCACCCAGTGAGAGGAGTAAATCCATCAGTTTATTCAGACAATATAAAGATATATTTGCTTGGACTTACGAAGACCTAAAAACGTATGACACCAAATTGGGGTCAAACCTTATTAGCAACCTCTAAGAAAGATGCATCCAAAACTAGAACCCATAATTCAAAATGAAGTGAAAAAGATGCTAGATGCTAAAATCATATTTAAAGTCAGACATTCAAAATGTGTCTCTAACTTGGTACCAATGCGGAAAAAGTCTGGAGAGATTAGACTTTGCGTAGATTTTAGAAATATTAATCATGAATCAGATAAAGATAATTATCATGTCCCACCCATGGATCAAACACTACAAATGGTCTCAGGTTATGAACTGTTCTCCCTGTTAGATGGATTCTCCGGTTATAATCAAGTATTAGTAGCAGAAGAAGATAGACTCAAGACTACTTTTAGAACCAAGTGGGGGACTTTTGCATATAAGAGAATGCCCTTTGGACTCATAAATGCTGGAGCAATTTTCCAAAGGGCTATGGATATAGCTTTCCATGGTTTGATTGGTCATAGTGTTGTGGTCTATTTAGACGATGTTACAATATTTTCAAAGAAGATGGAAGAGCATGCATTTCATTTAAAATAGATTTTTGAGCGTTGCAGGAAATATGGCATTTC
This sequence comes from Pseudotsuga menziesii, assembly GCA_001517045.1. NCBI lineage: Eukaryota > Viridiplantae > Streptophyta > Pinopsida > Pinales > Pinaceae > Pseudotsuga > Pseudotsuga menziesii. The sequence goes on along the minus strand of LPNX010760417.1, from coordinate 241,491 downwards.
GTTAAATCCTAAGAAATGTGTGTTCACATTCACAGAAGGAAAGCTATTGGGTCATGTTATTTCTAAAAAAAGGATCTCCATAGACCTGAAAAGGATTAAATCCATAGAACATATCCCTTTGCCCCATAATAAAAAAGGTATGCAATCTTTTATGAGGACAATCAATTTCGTGCGAAGGTTTGTGCCAGACTTTGCTCAAATCGTCAAACCTTTGCAGCAAATGGTTAAGTAGAGTGTGCAATTCAAATGGATTGATTCAAAGAAGAATGCATTCAACAAGATCAAGACATCCATTGCTCATGTACCATCACTCAAAATTCCAAATTTTGAAAATTATTTTATTCTGTACACTTTCGCTTCTGATGATTCATTAGCAGTAGTGCTTACACAGAAAGAGGATGGGGGAGATGAGTTCTTGTTATCATTTATGAGCACTGGCCTGCAAGGGGATGAATTGAACTATCCCATAGTTGATAAAAAAGCTTATGCAGTTTTTAAGGTGGTAAAGCAATTCAGGCCATACATACTTAAGAACTGCACCAAAGTAATAGTCCCACACCCAGTGGTACGATCCCTTTTTGTACAAAAGGAACTGGGAGAAATAAGAGGTAACTGGGTGACTACTTTGCAAGAATATGATCTTGAATTCAAACCAACAACCATAATTAAAGGAAAAGGACTTTGTAAGTTGATGGCTGAGAGTCAAAACAATGAAGATAACAGCTGGGATAATGAATTTGAATTACACATGGTGGATGTATGTCCTTTGTTCACAGCTCCAGACTCTTGGTATAGGGATTTAGTCCATTATATTCAAGAAGGATATTACCAGAGCATTGGAGTCCCAAGCAAAAAACAGAATTACGTCTGAAATCAGCCTTATATTAGATTATTGATGGAGTGTTGTTTACAAAGAACTACAATGGAGTCTTTCTTATATGCTTGGAACATGAAGATGCAAAGAAGGTTGTAGCAGAATTAAATGATGGACCCGCTGGAGGCCACTTTTCAGGGGACACAACAACACACAAGATTCTCAGAGCTGGATATTACTGACCGGTATTGTTTAAAGATGCTCATGCTCATGTTAGAAAGTGTGATACTTGCCAAAGGAGCGTTGGGAGGTAGGCCAAAGAAGCAGGACCATTGAAAATAGTGATTATCTCAGAACCATTCGAGCAATGGGGAATTGAAATTATCAAAGAAATCAATCCAAATTATTCATTGCAGCATAAGTACATTCTGACGGAAACTGATTATTTCACCAAATGGGTAGAGGCCATTCCAATACAGAAAGTAAACAAGGATGCAGTTATGGATTTCTTGGAGAACCACATTATGACCAAGTTTGGGGTTCCAATTTCCCTGGTTTTTTATAATGCTTCATATTTTTCATCTATTAAATTTATTGCATTCGCAAATGAAAAGGGAATTAAGCTACACTATTATGCAAACTACTATCTGCAAGGAAATGGTTTGACAGAATCCACAAATAAAAACATGATTAGAATTTTAAAGAAAATAGTTATAGAAAATCAAAGGAGTTGGCATCTAGCTTTTCCTAATGCACTCTGGTCTGATAGAGTCGCACCTAAGAACTCCTTAGGTGTGTCACCCTACAATCTTGTCTATGGGAAAGAAGCTATCTTACCTCCTAATCTTCAGTTGCCATCTTCCAGGCTAGCTCAAGACTCTAGGGGTACTGATAATGAAGTTCTACAAATCTGAATTCACAATCTGCTGAAATTACAAGAGTCCACGTCCAAATCTCAAGAAAGGTTTAAACATCAACAAGAAATGGTGAAGAGATGGTTTGAAAAACACAAAGGTGGGACAAAGGAGTTCGAGGTAGGTGATTTGGTTCTTAAGTGGGATCACCCGCATGATGAGAAGGGAAAGCACACTAAATTCCAACAACTATGGATAGGCCCTTTTTAGATTGCATTGAAGATAGGCCCCTCAACATGCAAGTTGTGAGACTTACAGGGGTGGGAGCATAACTTACCAGTGAATGGTTTAGTTCTCAAGCCTTATTTTCTTAATGGTTTTGATTTTGTTTTTCTTATACATAAATAAATGGTTTGATTTGTTTTGTTTGCTTTAGATTAATTTCAGTTGATTTACTTTTTCTTGCTTGTAAATCTTGGTTTGTTTATGTTTCAATAAATCAGCGCGACTTTTAGTTTTGGAGTTCATCAGAGTTCTGTATAAACTAAAATCTTTGATTAAATACTGCCTGCTATTTACACATACACAATGTTTAAGGATTCTTCAATACTAGCAGATTATCTGAATGGATTATCAACACATTGAAGTCCTGCTTAATACTTATAAAATAACTAAGGATAGAAAAGTCTAGAATACTATTTTGAGGCTACAGTCATTTCACACTAAAAACTGTCCTAAGGGTGTAACAACAAAAGACCCATGGAAAGGAAGCAGGGTAAACAATGTATTATATTTAAATGATCCCATGCCACAGTTGAAATCCAAAAGGCTAACAAGAGTCAAAATCTCCCAAGAAGCAAATATGTACCAAAACACATGCTGAACCACATTAGTGTGAATAAGATTTCCAAATTTCTTCTCCGTCCGTGAGTTAAAATCAAAATATCTCTCACACAAAAGGATACTATGGATAGAGGGGCCTGAATTAAAGTTTAGAAAGAAAGCAATTAGGAAGGACTCAAAAGGACAAAAGTCCAGAAGCACCAAAAGAGTGCAAATTGGCATGGGAATGAGAACAAACGAATATATCTATTCACCATATGTTACAATCATGTGGTGTTTAAGTTGGAAGCTACCCAAAGGAAGAGGTAAAATAAAACTCATATCTTTGGCCTCATAAGAGTTATCAAGACTTTTGAAATCCTGGTTCCCCTTCTTAAATTTGGACTATCATCAATGTTTAAAGTTCATAGATCTTGGATTCTATAAATCCAGATATCTTGAAGAAATCTAATAAAGTGATATCACTGAAACAGTCTGCTGTCTCAAAGGATAAGTTGTTCAAAGCTCTGTGTCTACCAGGTAGTCACCAATTGTTGCAGCTGCAACTATTTTCCCTGAAAATTTTCATTTTTAGGGTCCCCCCTTATTCTTTTAGTGTTTAGATGGCTTAAGGATTTCCACAATTTCACCAAAGTTTGCCTGTGGCTTGTTGTTTTTGAAAGAATTTAGTTTTTTGTCTGCTTATATCGGATGCATAGTCGACTAGCTTTCTGATGCATCGAATACACAGTTGACTACCTTCCCAATATGCCCATCGAAAGCCTTCTGAATTTTTCTCCGATGTATCGGATGCCATTTCATCTATTGTATCGAACGCAGTTGTCGATTTTCTGGAAGCATAGTCGGAAACATCTCTGAGGAGCTGAGTCCCTGTTTAACTATCACTCTCCAATATCCGATTAAGTTTGGAGAAATGTCTCGCCATATTGGTTGTGTATATGGGAATGAGCTGAAGGTGTTAGTGGCTTTGCTGGCCAACGTTGTGGGGGCGTAGTGTCGAATCTATATTGGACTTCACATTGCTTTCTTCGATGCTGAGATAGGTTAGTGTTTCTATCTGCCGATTTGTTTTTCATCCAAGGTCCCGGGCATGAATAATTTAGTTGATCTGATACTATGGGTTTTCATAGAAGTATCACTCCGAGGGTGGGTTAATTTTTTTTCTTTCCCTCCACGTTAATCAAATACTCCCATGGTCGGGCTTATAAAGCCATAGGGTTTTTATGAGGTATCATTATCACCGTGAGGTTACCCATTTGAGTCTGCGCAGCTGTCAATCACTTGGTACAAATCATTCGCCAATGGATATTGTTGTTTGTGTAGGTTGCCCACCATATTGTCTCTAGGTAGGATTTGCTAAAAATTTTATATACCCATTATTATTATTTGTTTTTGACCGCATGTATTTGATAGGGTTAGGTATTTATTTCCTGTTGATTTTTTTTGTTTTGAACAGCGGTGGGTTTTCTTTAGTTAAGGATTCAACATGTCTATTTGTGAACGTCATTTCATTAGGCCGGTTATTTTCTCGCCCAGTCTCTGTGCATCCATGAGTGCATAGTTGACATTTGTTTGGGAAGAAAGGCATGGTACAGAAAAGCGTTTCACTGTCTGCACTACCCCTTTCATTCTTGCATCGTTTTAAACCCTGGGCTGCACAGCCATGTCTTAAGTGATGGTGTGTTTCCGTGGGATGTAGGAGGGGTGCATAGATGATAAGGGATTTTGGGGGGTTTTTTAGCGGTCTGCAGTTTAAGGATTTGTTCTTTTTCCTCAGTTAATTTTTCTACCCAAAGAAGCAAGGTGGTTGTGAAGATCTAGAGTTTTCCCTAACAGAGGTTTTTGTAGGCTAGGGCATATAGGTTTTGCCGATTTCTTGTTGTTTCTTCTCGTACTAAAATCCTATTTATTTGATAAAAGAAGTTATTCAGCATGCATATTGATGGGATGGTAATATTCTGGTTGTTTTTATTGTTGTTTTCAATACATAGCTTGCTAGGAGTAAGTAGATTAAAATCATGTTGCTTGATTGTTACAAGCTAATCATTAGTACAGCAATATGCCACAAAAGTAGAAGAAGAAGTCCTAAGCAGCCGAGGAGGAACTAAAAGTAGAGATAGTAACCAAAGTTGAGTTTATTTATGAAGATACTAAAGCCACTACTGGAGTTGAGCCATAATATAAATGGGGAGAAGTGTACAGAATGATTTCAAACCAGAGTGTTCTAGAAGATGGGTTTGAAGATATGCCTATATATGCCAATATTGAGAGATCAGCCATTATGAAAGTGGCTACCAGACCTAAAATTTTTGCATGTTCAAAGGTGATAGGGTGGATTCTGCCTAGGGAAGATGTAACGAGGATGATATTGGCCAACACTAAGAGGCAGGGTTATGCTGCATATATCCCAACCTATGTATCCATGGCTTATAATTTACCAACACCAAAAACCTATTTGACTTAAATTTGGTTAAAGGAGCTCAATCTAGATATGGTGGTTACAGTTAAAAAAATGATGATCTCGGGTAAAAAGATTTGTACGAGGCCTTATAGAGAGTATGAAACATCAACCCTCCACACTCCATACAGGTTCATTTCTTTGATGTTAAACAAAATTTTCGGGAGGGCTAATGGAAAAAGCTTTAAAATAGGTTTGGTACCAATGATATTTTTTGTGGCCATTGAAGGTACGATCTTTAATTGGAAAAATATAGTCTCCAACAGCCTCTCAGCTTGTATAAGTGTAGCATTGGGAGGAGAGTCCCAGAAGAAGACATAATTTTATATGAGTTCGATATTGATTGATTGCATTTTATGTACTCAACCATTCCCAACATTGAAGTACCAATGAGATAAAGACTGGGCCCCTATGTATGCTGCCTATAAATTATTCTGGGCTCACAAATATTATAGCCATTACAAGGAGATTTGTGAGAATTTCATTACGCCATTGTATACATTGATTTTCTTGGTCGAATGTCATTGTATGTCAGAGGAAGTTTTGGAAGTTGTACAAAACAACAGAAACTATTATTTGACAGAAGAAGGTTTATATTTAAGAATGTATGGTGGTTTAAGGGCTCCTTCCCTTCTATCGAGGTATGATATAGACTATGTGATCCATAAAGAGGCTATGGGATAGTTGTACATTGACGTAGTGGGAAATTTCCTTTTTGAGTAGAAGAAGGCAGTATATCATGTAGTCCCCTTTTTTGTAGGAAGTAACAAATTTTCCATGGTAAAAACTGCAGCGGAATTTGTTAAGGAGATAGATTATTTTCACTTCGGTGAGATGAATTTCCATAGGAATGACTATGAGGATAAAGTTGTTGATTATTGCACAGTAGCTGGAGTGCATTTTGAGTATACAAATTTCTAGGATAAATATGAAGAGTTCTTCTGGAATGCTCAAAACTTGATAGCTTTGAGGAAAATATTCAAACAAAAGATAGCTACTATGGGTGGAAAGGGCAAAGTTGCTGATAAACTCAAAAGGCAGGAAGAAGTTGCAGAAAAGAGAAGGAAGGAAGAATCTCACACGTTAGCACAAGAAGTAGAGAACTGGTTGCGATCTGAAGAAGAAGAAAAGAGAAAGAAGGCTAAGAGGTGGAAAAGAAGATAGAAGAAGAAAAGAAAAGAAAGGAGGAAGAAGAAATACAGAGAATGCAGAAAGAAAGTGAAGGATTAATATTAGAAGATGCTGATAGGGAAAAAGAGCAAGCCAAAAAGGCAGTTGAAGAATTGAGAGAAGAGACACAAGAGGAACAACACCCTACTGATCAAGGACAGGCTTAGTCTGATATTGATCCATCCGAACCTGTTGTTCCCTCTAGTAGTATAGCAAGAGGGGATCCAGTGTCAATAGCTGGGATTGACTTGATTCATTTTATTCCCACCGAAGGGAACAAGGTGCCTGATTTAAACACCATTTTCTATGACAAGGTAAAAAAGAGGATTGTTAAACGAACAGATAAAAAGTTGAACATTGAAGGTAAGACAGGAGTGATGGTGACCGATAAAATAGCGGTTCATGATACCAACAAAGATCCACGATTAATAGCCAGGGATGGGGTATCCCTATCCCTAGCCACTAAAGATAATGTGGATTGAATAATGACAGATCTAGAAAAGTCTTAGAAGAAGGTCTCACGGTTGAAAGAGACCTTGAGGAGATTAAAAGAGCTGCCAGAGCATGAAATATTTTTGAAACAATTGCAGGAACGATGCAACGAAGATGAACAGGCCATTCAGCTAGTGAAGAGATTAGATGAAGAGGTGCTTAAAACTGAAATAGCACATGCAGCAGTTAGCAGTGACTTACTAGAAGACCAACTTTTCCTAATTCTATCCAAACTGGTGGGTATAAAAGCTCAAGCTGCTAACCATGAAATTACTATCAGATTTCTAGAACCTTCTGGTTTTGAAAACATGTAGCAGATGCCAATCCATGGAAGAAATTTATGAATGAGCAAGTTGAGCCATCTTAGTTGGACTATTTAGAAAATTTTGATTAATGATGTAATATATTGTATTTTGAGTCCATAAGCTAAAGGACAAAATTTTGTAAAGGAAAGGTTAGGGGAAGCCCAAAAGGAAATGAGGGCAGCTTAAGAGTTCTTTCTTTTTATATAAATATAGGCCAGATTTATGGATTGAAGGACCTTTTTTCAGGATATCTTTGTGCAATGTTATTGTAAGAAGAACTATTTCATCTTATAATAAAGAGTTTATATTTTTGGCTGGAGAAAGCACTGTGGGGTTTCAAATGCTTGACATGGACTGGTCGGATGTGAACTACTTCTGTTTCAACTTATTTCTATGAATTGTGAGATCGTTCTAACTGATGAATTCTTTCATGTTATGAATGTGCTCCTATTTATTTATGTGAGATTTCCACAATCATATCTAAGTATTGAATGTTTTAATTGGCAATGAGCTATCTCTTTGTTTATCTGTCTATTTATATTCATGTATTCAAAAATATTAACAACTATCTATAGTATTATAAATTCATGTGATACAATACATTACTCATTATTAATTATAGTATTTCTCCCTAGGGATAGGTTAGATGGTCTTAGTTAGTATCTCTTTGTTTATGATTTAGAAGAGAAACAAGTAAGAACCTGCGCATCACATTGTGACACTCTTCATTATCTCTATCGACTGCACTTAGCAAGGCACTTGCATATCATACCTAAATTTAAAACTAAAAAATACACTTAAACGGTGGATTGGGACGCAACTGGTAAAATAAGATTTAACCGTTACTTGACCTACGGTAGCCGGACCGTAAATTGGATGGATTCCCCATACCAAACAATAATGAGCTAATTGGGAATGCTTATTGTGGAGAATCCCTACTATTTTTACCTGTGATTTTCTAGGCCTCAACACACCGTAGATCAAATTCCTTTCTTCATCCAATGACCCATGATGAAAGATCATTCTAACCCATTAATCTAAATGGCGCTTCCACAAAATTTTCAAGTATGATTACTTCCAAACCCTTCAATCAAACAATCCACAATTTCAAATATAGTGCTAACAACATGCATGAAGTTATCCTAGCTTTAATAGGCTGAGCATGTCCTACAATTTGGCACGACACGTAGGTGTGGTGGAGATATGCAGCTGTAGACAATAATCTTGTATGGAGAGTATGCCTACATCTATATGTATATTCCTTAATATAACACTTTTCTAGGAGTGGTCCTATATTTGAAGCCAAGGATGCAATATGTTGAGTCCTTACGGATGATAGGGATTGCATCTAGCTACGGTCGAGATCTACATTCAGTTGTAGATGATTCAGTTGGTCGATCCTATGGACCCTCCTCATTAAGGGGGAGTAGGTTGATGGAGGATTGCATCATCCTTGGTACTATGTACTAAATTAATAGGGATTGATCATCATGCAAAGATATCATGTGTACTGTAGGTAGCGTGGAGGCAAAGGATAAAAAAGATCGATGTGCAGGTGCAAAGGATCAATAATATCAAAGTTCTACTGCAAAGGATCGAAAGGATCGAAGTGATACTGCTATGAAGGATCAAGAAGATCGAAGTGTTATTGGAAAGGATTGAAAGGATCGAAGTGATGCTACAAAGGATCATGAAGATCAAGTGTTGCTGCAAAAGAAAAAGAATATTGAAGTCCTACTGCAAAGGATCGAAAGGATCGAATTGTTACTGCTACAAAGGATCACAAAATCTAAGTGTTGCTACAAAAAGATCAAGTCATCGTGTGCTGCATAAGGATAATACATTGAAGAGTAATTGTTCCAGTTACTAATGAATGTTGACAACTTCCTATGATGTATAGATGTATTACCTTGATACTGATGAATATATTGTCTCTCGTTACTCCTATAGTTGATGATGATGTTGTCAGTAGAATACCCTTTTCGTTAATGGGGAGTGTTTAAATATTGTAACTTCAAAGGATATTCTAAATGTATTTTACTAATGTACCCCAAGGCAGATGTCATTATTCTTCCATCGAGATGTTACTATTGTAATTGGTCATCATAGAGTCATGAGATAAATCCTCCATTATAATTCAGGTCATTAGTACTCCAATGAATAGCATAAAATATTGTTTTTATTCTTCTTGGGTGAAGTAGACCCATACATTTTAGTGGGGCTGACTTGTTTAGGGTAAAATTCAGTTAAGATAAAATGTATAAATAGAGGATTTTTTTTCATCATTAGAACATAAGACTCACTCACTTGTGTAGCGTATACAACAGAGAGAGAGATAGAACAACAAGGAGGAGAATACCCATTTTGGGGTTTTATATTATACATCTTATACACACAAAGTTTGGCTGGGATTTCTTGCCCTTGAGGGTTTTCCAGGATAAATATTATCTATCTTGTGATTATGTTTCTTTCAGTGATTTTACATATGCTATTGTTGTGAATTTGGATTAAACACTAATGATATCTAGTCTAGCATATGAAATCTTAACAAAAAGAGAAGAATTAGACAATAAGAGAGTGATCCACACATTAGCAATAAGGAATAGAGATAAATAATAATCCTCTTCGAGGGAGGAAACTGTTAGCACTTGGTTAGCACCAGTGTTAAATCTTGGAGATATTTTCATATATGGGTGAAACACTTGGCCGGGGAGTAGTCCAATGAAAATGAGGAACAAGGTCTGAAAATTCCTTATCAAGGGACCTTGAAGTACATAAATAAGGTTCTACAGGTTATGTGATGCTGAATATGAACGATGCAGATACATAGTAGAGAAGATTGGTAGTACAAGGTTAAAGGGAGTGTAGGATCGACCATCAGATGAATAGATAAGGTAGATTGATGGATGAAGAGGATTTCGCAGCGACAGATATGTGCGGGGAAATAAATTGTGAGGATTAAAAAATTTGTTGCATCCTTCAAGCTTCAATGGTCACGATGTAGGAGTGTTGAAGATATACGGTTGGGATGGATTTCACAAGGACAACATGCCCAAAGGATTACTTATGTCAAGGCTGTGAAGTATTGTGGAGCCCACTTACTCTGACAACCACGGTCTTGAGCAGGCCAGATCTATGGCAGAGATGCGTTTCGCAGTTGAAATGTGCATGGAGAATAAAACATGTCAGGGGACATGAAATGTTGGTAGACCCCACACCTCTGGATGGAATAGATTTGGAGGGGATCTGATCAATGACTCAGATCTATTTTGTGATCAGGAAGTGCACAGAGTTTAGCAAGAGGAGGTGCCGTGAAATCATGTAGACCCTAAATTTTTGGATGGCAGAGATTGTGGCACCAATTGGATCTATGTTCCTCATGGATTTCATGATAAAAATGTGTGGGAAGGTTAAGAAGACAAAGGATCGCAAAATCGCGTGAGGGATGTATCATGGAATGGTTGAAATTTCCTGTAGAAAACATCTACGGCTATGGTTTATTTCATGTAGCCAAAGGTGCGAGGAGGAAAAAGATCAGTGGAAGTCTGAATTGGAGATGGGGCATGGACAAAATAGATGTTGCATATTTATCCTAGGAGAATAAAACTATTAGAGATATTCTAAAACATCACTTTTAATTAAGGAAGCCTACATCCCATATGCTGCATTTCCATTTTCTATCTAGTGTGTCTGTTACCTCATATTTCATGTTTTATGGGTAAATCGTGGCGAATTTTCCACCTCAGGAGTTTGTTGGGATTTGAAATGATGGTTTAGGATTGATTCCAACTTTTGTCATTGAATTTGGATTTGTTTTGAGGTTGGTCTCGGGAGCCCATGAAACTATAAATGTACCCGCGATAGAGGAAGAAAGGGTTGAACAATTTCATTAAGAATCCTTAGTGCTCGGGTTTTGTAGATATTTTATTTTCTTGGAAGATTTAATGAAAAGTATGCTCTGATTTTCTCTAAGATTCATCAAGATTCTCCTATTCAGTCTCTGTTTCCAATATTTCCATTTCATGTATGTTTTTTCTACCAATACATTTCTAGGTTGTATGTAAGGAATTCATTCTTAATAACCCTCCTTCCTTCAGAAATCGTATTTGTTATGTGTTGGTAATGAATGTGATAGATTTCATCCACAAATAGGTGCTTTGTTCGAGTTATTGTCCCATATTGTCTTTGGTAAATGTGTGCTTAGAGATTCATCCATTGATAGATTCCTCTAGCTCTCACTGGGCTCTTTCCTCATTTCTATCTTTCATCACTCCAAGATAACTTGAATAAACATAATAGCCATGTTGCCTCAGATTTCATAAGATAAATGCACTTTCATTATTGTTGTAAGTCCCTTGAATATTTTCAGGTTGTGGCTCCATTTCTCAATGGTATTCCTTGTATGTTTGTTTCACCATCTTTAAATATGCAAATGTCATGTTCCCCTCACAAATATAGCCTTCTGAATGTTTTCTTAAATCCATATGTATATGTGAATGTTTCTGTGACAAAGAGAGATCCCTCTCTAACTGTATTGGCTAGAGTACAGCCTAAATATTGGTTTGAAATGGTTACCTCTATGACTTCCTACCACAACCATAGGAAAATTACATGGTGCTAACATCTTGGCATCATTGTCGGGGACTAATCACTATTATCTCCTTGGAAAAATGACATTGTCCTAGTTCTAAGTCCTAGTTGAGTAGCTGGTCATAGACACATACTGGTTGTACATGCTCTCATGACTCCACACAAATTTTGAAGGTGACTCCACTGGGAAATACTGGCAGCCAGAAGAACCAACAAAAGGATAAATCCTGATGCAGAATATTTCTAGGACATTTTGATCCAGAGAGTCTAATTTGAAGGGCCAATAGACTGCAAAGGCTAGTTAGAACTCTTTCCTTCTCTGCTAAAGGTGTGCCCATAGATTCATCCATTGATACATTCCTTTGGCTCTCACTAAGCACTTTCCTCATTTCTATTTTTCATCACTCCAAGATAATTTGACTAAACATAATAGCCATGTTGCCTCATATTTCATATGAGAAATCCACCTTCATTATTGTTGTAAGTCCCTTGCATATTTTCAGGTTGGGACTCCATTTCCCAATTGTATTTCTTTTCTGTCTGTTTCATCATCTTTAAATCTGCAAATATATTGTTCCCCTCATAAATATATGCTTATGAATGTTTGCTTAAATCCATATGTATATGTGAATGTTTATGTGACAAAGAGGTGTCTTTCTCTAACTATATTGGCTAGAGTATAGTATAAATATTGGTTTAAAATGGCTGCCCATGTCACTTCCCACCAACCATAGGAAAATTATAGGGTGCTAACAAAACCTCCTTGGACAATGTACTAAGTACACAAGACAAGATAATATACAATGACCAGTAAATGATAATATCTCCTTCCTATATATAAGAGACAAAGGTGTACAATAACAACTAAAATACCCACTAATATACCCAAGCCAACATAAATAATATGTAATGCACCACAATATAGGGGGATATGCACCACACTATATTGGGTAATGTGTCATCATTAAGGGCTTAACAAAAGCTGAGGCCCATGATAATATAGTGTGATAATAAAAGTTGCATTCATCTATATAAGAATCCATTTGTTCGTGACAAGTCAAATCACATAGAGATGAGATACCACTTCATTAGAGACAATGTTCAGAGAGGAGTTATAGAGTTATGGTACATTTCCACTTATGAGAAAGTGACAAACATTTTGATTGTTGAAATTTAAGGGTTAGTGGAGTTGCAACACAAGTAGTAAAATTAAATGCATGAACATATAAATTTAGATTCATAATAATGTTTGTTGATAAAATTTTAAACTATAATAAAACATAATTTAATCTGTTTAAACTTAACGCTCCATTAGTCACTGAGTTGATGTTGGTCCTCGAGAATCATCAAATTCCATGTACAGTAATAACATGATTGAATTATGAGCAATATGCATCATCAATAAAGAAACATAACGAATATTTGAATCAACCTTATACTAAGATACTTTAGGTTGATCTTGTCACCGAAGGGACAAGTCAACTAGGAAAACAATTGACATACCTTGAGAGAGAGGGTTAAAGAAAATAGAAACAGACCTTAGAGTCTTAGTCAACAGGTAGAGAGGCTCTAATCCAATCCACATGATTGAGCAGTTCAATCATACCTAGTACAGTCACACTAAATGCACATAGTGACTCATCACAGGATACACTCACTCATGCTGAGAAACCCATAGATAAGGTAATCCTCATGATCATGCTGAGGAATAAACCCATTGTCTACATAAAGCAATCCCACGGTCACTCTAGGTAAGAAACTGAGCACCCACAAAAAGTAACGTCACATTCATGGTGGAGCATAAGCTACAGACCATACAAAGGTCATGAGAACAAGCTACCAAGTGACAATCGAGAGGGTCAAAATAAAAAAACCCACATACCCGCAGGATAAGGTGAACCATAAAAGGTACACAAACGACTCCTTTAGGACCAACAAGATGAGTAAACCTTTCTCTCTCTCACGGTACATTATTTTATATATTTTGTCATAACTCTATAAGGGAGATCCAAATAGATGGTATGAAGGCTTTGTACTTAATATTGTTCCTAAGGGTTAGGTGCTAGTGACATCTTCAAGGGGTGGACAATACCTTGTGAAGAAACCTAGAAATAACCGATTAGAAGAGGGGACACCACATGTAATTATCTTCCATTCTTAAAGAACAGATTTCAGCCCTAGGATGAGTTTTAGTCTCACACATAATCAAGTAGATGAACCCCTATACCTTGGCTAGGTCATCCATTCTCCGAGAGAATGGTCCTTTGTACTAAGTTGAGTTTCAATCTCACAACGAAAGTTGATCCACTACATGTAGGACTTACTTTGACATCGTGTCCATGGTCCCAGAACATAATATGTCTCTACCTCTACCTTCGTGATCTACTTGGATATCACATCTATGGCCCCACATACGAATACCCTAGAGGAACATAGGGGTCCTATCCACATTCTATGGGATTTAACATGACATCAACCTGCTTGGTCCTAGACCAAAAACCCCAAAAGACTTCTGGGGCCCTAGGGTACCTTCTAGGGTCTTATTATGCCCTAGTTAACTAACTAAGGTACCATCCACCCTGAGAATGGGTCTCACAACTGCACTAACTTTTACACTGATGAGATCCTTAGGGCAGGTCAAGTTAGTGTTCATGTGGATAACACCTTCCTCGGTAAGGAGTGCTCATTTTTGTAGCTAGGAAGTTTTTACCCTAGTGATTTTTCCTAAGTCACTTAAAAGGGGAAAATATCACCACCCTTGCACTAAATGACTTGAGATAGGCATTTAATTTTACTTTAGGGACGTCACATTTAATGAACACAAATTTTGAGAAAGTGGAGGAGCATGAGGTTCGTGCTACTTGGCACTAAATTTGAGGTCATTTATTGCTGCAATTTTCCAGATAGTTGGAGGGAACGATTTTTCTTACTAAATGGGCATAATTTTCTATGCAAATCATTGTTATTGTAGAGAGCATGCAGACCAATGTAGAAGGAAACTTCATTGTGCATAGTTTTTGAGATACTTCTTTTGTATTATAACTGACTATATAGCGTGTGTTTAGCACATATTCTAATGATGTTGTATTGTCGAGTATAAGCAACATTCTGCCATAGAATTTCCAGAATTGGTGACAGTATTCACATGTTTGAGAGAAGTGGTTTCTCTGTCTATTACTTGCTGTACAAATTTTTCAAAAAAATACTACTCTTTCAAATAGGTTTTGCTTGGGCAGTTTTTCTCGAGCCGTTTGACAAAAATGCAGTGTCTGAATTTTTTTTCACGGTGCATTTGTTTTCAAATTATTCCTTAAATATGTGTTATTCCATTCATGTTTTCCAATCATGTCAAACATGAGAAACACAAATTCCAGAATTAAACTTTAACACTGAAAACTTGGAAATAAAACTCGGATTCGAAAATTTCATTAAAAAACTTAAATATGATATAAGGATAAATATTACTTGAATTTCAGCGATCAAGTGTGGTAAATATTTTCTCTGTAACATCCTTTATTCTATTATCTTTTTTCTCTACACCGGGAGCCTCTGTTGCGTTCTCAACTAATGAATCGACCCTTCCTTTTTGCAGCGTGAAAAAATCAATAACATTTAATTCACCATCTACCACGTTTACAATTTAGGTTTTGTTAAAGTTTCAAGGATGTCGATCAGTAACAATGGTAGTATGCAAGAAATGCATTGTCGTGAAAAGGGAAAATATTTTTGCAAAACTCCTCTTAAGAAATGGCTTGTTTCCCAAAAACCCGTTTCCATCCCAACGTGTTTCTATCAGGTTTTTTCACTGAAACATGAACGATCATCCCATTTTTTTGTAACACTGTGTCATTCATGTCCTTTTCCCTTTTGGTTCTTAAGAACTATCCAAATACTATCTGACCTACATCATACATTGCTACAATGAGACACAAACTCCCCATTTTCTTTAATTCTCTTCCATCGGTTCACCTTGTGTTGTCGCCAAGATGACAAGCTTGTCATAACCATTGAGCATTATGGAGACAGTTAAAGACATTGCATATAGAGATAAAAAAATATCCCAATGAAGAAGTGGAAAGAATATCTCATTCCTTCAAAGTAACAAAAAAATATTCCAAAAAAGAAGTGGCAAGAATATCCCATTCCTTCCTGACAAATATAAACTTATGGAGCCCCAAAACATTGAGAATCTTTTGGAAAGATTTTAACAACCCAATATTTTTCTTCTTCATCATTATGGAGCATCATCATACATTGCGACTTGAAATCTCTAAAACAAACAAAACATAGATTTAGATGACTTAGGCCTTAAATAAATCAGTTTATATAAATGCGTTTAAATTTCAACAATATATAGTGTAGCATATGAAATATTAACAAAAATAGCAAAATTAGACAATACGAGAGTGATCCACGCATTAACAATGAAGAATGTAGATAAATACCAGTCCTCTTCAAGGGAGGAACCTCCTTACACAATGTATTAAGTACACAAGACAAAATAAGATAAAATGATCACTAAATAAGAATATATCAATCCTATATATAGAAAGGTGTACAATAACAACTAAAAGACCCACTAATAGACCCAAGGCGACATAAATAATATGTAATGCACCACACTATATGGGGTAATGTGCAATCATTAAGTGCTTAATAGAAGCTGAGGCCCATGATGATATAGCGTGATATTAAAAGTTGCATTCATCTATCTGAGAATCCATTTTTCCATGAAAAGTTAAATCACATACAGATGAGATACCACTTCATTCGAGACAATGTTCAGAGAGGATTTGTAGAGTTATGGTACATTTCCACTGATGAGAAAGTGGCAAGCCTTCTAATTGTTGATATTTAAGGGTTAGTGTAGTTGTAACAAAAATAGTAAACTTAAATGCATGAACATATAAATTTAGATTCATAATAGTGCTACTTAATAACAATTTAAACTGTAATAAAACATCATTTTCATCTCTTTCAACTTAACACTCCATTAGTCACCGTGTTGACGTTGGTCCTCAAGAATCATCAAATTCCATGTACAATAACAACATGATAAAATGATTTGCAATAGATATCAGTGATAAAGAATCATAACCAATATTTGAATCAACCTTATACTCATATAATTTAAGTTGATCTTGTCACCGAAGGGGCAAGTCAACTAGGAAAACAATTGATGTACCTTGAGAGAGAGAGTTAAAGGAAATAGAAATGGACCTCAAACTCTTAGTCAATGGGTAGAGAGACTCCAATCAAAGCCACATGATTGATTAGTTCAATCATACCCAATATAGGCATGCTAAGGACACACAGTCAATCAACACAAGAGACATGTATTCATGCTCTCACAGTCATGCTGAGAAACCCACAATCCACACTTGAAGGGGATCCTCATGAGGAATAAATCCACACTCCACATAAAGAAATATCACTGTCACTCTGAGGAGGAAACCAAACACCCACACAAAGTAACTTCACGGTCATAGTGGAGAACAAGCTACACACCATACTAAGGTCATGGTGGAGAAAAAGATACAAACCTTACTAAAAACACACATTCGCATAGCAGGGAGGATGACCACGCTAAGATAGAAACCACCATTCAGGAGTCACATTACAGGAGATCGTGACTATCATGCAATGAAGGTAGAGAAGTCACGCAGAGGTGAGCCATAGAGGGATTTAATAATATAAGCCATGGTAAGACCCACGCGGAGATGCCCAATCAGGTGAGGGTATAGAATAGTGTAAGTGTAGAGGAATTCATGCTCAGGGTCTCTTGGGAGAAGTGTTCTCACATTCACACAGAAGGAGAGTACTCATGGTCACACAAGAGAGTGCTCACGGTCGTGTGGGAGGAGTGTGCTCACGATCGCGTAGGTGGAAGAGTACTCACAATCGCATCGTAGAGTGCTCAGGGTCGCACAAGAGGATGGTGCTCACGATTGCACTGGAGGAAGAGTACTCACGGGATAGGACCATGGTGATGTTGTAGTCACGGTAAAGGTAAACCATGCAAATGCTGAGTCATGCAGGGAGAAACCAGTCACAAAAGAACAATGAGGGGAGAGTCTATTAGAGAAGATGTGAGATAGCCCAACAAGACATGGGATAGTCGATACATACAGTGGTGAACTATGAGAAAGAACTAGTCACGTAGACAGCCATGCAGATGCAGAGCATAGGTAGTATACAGGAAGACCAATCACACGAGAAGAAAATTCAAACAGAGCATACCACATCACGCTAGCAGCAGGCGAAAACAGGTAAGTGAGATTCATTCGATGGATGATCTAACATGATAGATAATCTCTCTTTTTATAAGGTTAGGTTGACTTAGGATAAGGCCCAAGGTCCTAAATAAAACAAGAAAAATAAATTGGTGGAATTAACGTAAAAAATAAATAAATGAAGTAATAATATAGGGTGGTAAAAAAGGTAAGATATAAAAATCCAATAAAACCATAACAATAAATGGTACAATGGTCCTTTAATAAAACCACAAGGGAAATACACTTAGCATAGTGTACCAAATAAAATCCATAAAGTAGGAGTCATCCTAATCAAAGGTACACATAAGTAAGAGTGTCAGGACTACGTAAGGTAAAGGACGAGGTGCCAACTAAGAGGGTCACAATAAAAAACTCTCATACCCACAAGATAAGGTGAACCACTAAAGGTGGGAAAATGACTCCTTTGTGATGAACAAGACTAGTAAACTTTTCTCTCTCAAGGTACATTCTTTTATATATTTTGTCATCACTGTATAAGGGAAAGATCTGAATGGATGGTAGGATTCTTTAGTCCTCAATATTGCTCCTAAGGGTTAGGTACTAGTGACATCTTCAAGGGGTGGTCAGTCCCTTGAGAAGCAACGTAGCTATAATTGATTATGAGAGGGGACATCACACATCATTATATTCCATTATTAAAGAATGGATTTCATTCCTAGGCTGAGTTTCAGTCTTACACTGAATCATGGTGATCAACTCTTGGACCCTGATCAGGTCCTCCATTCTCCTATAGAATGGTCATGAGCACTATGCTGAGTTTCAGCCTCACATTGAAAGTTGATCAACTACCTATAGGACTTACTTGGACATCGTGTCCCTCCTCCAAGACTAGAATATGTATCTTCCTCTACTTATGGGATCTACTTGGACATCGCGTCTATGTTCCCAGACAAGAATACCCTATAGGTACATATGGGGCCTATCCACATTATAGGGGATTTTCCATGGCATCAACCTACTTGGTCCAAGACCAAAAATCCCAGGAGACTATTGGGGGCCCTAGGGTACCTTCTAGGGTCTTACCCTATGCTAGTTAACTGACTAGGGTACCATCTTATCTGAGAATGGGTCTCATAGCTGCACTAATTTTAACACTGATGAAATAATTGGGGTGGGTCAAGTTTCACCTTCCTCAGTAACGAGTGTTGATTTTTGTACCTAGGAAGTTGTTCCCCTGGTGATTTTTCCTAAGTTATTTAAAAGGGGAAAATATCATGACCCTTGCATTAAATGACTTGAGATACGCATTTTATTTTACTTTAGGGACCTTGCATTTAATGAGCACAAATTTTGAGGAAGTGGCTGAGCATGAGGTTGGCAGTGCTTGACACTAAATTTGAGGTCATTTATTTTTGCAATTTTCCAGAGAGTTGGAGGGCATGATTTTTCTTACTGAATGGGCACATTTTTCCATGCAAATCGTTGCTATTGTAGAGAGCATGCAGAAAAATGTAGAAGGTAACTTAATTGTGCATATTTTTTGAGACACTTATTATATATTCTAACTGATTGTATAGCATGTGTTTGGCACATATTTTGATGATGTTGGATTGCTGAGTATAAGCATAATTCTGTCCTAGAATTTCCAGAATTGGTGACAGTCTTCAAATGGTTGAGGTAAGTGGTTCCTCTATCTATTACTTGTTGTACAAATTGTTTAAAAAAACATACTCTCTCTCAAAAAGGTTTTCTTTTTTTATTAGGAAATTTTGTTTAATCCATTTGGCAAAAATAAATTTCATAAGTCATTTAACAAAAAAACAGTGTCTAAAATTTTTCATGGTGCATTTGTTATTAATTTCTGCCTTAAATATGTGATATTTCACTCATGGTTTCCAATCATGTCAAACAAATGAAATATATGATATTCCATTCATGTTTTCCAATCATGTTAAACAAATGAGAAGCACAAAATTGTCGCATTAAAATTTGACACTTAAAACATGGAAAGAAAACTGGGATTGGAAAAATTCATTAAAAACTTACAAAATATGATATAAGGATAAATCTTACCTGAATTTCAGTGATCAAGTGAGATAATTTTTTTTTATGCATCGTCCTCTATTTTAGTATCTACTTTTCTCTACACTAAGAACCTCTGTTTCGTTCTCAACTGTAAAAATTTGATCTACAAAAAGATCTAGGAGCATAAGAGACTCTCACAAATCGAGTTAGTTGATAAAAATAGAAAAAAAGATTGAAAAAAGAACAAATTTACACACACATGTGAGCACAAAGTTGAAATTATTCAACTCTCTAACATCTGGCTGAGTTAATAACGGGTATATATTACATATGGATCAATTTGTGAGGCTTAGCAAACCAAATATGAGTGTACATCTGACATGGCCAAAATTAGCCTCAATCCCCCGTAGGTGGACCAAACAAGCTCCATCTCTGCCCAAACTGTCACGAATCATGGTGTGGACATGGCTGCAGTGTATTGGGGAAATCATGTCTCACAAGCATGCATGGGTGAGAAAGTAGAGATGTGTGGGAGGCTCAATGTGACAATAAATTCTCCTAGAAGAGCCAAAATGGACAAAATAAACCAATAACACCCCCTAGTCAAACCTAGATCATCCAAATCAATAATTTAGAGCTGTAAGACATTAAATCAGGGCGCACATGTGCTACTTTGAACAACTATAGTGTTGGTGCATGTGTGAAAGGACTAAAAATAACCACTTCACCTCCTAGACCAAATTCCCTAAGTCTAAACCATAGCAATTTAATGCTAAGAATAAAATGAAATTGACTAAGGTTATAGACCAAGGTACTAAGTGTTGGATTATTTTTCTAACACCCCCCCTTAACCATGACTTAGTACAACTCATCAAAATATTATTGGAGGCATTGGAAACAAATTCTCAAGTCACCTAATTACAAACAGAAATTTATTTGTCCATGTAAAATGAGGATAAGAGGAAAACCTCATGGGAACAAAACCTCCCCACAAAAATGGAAATGGGACTGAAAATATCTAAGTGAATGGAAGACATCACCATCCATCACTCACTGCAAGAAATGATCTCAAGTAATTGAAGGTATTCTCAGTAAAACTCTTGGTGAATATGTCGGCAGTTTGCTTAATGGATGGACATTACTGCAATGCAATCACCCTGTCATGCAATAAGCCTCAAATGTAGTGCATATGGATATATATATGATTTTTCCTCTTCCTCTATACTATATATGTAGATATATTTATGGAACTTTTATTTTCACAAAAAATGATAGTGGGTGAATCAAATGCAACATCAAGCTCCTAAAGAATACCTTGCAACCACACACATTTTGTGGTTGCATTCACTGCTCCCCTGTATTTGGACTCAGTTGAAGAAAGAGAATTTGTGTGTTTTTTCTTACTAGACCAGCAAATGGGACCATAAAAAATAATAAAAACAAAACCTTAAGTGGACTTTCTGTCATTGGGATATCCATCCAAATCCGAATCAGAAAATCCTACTAGTTCTAGTGAAGAACTAGATGCATAGTGTACCCTTAAACTCTTTGTTCCTTGAACATACTGAAGGATATTTTTGGCTTCCTTCCAATGGAACTCATGTGGATTCTACATCTACATCACTGAAAGCATAATCTTAATCAGTTATGGTATGTGTAAGGTACAACAAACTACAAACTAGCTGCCTGTATATGGAGCAATCTACCAAAGGAAAATCACCAAATTCAATTAGTTTTATGCGAGAAAGAAATGGGCACTTGGGCACTTGGATGCCTTGCAATCAGCCATTTTGAAATTTTTTATGAGGTATTAAGAATACTTGTGTTGTATGAGCATTATGTCTCTTTCATATTTCTCAATTTCCAATCTTAGAAATTGTTTTAGAAATCCGAGATCATTTATTGCAAACTCGTTGTGCAGAGATGCCTTAATTGATCCAATTTGTATGGTGCATCTCCCTGTAATTAATAGTTCATCCAAATACAGTAAAATACCCTGAAATACATCATCATTTCTCTGCAAATACACATTTTGGATCATATTTTCATCGAGTGAAACCAATTGAGAGAAATAAAAATGATCCATTTTAAAGCATACCAAGCCCTTGGGGCTTGCTTGAGCCCAAAGAGTGACTTTTTCAGCCTGAAAAAAAGTGAAAGATCCTCTTGGAAACATTCAAGTTTCTGCATGTATATCTCTTCCTATAGTTTACAATAATTCACTCATTACATCCATGTGGTGAACCTCCCAACATTTACTAGCAGCAATGGATAGAACTAGCCTAATTGAATCCATCTTTGCAATCGGTGCAAAGGTCTCGGTGTAGTCAACTACTTGGAATTGAGAAAAGTACTTAGAAAATAATATTGCCTCATACTTAATATCAGAACCATCTACAATAATTTTGGTTCGAATTACCCACTTACATTGCACAAGCTTCCTCTTGGGAGGAAAGGGAACCAATTCCCACGTTTCATTCTCTTGGAGAGAATTGAATTCATCTTTCATGGCTAATTTCCACCTTGGATCATGAAAATTTTCCTGATATGACATTGGATCAGATCCAATCATCATATAAAATTTTTCAGCAAGATAAATTTCACTTTCATAAGAGCCATTGTGAAATTGGGATCTTGTTTTCCTAGGATCTAAAGGATTGCCTGCTAGATCCCCAACATCTTGTATGGTTTTCTCAACCCATTTGGAACTTGAAGGTGAGTCATGTACATAAATTTCATATTCGGCCATGTCATTATCAGAATTATCAGAAAAATCAGACCTTGAATTATTACTTACATCATCATGGTGTTGGGGAGAAGAGCATTCCCTCAGTGCTAGCTCAAAATCTAGTATGATCTCCTCTTCGAATTGCACACTCCTCTCAATGAAATTTTTGTGTGTGGATGTATCAGAGAGATTATAACCCTTTCTGTATTCACTATAAACAACCATGATACATTTTTTTTCCATTTGGCTGCAATTCCTTCCGCTTTTCTGATGGAATTCGAGCCCATTCCCTTGAGCCAAAAATTATAAAATGCAAGACATTTGGTTTGTGGCCAAACCAAGTCTTGTAGGGTTTTTTCCCTTTCAATGATTTATGTAAATCCCTATTCTGAATATATGAAGCACAGTTCATGGATTCATCCCATATCTTGGGACTCAAGTCCTTTTCCTCAATCATACATGTGTCCATCTCTTTGAGAGACCTATTTTTCCTCTCTGACACACCATTTTGTTGTGTTGTGTAGGGACCGAATGTTGCATTTGGATGCCACATTCCTCACAAATACGCTGCAAATTTTTATTTTGAAATATATTTACCATGATCATTCCTAAGGATTTTAATCTTATTCCCACTTTGGTTCTCCACTAGGGCCTTCCAAATCTCCAATGTCTCGAAGACTTCATATTTTAACTTAAGGAAGTACACCCAACAGAACCTCGAGTAATCATCTATGAAAGTGAGAACATACCTTGATCCTTAATAGGAGGGAGTGGGAAGAGGATGAATGAGATATGAGTGTACCAATACAAGTGCTTTGGTGGCTCTCCTTTCCCTCCCCTTCTCATAGATGTTCTCTAGATGCTTTCCCACTACATAACCAATGCATGCTCCATTGGAAGATTTGATTGAAGGAATCCCTTCCACCATCTAATCGCTGTTGAGTTATTGAAGGTATTTGTAGTTCATGTGTCCAAATATTTAATTCCATACCTTGGAGGTCTCATTGACATGAGATAGGAGTGCTTTCCCTATGGAATTAAGAATAAATTTAGAGTATTTATACATTCTAGCTTGGTGATATGCATACCCCAATGCAACAAATTTGTTGGAGAAGATTACTTCTATCTCTACCAAGTCAGGAGTAAATGTTACTCTCTTGGCTTCTCTAGTATGTTTCATTTGGTATGCTGACAACAAATTTTCTTCCAAATCAGGTACATATAGGACATCATTGAAATAGCCATGGTCAAGGTCGATCCTGCCAACTCCCTTGGAATGGATCTCAGATTCATATCCAGTTCAAACAACTGGGTCACTATTTGAATGCATGGAAGAGAAGAGCTCTTTGAAAGAGGCCATATGCTTGGATGCTCCTGAATCAATAATTAAGGTGGAGGGATCAAAAGAACCTACTACCAAGGCATGACATTTCTGTTTTTTCTCAGAACCTGAGCTGTCATGTTTCTTCCTTGCAACATCTGGGATAGGGATGTTGTTTTTCTACAGCAACTGCACCATCATGTCAATGTTCTTCTTCATGAATGAGCTATATGGATGCCATCCCTTATGGAAATAGGTATGTTATCACAAACCTTTTAGTTTCCTATGTGAGGTGGATCCAAGATGGATGGTAGAGGGACAAGCAACTAAAGAGGTAGAACCAAGACTGCCTAGACCCACAAATGGATGGTTATCACGCCAATAAAGGAATCCTTCACTTTATGTGTCTTAGCCCAAGAAAACAAAGGGGGAGACCTAGATCTACTCTTGACAGGAGATATCAAACCTAGACACCATATCAAATCAAATAGACTTGAGGTACGTAAGGTGTAAGGTAATTCGAGACCTTAGATCTATGGAAGGTGTCACTTAAATGTGCCAAGGCTTTAGACAAGGGTTCTAGACAAATGAGGGCTGATCCAATGTGGAACACAGGTGACCTAAGCGGGTAAATATTATATCTAAGGTTGAGGTACTAGTAACTGATGAGGATATCCGCTACCTTGGGAAATGTGACCAATGCAGGGAGGGAAAGGACACTATTTGGGCTATCTAGTACTAATGGATAGACTCGATGATAGATATGACAATATCAAAGATCCCAAGTCATCAAGGAAATATCAGATTGCAAGGAAAAGAGGCCAAAGAGGGGCTAGTGCTAGGGTTGGATATTAGTTCCTATTGGAGCTAGGGTAATAGAGTCAGTGTCTGCCCAAGGTTGGAGTGGACCCACCTGTGAAATACCCCAATCTATGGAACCAGAAGATTATTTGGCCAAAAAATTCAGTCTATCAAGGAAACCAGCAGTGAGGTGGCTAGCGCTAGGGTTTGGAGAGGAATATCCTTATATCTAGGAAAATTCAGAGACCATCAGCTCAGCATTGGATGGTAAATGGGGTGGGTATGACCTGATCTACAAACCCAAGTTGGAAAAATGTCAAAAAACTCAGATCTGGGAAAAAGTCCAAAAAATGATGAGAAGTGCTAGGATCCCAGAATATAGTTTCTCAGATATAGGGCCTCCTGTCATCCTCTATATCAGCATTGAATATGATTTGGAGTGAGGAGGACCCGATATACAAACCCAGTTTGTTATTTTTCTACAAAAATCAGATCTCAGAAAAAGTCAAAAATTCAGTAAGGGGCGCTAGTGTTTGAGAAGGCAGTTTCTCAGATCTAGGGAAAAACAAGAAGAATTAGATCAGTGTTAGGGGTGAATTGGTGAGAGGGAGGCCTAATATATGAAACCCAGCAGTGGTTTATCCAGAGATCAAGCGGTTTATTTTGTGGTATTTTTTGTTTTTTATTATTTATGGATTTTTTAGAAAAATGAAGAAAAGCATGTGTCAATGGGTTGAGATTTGGAAGAAAGGAAATAACCTATAGATATTACTTGGAAATCCTTGTATATTCCTTGAAGGTGATGATCCCTGCTATCCCGATCGATTTGAGAATACCTGTGTGATTTCTAAGCCCAACATTTTGCTCCAAGTGACCAATGTGCCCTCTCTCTTGCACAAGCAAATGTCAACAATATCATTTTTTTGTATCATGAAAGAAAAGAAATATCTACAGAAAATTAACAAGATGAAATCATAGATCAAAATGAAACTAATGAAATCCCCCTGTCACAGATAAAACGAGTCCAAGCGAGATGAGGTCCCCTTGCAAAAACGCCCAAGATGAAGTCGCCCTCCTGTAGACAAGACAATGATCCAAAATATATATATATATATATCTCACACAAATTTCCTGAATGCTAGGAATCAAAATACTTTCCAATCACCATCTAAGAACACCAGATGCAAAAGAGATCCAAAAAAATATCCACAACAATTTTTTTCTATTAATCAGATCCAAGAGCCAAAGACCCCTTACAAACTAGAAGCTCTCTCATTTAAAAAGGAATGAGAGAACCAAAATCCTAACCACTTTCAAAACAAGTGGGTAATATTAAAATATATAAATGTTCTAATCAATGGTTGATATGAGCTCAACATACAATACATGGATCAATATAACCATAAAGTACCAAAGTGGACTAGATCACCCAAAAAGAGGGTATCCCACTCAACAAGAAATAAATGAAGCACATGGTGGGTCCATGGAGTGTTAACTAAATCCCTATAGATGTCCCCATGGCACAATAAAATAATATAATATTTTAATTTTTTAACGTTGTTCCTCCTTGAGGAAATCGTGAGCCTCCCAAAAGCTCCAGAAAATAATATAAAAATTCCTAAAAAATAGGTGTGGGCCCAATCAGGTGCTGCAACTACTGGAGAAGGTACAGAAGACATAACACTAGTCATCATGACTCATCCCATGTTATTTCCTTACCTCAATATCCCAAATCAATTTCCTCATTAGTCATTTAATCATTTATTAATCTCCCTTGGGAAATGTGAACCTGCAAAAGTTGCCTCCTATGGTGCCTACGTTGTCCAACTGATCCCACCAGGATCTTTGGGATGGGGGTAATATGGTACAATCAAGTGGATTCACCCCCTATTCCTCATATAGCTCCCTAGGATATCCAATAAAAACATCTCCCTGCTCAGACACATCATCCACTAAAGCAAAACTGCATTAGAAGGGTAAAATGAGCCTGATCATCTCTGCAAGTGAATATAATTGAAAATAAGCTATCTCACTAGAATCATAGAGTAAATATCCATATAGGGTGAATACTCACACCCTTTCTAGGTCTCTTCCTAATCATTAACAATATCCAATAGACAAAATAATCACCTGTAAATGGCCAGATACCAATAATATAACTCAATATTATCCATATTTTGCAAGTGTTACAAGGCTAAGACATGCTCTACAAATCATTTAAGTAACAATCATAACAAGTAGCATTCACCTAGCTTGCAGTACATCAACCAAATACATATATAGGATTTTTATTTATTATTACTTAGACCAAACTTTTAGGACTATACTCACTTCATAGTTGTAGCCAATTTACTAGTGAGGGGTGAAGGCTAAAATTGACAAGGATAGGTAAAAGGATGAATACCAACTTAGCCTCATGAAACTTTGGATATGGAAAGGGAATACTCCCTATAACCACATGCCGGACAAATCACAACACAGGGAATGGAAGTTCCTCACAAATGGTTGAATTCTTCATAGAGTGCTTATTCAACTTAGGAATCATGTCTACATCAAGTTTGATCTAGGTTCATTAGGACCATCAATTTTATTTCCATGACCTTTTTGTCCTATATGAAGTTTTGGGGACTTCACTAGTGCTTAAAAGCACAACTAACTGCAGCTTTCATCCAGGACATATTCAAATTTATAAGGTCAACAATATTTGGATATAGCATATATTTAACCATTGCTTTTGGGACCTTTTCGTATACCCTTCATGGGGTACTTTAGCATTTCATTGCTCTTTCCCTTTGTTCACATATGTTAAGAAACACATTTTATAATTTACAATTTCCATGGGCTCATATATAAGAATTTCCAATATAAGTAGTACATGAGCTTTTAGTTTTAGCCAACAACATCTGAAGTGACTAGGGCGAGTTCTGAATAGTGCCAAACATCGAGACAACTGAACAGAATGATTTAGGCATACAATCCAACTCACCAAAGGAAATTTCTATCACCAAATCAGAGCCGAGACACAATATAAACAAGGAAATTTGTCCGACAAAGGTTCTACCAGGGAAAGGTCCTCTATGCCACAAGTCATGTAGTAAGTCAGGTTAAAACAAACTTGGATGGAAATGGATGGGTGGAGACAATGAGCAATGAAGCCAAAACTAGAAATCCAGAGTATGGTGGGAATGACTACCTCTATTCTCCCTAGGGAGGGTAAAACAAATGAGTATAGATCAAGAACTTCCTAATCTAACTAGGGACATCAATACATAATACAAATACATCCAATTCCATATATTTATGACCTCCAGATCATGATACTAAATGCTAATATATGTCACAAAGATGAGTATAAGAGAAATTATAACCATAACAGAATATAATAAATGTTGATTCATAACCATGCAAATAATCCATCTAAACCATCATCTTCCCAATGAGAAAACACTAACACCAATCTGGACATCACTAATTGCTTTGCAAATGACTAAATGGATACATCAGTCCTTGAATCTGAGTGTCCTGAGTCTTAGTCCTGACATGAGAGAGTCTAATACTCCACTGACAAAATAATGATCCATCAAAACTGCTCATCTCAACATCTCATATGTAAGAGATCTGGCTAAAAAATGTACTGTATCTGAGAAATATAATATGGTATCCTTGCTACTATATATGTGATAACATCTGGCTCCAACTGGGACAAGTTCTTTGCTAAAAAGAGCGCTTGAGAACCTCAAAATATATGGTCCTCGTACTTTGCTTCTCGCGTCCTCAATCAATCCTTCCAACTCTCCAACCACTACCAAAATGTCATTGAATACCTACAGCATGTCCAGAGCTATACCAAAATCACAGACCGTTTGTCATAATAATATGTGGATAAAAATAAAGTACTGAAAATAAGCAAGCATAAAACTGAAAAGCAGAAAATAAATCTAATCTATAACCATAAATCTCAAGAAAAGTTTGATTTTCTTATTGTGTGCAGGATAACAGAAATAAAAACTATAGTAAGAGCTTCAAAGGCGAGCTTCAAGAAGAGATACAGTATTCTACACTAATGCTGGGAAAGGCTTATTCATGTCCTACCTACTCTACTCTAACCAATTTAGACAAGTGTTAGTGAAATCATAAATCCAACGCAACCACTTGCTGAACAAATCTATTGATCTTTCTTTACAGTTAATGATACAACATGTCAAAGATGGCTTGTAAGTAACGTAAATGAAAATTGAAGCCATTATAACTTGTTGTTTGGGAATCAAAGAAATATATGGATCAAGAGAAATGAAATCATTCCATGGATAATATTGAATTTCTAAAAACTCATTCATCAAGATGTTGATAGGGTCATAAAAGGTATGCAAGTTTTTTCTTGATGGAGGAAGACAATAAGATTCATGACTCAGCCACTACAAGCAGTTCTTTGTTTTCTCCTCTACCTCATTAGGACATTCAATTCTATTCACTCCAGGAGAATCAAATAGGGAAAATTTGTAATGTAATGAAACTGTGACTGAGATCAAGCCCATTTGTTGTTTAAAAATGGAGAAAATATGAAATTAATCTTTATACACCTTCTCCATGTTAGAATAATCAACCCATAGTTTACCCACTTAGACATTAATTCATTCATTTTTGTCTTATTTGCCTAGTTCATGTGTCCCACCTTGTGCAAGTTGCTAATTGCCTATCCATAGAGGTCAAACTTGCCATATCTGACTCATGTAGCGCTTGGGAAATCCTTAGGAATCAAATCTACTTTATTCCTGGCCTCCTAGGCGCCTATCTACTTTTTCTGCTTTATTGCCTGCTTTTTCAGTGTTTTAAGGCACATGGGAAAGCTAGACTAGGTGAGGTGAACTTGTTTTTTGTTCTACACATCCTCCTCTCTTTTCTCCATGCAAAGCATGTATGAGCTTCCATTCCACCACTCTTTAGCTTGCCTATGCCTTTTTGCCAATTCGTGAGCTCCATGACAGATTTGGGATCCAGCTTTTACACCTATGGGGGATTTGCTTATTTTTGGTAAGCCTGCTTTATGCTAGATTTGGATGCTTCCTCATGCATTCGATTTCTTCATGTATTCTATTTATTCAGCAGCCTATGATATTACAGGGTTGGCTATTGTACACTCAGTTAATATAATTTTGTGTTACAGCGCCATATTCAGTCTCCATTGTTAGCAATTTTGCATGATCAATTGATAATTGTTGTGGGTAAAATTAATCTACTGCTGGCCTCAATTTCTACATGGTATTAGAGCCATTGTAGGTTGTTACTCTCCTTCAAAATTTTTTTACAGGTTCGACATCAAGACTGGGAGCCTTCTACTGATAGCCAGGACAGATTTTCTAAAGCTATGGATTCACAGAAAACTATCTTCACTCCCTTCAACTATTTTGAATAGAAAGCAGAGATGGAGATCTTGTTGACAGTGAAAGGCCTCTACAGGGTGACTATGGCTACAGAAGCAGATCCCAATGCTGCTGCAGAGAAGATCAAATGGCACAATCGGAGAGATGAGGCCTATGGCCTCCTATGTCTCAGTATTTCCCGAGACCTCCTTTTCCATCTCGATGGATTAACTTCACCGGATCAAGTATGGGAGAATATTTCTGATCTCTTTTGAAAGACAGATGATATGAGGGGACATCAGATCCAAAATGAGCTGATTTCTCTGAGTCCCAGTAGCTTTGAATCCCTGCAGCTATATTTCTCCAAGTTCAAAGCACTAGTTTTGCAGCTGAAGCAGTGTGGTATCAAAAAGAAAGATGATCAGCTCATATTGGCCATCCTCTCGAAGCTAGGACCTGACTACTCAGTCTTTGTTTCGACCTTCTATGCCATAAAACTCATAGCTCAAACCTAGAAGATGCCTAGCCTTGCATATTTCATGGAATCTCTCACACAAGAACAAGACAAGCTGGTGATGATGGGCACCATCAAACCATCCAAAGATCAAGATTTGATTGCTGGAGATTCAAGGGTGGATTCAAAAAGAAAAAAGAAAGCTAAAAAGCCACGTGAGCAAAAGAGAGACAAGAAATAGTCTCCAGAGGATCAACAAGGTCCCAAGAAAAATACCCAAAAGAAGAAAAACAAAGGTGAAATGAACAAGTGCTCATACTGTTCGAAGGGAAATCACACTGAAAGCTCTTGTATGAAAAAGCAGATTGATATGCTGACCCAACTCCTGGAGAAGAATGGCATCTACCTTCCAGAAAGCTCAAAGAAGAGAGAAGGAGAATCAAGTTCAGATGACAGAGAGAGAGTTCATGCATTGGTTGCTGGCACATCAAGCTCACCCAGTTTTATCATTGATTCTGGAGCTTCAAGACACATGGTTTCGACTAAGGAGGCCTTCTCCTCACTGGATATGTCGAAAGGACCATCTGTTGTACTGGGAGATGACTCTCTCACTGAAAGTAAAGGAAAAGGAAGGATATATCTTGGTCATGGTCAGTTCAACAATGTGTTGTATGTCCCTGGTCTCGCCTCCAACCTCCTGTCAGTGTACCAGATGACCCACACTGGGTCTCCTAAGAAAGTCATACTCTCCCCCAATGAAGTTGAGATCATAGAGATTTCAACTGGTAGAGTCATTGCAAAAGGAGTTTCGAATCATGCTCAAAAGGTATACATGTTCTCACACTTCCTACCTTACTCAAACCCCTCTGCTCTTCTCATTCATGCTAATGAAGCTAGCAAGCTGTGGCATGAAAGATTTGGCCATCTAAATTACAATTATCTGTATGATATTAGTGAGAAAGAAATGGTCATAGGGTTTCCCAAGATAAAATTTTCCAAAGGAGTCTGCCAAGGTTGTATCCTAGGAAAACACCCAGAGCACAAATTTGAGAAAGCTAGTCATGAGAGAACCTCTGCACCCCTCGAGCTGATTCATAGTGATGTTGCTAGCCCATTGCCTCATATGTCCATGAGTCAGGCCAAATATGCATTGACCTTTATTGATGATTTTTCCAGGTACTGTTGGGTTCACTTCATGAAACACAAGTCTGAAGTTTTTGGCCTATTCAAAGTCTTTAAGGCTTTGGTTGAAAACCAGTGTGGAAGGAAACTCAAGGTCCTCAAATCTGAAAATGGTGGTGAGTATGTCAAGTCTGAGTTTATTAACTATTGTGCAGATGCAGGTATTCAGATGCAACATTCTATCCCTTACACACCACATCAAAATGGTGTTGCTGAGAGGAAGAACAGATCACTGAAGGAGATGGCAACATGCATGATGGAGGCCAAAACTTTGCCACCAAAGTACTGGGCCAAAGCTTTCAACTGTGCAGCCTATATACAGAATAGGTTGCCTCACAAACAGCTTGATGGCATGACTCCCTTCGAAGCATGGAGTGGGCACAAGCCAGATGTGACTCATTTCAGGATTTTTGGCTCAAAGGCTTGGGCTAGGATTCCAACAGAGAAGAGGAAGGATTTGCAGCCCCAAATCCAAGGGTGTATTTTTGTTGGATACTCTGAAGATTCAAAAGTGTACAAGTTGATAAATTTGAGCACAATCAAAGCCTTCATTGAAAGGTGTGTTCAGTTTGAAGAAGAACCCCTTGCAGAAGTGGAAGTTGGTGAAGCCTCTTCACGACCTGAACCTCAAGAAGTAAGTAAAGAGTTTGTTGAACATGCTGATTCTTATTTTTATAATGAGATGAGTTTATTGCAGACCCAAAAATCCCCACAAGGCCTAAATGGGCAGCCAAGACACTACATGCAGCAGGAGAGCTAGCTGGGGATCCCAATGACCCAAGGAGGACTAGATCTCAATTTGAGAGTGGTCTGTGCATGAAGGATCCTATGTTTTCTGAAAAATGCTATTTGATGGTGGATTCTGATCCTCAAACATATGAAGAAGTAGAAGGAGATCCAATATGGCAAGCTTCCATGAAGGAGGAGTTCAACTCACTCCAGAAGAGCAACACATGGGAGCTAGTGGATCTTCCCCCAGGGAGAAAACTAGTACAGTGTAAGTGGGTCTATAAGACCAAATTTTCTGCTTATGGTTCACCACTGAAGTACAAGGATATATTGGTAGCTAAAGGCTACTCACAGGTTCATGGCATCGATTACAATGAGACCTTTGCCCCAGTGGCAAAGATGGATTCCGTCAGGCTAGCTCTAGCCATTGCAGCCTCAAGGCAATGGGAGGTACATCACATGGATGTAAAATGTGCCTTTTTGAATGGATATCTCACTAAGGAGATATATAAGCAGCAGCATCAAGGTTTTTCTACTAACCCTTATCTTGTGTGCAGTTTGAGAAAGTCATTGTATGGGCTAAAGCAAGCCCCCAGGGCTTGGTATGCCAAGATAGATAGCTTCTTGCTATCTCTAAATTTTGTTCGGTGAAAATCAGATCCAAATGTCTATTTGAAGTCTGTTAATGGTTCATTAATGATCATTGTGTTATATTTTGATGACCTCCTCATTACAGGAAGCTCACAGGCTGAGAGTGCTTCCTTAAAAGGAGCTATGAACCAAGCCTTCTCCATGACAGATTTGGAGCTCTTAAGTCAATTTCTGGGGCTTGAGATTGCTCAAACCAAAGCTGGAATAAAGGTGCACCAGTCCAAGTATGCCTTGGATTTTCTGATCAAATTCAGAATGCAAGACTGCAAAGCAAGCAAAACTCCTTTTCTTTCAGGAGTGAAGCTGGAGGAAGATGATTCTCCACCGATGGTAAACAATACACTGTATAGACAATTGATTGTCTTTTTATTGTATTTGACACATACTCGAACTGATATTTGTTATGCAGTAAGTGTGGCTTATAGATTCATGGATCAACCTCATGAGATCCATTGGAAAGCAGCCAAAAGGATCCTTAACTTTGTTCAGGGAACAAGGACACATGGGATCCTCTATAAGGCAAAATATGATCTTGATTTGATTGGATTTACTGACAGTGATTGGGCATGTTATAGCACAGATAGAAAGTCCACTTCAGGATATGTGTTCATGCTTGCAGAAGGGCCAATCATCTGGTCAAGCAAGAAATAGAGCGCCATTGCACTCTCATCTACAGAAGCTAAGTACAGAGGAGTTGTTAATGCAACAACTCAGTGTTTATGGCTGCAGGGTTTACTTGGAGAGTGTGATTTCAAACCTGAGTACTCAATTACCATCTACTGTGATAACCAGAGTACCATTCGAATCTACAAAGATCCAGTTCAGAAGCAGAGAACCAGACACATTGAGATTCACATGCACTACATCAGAGAGCTTGTGCATGATGACACCATTCACCTACTCTTCTGTTTATCTTCAGAACAAGTAGCTGATATCTTAACCAAAGCATTTTGTGAGAAGACCTTCAGCAATCTCAAATCACTGCTGGGGATTTCTGATCATGCTGTAAAGGCATGAGTGGAGACAAGATTCTACAATTTTGTTTTACAGTCCATGTTTAAGGGAGGATCTTCCCAAGTTGGTTTTGCCTCTTTCCTTGTTTATTTGGACATGCAGTATGTAAAGGGTGACTAAGCCTTGATGCTAGGCCCTATATATTTTGATTTATTACTCATAAATTCAGGCCTAAGGGGGGGTTTTAGAATAATCAACCCATAGTTTACCCACTTAGACATTAATTCATTTATTTTTGTCTTATTTTCCTAGTTCATATGTCCCACCTTGTGCAAGTTGCTAATTGCCTATCCATAGAGGTCAAACTTGCCATATCTAACTCATGTAGCACTTGGGAAAGCCTTAGGAATCAAATCTGCTTTATTCCTGGCCTCCTAGGTGCCTATCTGCTTTTTCTGCTTTATTGCCTGCTTTTTCAGTGTTTTAAGGCACATGGGAAAGCTAGACTAGGTGAGGTGAACTTGTTTTTTGTCCTACACATCATCCTCTCTTTTCTCCATGAAAAAGCATGTATGAGCTGCCATTCCACCACTCTTTATCTTTCCTATGCCTTTTTGCCAATTCGTGATCTCCATGACAGATTTGGGATCCAGCTTTTACACCTATGGGGGATTTGCTTATTTTTGGTAAGCCTGCTTTATGCTAGATTTGGATGCTTCCTCATGCATTTGATTTCTTCATGTATTCTATTTATTCAGCAGCCTATTATATTATAGGGTTGGCTATTGTACACTCAGTTAATATAATTTTTTGTTATAGCTCCATATTCAGTCTCCATTGTTAGCAATTTTGCATGATCAATTGATAATTGTTGTGGGTAAAATTAATCTACTGCTGGCTTGAATTTCTACACTCCAACCATCCGTAATACATATTTACAAATTGAAAAAATTTATTCATTAAGGATGACTAAGAAGAGACATGAAGTGCCTTTTCCCCAATTACGTGATAATGATTAAATTCCTGGTTAAATTTGTAATGTAATGAAACTGTGACTGAGATCAAGCCCTTTTGTTGTTTAAAAATAGAGAAAATATGAAATTAATCTTTATACACCTTCTCCAACCATCCATAATACATATTTACAAATTGAAAAAAATTATTCATTACAGATGACTAAGAAGAGACATGAAGTGCCTTTTCCCCAATTCCGTGATAATGATTAAACTCCTGGTTAAATATTTCGAAAGTAACAATTTGATTAAAATATAAACCCATACAAGAAGACTTGAAGACTTGGGAGGGTAGGGTGGATTGAAATTTTCTCCCATGCTTGGAATAATGGATATCAGAATTTGATGAGAGCAAAGAGATTTTAAATTAATTCCAAAAGTGATTTAATGATTCAAAACAAGGTCGGTATCCACACATTAAACCAACATATCTTGATTAAGGATTGGATGAATAATTCTATCAACACTATCAGTACAAAGCTTCTCATTGCAATGTTCTTGATTAAGTTCACTTACAATCGTGTCATCACGTGATTGTTTTTCTTTAAGCTATAGATAAGAAAAAATATCAATAAGTTCGGTTTCAGTTTCCCTATCACTCTTACAGGAATTCTCTTCAATCACAATATGACGACAAGATTGCTCCTCAACAGAAGTTTGACTGCTTTCATCAAATTCTGAATCTAGATTCATATGGCTTGAATACTGACTCAAATTATCGTCAATTAGGCAATGACTATGTAGTTACTCTTCTAAAGGCTCTTTAATGGACTCACAAATGGAAGGCTCAACTATGGATGTTTCTTGATTGTTAGGTTCCCTTCCACAGATTAAGTCCAAGATT
This sequence comes from Pseudotsuga menziesii, assembly GCA_001517045.1. NCBI lineage: Eukaryota > Viridiplantae > Streptophyta > Pinopsida > Pinales > Pinaceae > Pseudotsuga > Pseudotsuga menziesii. The sequence goes on along the minus strand of LPNX010760417.1, from coordinate 205,667 downwards.
TGCTCTGTGACTGCTTTAGGTAATAATAACAGAGTATCTTGTATGATTTGATTCATATCCCTCTTAATTTTAGCATGAGGTTTTGAAATATTATCCTCAAAGTACTCTGTAACATTCTTATGGATTGTAGGCATGCTCATAATTTGGAACATTTTAGGAGAGGAATGATCCAATTGAGAAAGTAAATTGCCAAGATGCTAATTATAATCATTGATGGATTCACACTTTGAGGAATCATCAGTGTTCCTACCCCACTGATCTATTAATAGATTAGTGAACATGTCATACCCAATGATGGATTACAGTGCTAAATGATCAAACCATAGTTCAACATCCCCTCACAACGATTCTCCTAAGGCTCGCATATAAACATCTTCATTGTCCGGACCTCTAATTTCCATGTAATCCTAGAGAATGTCCAAATGAATCTCAATAGATATATCATTATTTCCACTAAACTAGGGAAACCTCCTAGTGTATTCATTTGGCATAGGATGAGGTGCTCCCGGTATTTCAGAAAATTCAAAAGGAGACCGTTTGTCTTGTTTTTTAAGAACTCTGGTTACTTGGCTATAAGGATTTGACTAGGACTGAATTCTAGGTTCATGTCGACTTCTAGGTCCACTTGGGATAGTTGGGAAATTTTTATTGCATGGGTGAGGAAGTTGGTGGGTATCATAAATATTTTGATAACTATATTCATACCCATAGTCATGCTCGAGATCATCCTCATACCCGTAATCTGAGCTCCATCTATCCCTTTCGCTTATTTCAATCATGTTTTTGGTTAATTCCTTCATGTACCTCAAAAATACATCTGAATTCATTATGGTTTATGGGATCGTTTCGCTTCTCAGAGGAGTCGCGTTGTAGAGTTTCCACGTGAACCACACAAGTAATTCACCAATAAAAGATATGTCATAAGCAAAGGTCAGGCACCGTTGTCAGGGAGGTAGAGGCCTACCTTGGTTCAACATACCATCAATCTGATGCAAGTGTTACAAGGCTAAGACAAGCTCTACAAATCATTTAAGTAATAATAATAACAAGTAGCAGTCACCTCACTGGTAGTACATCAACCAAATACATAAATAGGGCTTTTATTTATTATTACTTAGAAGAGACTTTCAGGACTATAATCACTTCATAGTTGTAGTCAATTTACTAGTGAAGGGTGAAGGATGAAATTGACAAGGCTAGGGAGAAGGATGACTACCAAATTAACATCATGAAACTTTGGATATGGAAAGTAAATACTCACTATAACCACATGCTGGACAAATCAGAACAAAGGGAATGGTAGTGCCTTACAAATGGTTGAGTTGTTCAGAGAGGGCTTATTCAACATAGAAATCATGTCTACATAAAGATTGATCAAGGTTCATTAGTACCATAAAATTTATTTCCATGGATGTTTTGGCCTATATGACCTTTTGGGGACTTCACCAATGCTTAAAAGCACAACTAACTGTAGCTTTCATCCATGACATATCCAAATTTATAAGGCCAACAATATTTGGATATAGCATATATTTAACCATTGCTTTTGGGACTTTTTCTTATACCCTTCATGGGGTATTTTAGCATTTCATTGACCTTTCCATTTGCTCACATATGTTAAGAAACACATTTTATAATTTACAATTACCATGGCCACATATATAAAAATTTCCAATACAAGTAGTACATGAGCTTTCAGTTTTATCCAACAATATCTCAAGTGACTAGGGAGAGTTCTGCACAGTTCCAAACATCGGGACAACTGACCAAAATGATTTAGGCATACAATCCAACTCACCAAAGGAAATTTATGTCACCAACTCATATTCGAGACACAATATAAATAGGGAAGTTTGTCCAACAAAGGTTCTAGCGAGGAAAGGTCCTCCGTGCCACAAGTCAAGTAGTAAGTCTGGTTAAAACAAAACTGGATGGAAATGGATGGGTGGAGACAATGAACAATGAAGCCAACACTAGCAAGCCAGAGTATGGTGGGAATGACTACCTCTATTCTCCCTAGAGACAGTAAAACCAATGAGTATAGATCAGGAAATTCCAAGTCTAAGTAGGGACATCAATACATAATACAAATACATCCAAGTCCATATATTTATGACCGTCAAATCATGATACTAAATGCTAATATATGTCACAAATATGAGTATAAGAGCAATGATAACCATAACATAATATAATAAATGTTGATTCATAGCCATGCAAATAATCCATATGAATAATCATCTATCAAATGAGAAAATACTAACACTAATCTGGGCATCACTAACTGCTCTACAAATGACTAAATGGCTACATCAGTTCTTGAATCTAAGTGTCCTAAGTCTCAGTCCTGACATCGGAGAGTCTAATAGTCCACTGACAAAATAATGATCTGTCAAAACTGCTCATATCAGCATTTTACATGTAAGAGATCAAGATGAAAAATGTACTATGTCTGAAAAATAGAATATGGCATCATGGCTACTATATATGTGATGACAAGGTGCATTTGGTTTTCTCCTTTCCCCTATTGTCCTTATCCTTTGAAGGAATCGAACCCCCATCAAGGTTCTTGGGTCTGTTTGACTTCTTCTTCTCTTGTTGTTTCAAATTATTTGATGTATGCTTTCCTTTCGATGAATTCAAAACACCAGCATCCAAGGCTTGTTCCTTTCTTGCTTTGATGGTTCCCATCTTATCTAGCTTATCCTAGTCCTAGGTTAGGGAATCCATGAAGCTTGCTAGTGTTGGAGTTTTCCAATTTTGAATGGTTATCTTACTAGAAAGGAATGTGCTAATAGACAATGAGTATTATGGCCCCAAATTCGAAAGGATTGATATTATTAAATGTTCTTCCTTGTTCTAAATTCCATACTACTTGAGTTGAAGTACTAGATATTTGAATTTGTTGAAGAACTCCTGGATAGTGTCAAAATGCGTTGGGATCAGGGTGATGAGCTCATTTTCAAGATGGTGTACCCTCAAACCATCAGTTTTCCCAAAGAGAGATTCGAGCTTCTGCCACATATAATTTGGGGTTGTCAAACTATTAACACAAAATAGGATATCTCTTGAAAATATTAGACACAGCAATCAAAAGGCCTCATCAAGTCTATTGAAGTATTTTGATGTCTCTACTACTAAGTTTGCTTCCACTTTTGTACCCATGGTGACCCTGTAGATACCCTTATTTGGATGACCATTTTGTCCTTCCATTCTAAATAATTGAATGGAGTGAGAAATATGTGGTTTGGATCCATCTCTTCTTGTGCTAGTGGTGATATTTTACTCAAAGTACCTGCAAAAAACACTCAAATTTTATCCATAAAATCTCTTAAAATGCAGTTCAAACACTCAATATCGATATACAACTCCAATCAGCTCTGATACCATGTGATAATTTGATCTACAACAATATATAGGAGCACAAGAGACTCTCACAAATTGAGTTAGTTGTAAAAAAACAAAAAAACCTGAAAGAGGAACAAATTTACACACACATGTGAACACAAAGTGGACATTATTCAACTGTCTAACATATGAATGTGTTAATAACAAGTATATATTACATTTTTATCAATTTTTTAGGCTTAGGAAGCCAAATATGAGTGTACATGTGACATGGCCAATATTGGCCTCAATCCCCCCTAGGTGGACCAATCAAGCTCCAACTCAACCCAAACAATCACGGATCATGGTGTGAACGTGGAAGAAGTGTGTTGGGGAAATAATAACTCATAGGCATGTGTGGGTGAGAAATTAAAGGTGTGTGGGAGGCTCAATGTGACAATAAATTCTCCTAGGAGAGCCAAAATGGACAAAGTACACTAATAACGCCCCCTAGTCAAACCCAGATCACCCAAATCAGGGATGTAGTGCTCCAAGGAACTAAACAACGTCATACATGTGTTGTTTTTACCAACTATAGTGATGGTTCATGTGTGAAAGTCTTTCAAATAACCAGTTCACCTCCTAGACCAATTTCCCTAAGTCTAAACCATAGCAATTTAATGCTAAGAATCAAATGAAATTAAATAAGGTTATAAACCAAGGTACTAAGTATTGGATTAATTTTCTAAAATCAACTAATGAATCGACCCTTCCTTTTTTCAGTGTGAAAAAATCAATAACATTTAATCCACCATCTACCACCTTTACAATTTACGTGTAGTTAAAGTTTCAAGGATATCGATCATTAACAATGGTAGTCTGCATGAAATGACCCCTATAAATTTTAGGAGAAATGGAATTCTTTGTAGGGGAAATAGGATTTTTTTTTTGAAAAGTCATCTTAAGAAATGACTTGTTTCCCTGAACCCGTTTCCTGGTGTTAGAAACAAAAATGAACAAAAATATCCGTAGAAAATGACTTTTTCCATCCCAATGTGTTTCTATCATGTTTCTATTAGGGTTTTTCATTGAAACATGAAATATCATCCAAATTTTCATAACATTGCCTCATTTTTTTCCTTTTCCCTTTTGGTTCTTAAGAACTCTCCAAATATTATCTGACCTACCTCATACATTCCTAAAATGAGACAGAAACTCCCCATTTTCTTTAATTATCTTCTATTGGTTCTCAATGCCAAGCTTGTCATAACCATTGAGGAGTATGGATACAATTAAATGAATTTCATATAGATACACCAAAATATCCCAAAAAAGAAGTGGCAAGAATATCCCATTCCTTTCTAGTAACAAACAATATCCCAAAAAAGAAGTGGCAAGAATATCTGATTCCTTCCTAGTGACAAATCTAAACTTTTGGAGCCCCAAAAAATTGAGAATCCTTTGGAAATATTGTAACCACCTAGTCTTTTTCTTCTTCATCATGGAGCATCATTGTGACTTGAAATCTCTAAAACAAGTAAAACATAGATCTAGATGACTTAAACCTTAAAGTAATTTAACCCACTTTCTTATTAAATAATATATCAACTAAACTTCAACAAATGTCAACAAGATAATGTTCAACTTAAAACTAAGCGTAATTTATCTTCTACTCACTAAAACCATTTGACAGCTTCAAATAGTATTTCAAAGTCCTACAATGTTTTCTTATCCTTGTTTGACATAGTATATTGTTTGATAGGCCTAATTTGATCTCTAATGTGTGAATAACACTCAAATATAACTCTTCAATGAGTGTTAATGGGAAATAATTATAATGATAACAATAAAAACAATTTGTATGTAAATCAATTTATATTTCAACAATACTTACTCTTTTCCCATTAGATTTAATAGAAAGGAACATCAACAGTTCATTCATGAGATATACGAAAAACAAATAATGTGAATGAAGCTAATGAAATTGAAATAACAAAGTTGCTGCTTTGATAACAAATATAAAAATCATTGGATAAAATATTTGTTATGAGTTGACACCCTAAATTCAAAAGTCCATCAACATCGTATTACCAACAAACTTCTCTATATTCATATTTCCAACTATTTAATGTATCTGCAACACCATGCAAAACATGGAAAATATAAGAATTGAAGCATTTAGTACAGTTGTGCAGCTGAAAATTCAAATATTTATATATGAACCAGCAAAACATTGAACCAAGAGACATATATCATCTTAGTGTGGTGCATTTAGTGTCTCATTTGTTCATTTATCTTTCATATAAATTGCCTTGTGCCCCATTACTCTTTATCGAATGAATATGCACAGTAGTTTATTAAGTTTGTAAAATTTCATCTTTAGAGAGGCTGCAATGAATGGCATAGCTACAAAAGAGTTGGTCCCCGGGTAGGTTAATGAGCTTAGTCTAGTGTCAATAAAACCATGGGGAATTTAGTTTAGCATCGAGTAGTTATAAAAAATAATACTATTATAGATTTTTACAATCCATATGACTATCTAACCATCTACAAAATGGTGGAGATAAATAAACTCTTACAGAAAATATCCTTCCAGTTTTATGATAATAAAGAGTTAGCACTAAAAAGAATACAAAGAAATATTACACACAATAGAAAAACCAAAATCATATTCAAAGAAGAAAAAAATCGCAACTAATATATAAATAAAACACTTGATTCGGTGTCATCCTCTCTCTCTATATATATATGTATATGTATATATATAGGATTCCATAGAATCAAATCCCATAAATAAGAATGAAAAAATTTGCAAAATCCAATGTAATAATAACAAGCAATTTACACTACGGGACATCGCACTACGGTACATTCACGACAAAGTATTTGAGATCATTCAGGTCGAGTTGCCAACATAACCATAGTGGACAGTGATACCATAGATGATGATGACATTCTATAATGCATCAGGATATCTAGATTATGGAGAGGATCCAAGAGCCATCGATATCTCAGAATCATAGGGAAGACGTGATATCGCAGCACGAGAAGTATCGGGAGACAAATTCAAGAAACCATTGAAACTAAAGAAGGTTAACATCAAGATAGTAGAGGACAAATTTCTCTAGTATTGGATATTAGTCAGACGATTCGACGATGGGGAAAGTTACCTATCTGATGCGTGAGTTTCAACACTTATTCCTGACTAAGTTCTCTGATATGAATGATATTTATGGAGACTTGGGAGAAATGAGGATTCTGCTTAAACCTTACTCAAAACTGATCATGTAGTGATCGTATAGGATGAATCCAAGGTACAAGGAACATGTCAACGGAGAATTAGAGTATATTATGGATGCTGGTATTATTGAACAAGTCAAAGAATCTGAATGGATCAGTATGATGGTTTTACACGACAAAAAGACCAACACAATCATGATATGCATCGATCTCAGGAAGTTGAATGACATGAGTCCTCACAATCCATTTCCAACATTTGTTACTGATGAAGTACTAGAAGGAGCCGTAGGTCAAAAAATATATTCATTTACATATGGGTTTTTGGGCTATCACTAAACAAGGATCACGAAAGAGGACAAACACAAAACCAGTTTCGTAACAAAGTGGCGATGTTTTTGGTATACTGTGATTCCATTTGGTCTCAAGAACATGACAACAATTTTATCTAGGATTGTTGCCCCTACGTTTAAGGACTTGATTCATAAATTCCTGATAGTTTGTATGGATGATTGGACTATCTATGTCCTAATAAAAGATCATACCATGAATATTCAACTGATGTTCGAAAGGTGTCGAAAACACCATATTTCATTGAATCTAAAAAGGTGTGTATTTTGTGCTCCATTTGGGATTCTAATGGGACACATTGTGTGTAAGGAGGGAATGTTGGTCGATCCTGCCAAGATTGTGGTAATAATAAAATTATTAGCATCTACGATAGTAAAACTGTAGCTAGGGTTTTACCCCTAGCTTGTGCGAATGAGCACCTACTAAGGAGAAGGGACTCCTTAGTAACAGTTCAATAAATGTAAATTAAAATGCTAAAACAGAAATATAAATTACTCTAAACATGTGCATGAAACGGAAAAACAAGATATAAAGAATGGATTTTGTATTAATGTTACCTCCAATGTGAAGGTTGGTGAAGCCCTTTGCAGTGATCCAAGAAGGTTGCTCCAAGCTCCAACTTGCTCATTCTCTTTCTCCAATGATGGAAATGGGCCAAAAGGGGCGCTCAAGGTGAAAGTAGCTCAAGGGTGAGCTAGGGTTTCAAGAGCTACTTTGGCAGAGTAAGGGTTCTTATGATTGTGGATCTGAAATAAGGGGTCTCCATCACCTATTTATAGTTTTTCAGTGGTGGAGTGCTGGCCCATGGTTTTGGGAACCATATGGTTTAGGGCAGCTGTATAGGGTTTTTTCCTCCTTTTCCTCATTATTTTATATTTTTTCTTCCCTTTTTAGGGGATTTTTTCTATTTTAGAGGAATTTTGGATATTTTTGGAGGAAAAAAGGTGTTTTTAAGGGAAATATGGTAGGAAAATGGACAAATGAGCCATGTAGTGGGGTAGATGAGGTAGTGAACACTTTTTGGGTGTTAACAGATTGCCCCCTGATGTGCGAGGGTAGGAGCTCATCGTATGGCCAATGGACATCATAAGTCATATATGGTGTTCCTGGGGTGTGGAGAAGAGAAGAAACAGACTGAAGCCCGGAACAACGATCCCGAACCAAATGCAAGAACTAAAAGTACATAACCTCAATAATGGATGAGGAATCATCTGATCATATGGACGAGGCGGGCATTCCCATGCTCGTATCAAGATATAACATAATAATAACAATGGGGTTCAAAAAGAGGGACCTGTCATATACATGGCCTCAAATACTGAATGAGGAAGAATCTCAATATATGGACGAGGCGGGCATACCCATGCTCGTATCAAGATACATAAACATAACTGTGAGGCCCAAAAAGAGGGAACTGTAGGATACATAAAAAAAAACACTGTGTATATCATAAGGGTCTAGAAGGGACACAAATATGGGACATACTGCTGGGCTGACCATGTCTGAGCTGAAAAACTGATGCACTAGAATGACAGCAGTGCTACTGAATGTGGTACCAAAGGAACTGATGAGCTGAACTGGGTACTCAAGGAAGCATGGAACTGGATGGCTTCCGAATACAATCGCCAATGCAGCCCGGACATCCACGGGAACATATAACTGGGCGTTCCGAAGTGACTCACCAATGTGCTAGAGTCGGGGGAAATCCGGGGTCTTCGACAAATAATGGAAGGGATATAAATCCTATGCGATTCTTAACAATGCGATCAAGGTGCTGAAGTCGAGCATGTGAGAAACAACCATTCGTAGAGGCAATGATGACTCCTCCCAAAATGGTCTGTAGGAACTCACCATAGATGGTGATGGGTCCAAGGCGCAGGGGCCTCTGGGTCTATCCTCTGGAATAGAGGGGCTGTCGTCGATAGAGGGAGACCTGCAACTATCAAGGCAATGATGTTTCCTTGACAGGAGCGCGAGGTGGAAAAATGAAATGTGATAGTACTGCTGGCAGGATTGATAAACTGAGGGGAATAACTGGGCAAGTAGAGTGGGTGGACTCAAACTTCCTTTGTTCAGAGTATGATGGCGGGGATGATCGGGTAGCATATGAAACTGACTGGTGGTAAGGGGATCATAGATGTATTGGATCTGGGAGGGTGACTGGGCTGAGGGAGACTCAAGCTGTGGTAAAATGGTAGGAGACTGCAGAATACTCTGAACAAAGGCAACCTAATTGGGGGTGCTGCCGAGAGGATCGATCATAGCGCCAAGAGGCACGGGGGGACTTCTTCATGGGTTAGGGAACTAGAAGAAGTGTGTATATAAAATGGTACTGTCGTGTGGATTTATACAAGCCCAGGACAGTTCATGCTCGTGGTTGCTTTCAATTTTAAGGAGTCTGAAAGCAATAAGAAGACTCGGAAGTAATGGAATGGTACTGTCGTGTGGATTTTACGAGCCCAGGACAGTTCATGCTCGTGGTTGTTTTCAATTTTAAGGAGTCTGAAAGAAATAAGAAGACTCTGAAGTAATGGAATGGTACTATCGTGTGGATTTTACGAGCCGAGGACAGTTCATGCTCGTGGTTGCTATCAATTGTAGAGATTCTGAAAGTGATAAGAAGACTCTAGGGGGGTTGCTTTCTCGTGTGTTAGTCTCCAAGGCCCGAAGAAGCATAAAAGGATGCAATGAAGAACTCTTCTAGCCGGTGTGACTAGAGTATTCCTTTTTCGTAATTAGTCTACCAGGTCCGGAAAAGGGTTAAACTTATACCAGATAGACGCCCTTTCAGATACTTTAACGAGCATGAAAGGAAGCAAGATTGCTCGGCGATCTTTTCATTGTTTTAGGAGTCAGAAAAGAGCTTAACAGAAACTCCCTAAGTGCCTTTTTCGTATAGGACTTGTCCGGCCCGAAAAAGGGATAAAATTATACTGAACAAAAGGAATGGTCAGGCAAGGAGGAAGTGTTCAATCAAGGAACATTCATGATGACCAGGAACGAGGGTGAGGGGGAACACTGGTGGGCCTCCTTGCGGGCTGAATGAATGGTGGAAAAATAACGAAACATTGGCAGTATGACAGGAGTGGATGGCTCATGTAAAAAGTGTGGAACAATCTGATGGCAGTCGATGTGGCGTGCAAATCGAGGCAGCAAGGTGTCGGGACACAATCTTGAAATTGTACCTAGTGAGAGCGAGAAATGATCTCAAGCATCATCATGAGCTCGGAAAAATGAATTCGGCGATATAAAAAGTGTGAAAAATGGAGAACGGCCGAAGTGGCGCGTAAACTGAGGTGACTAGCGGTGTCTAAAAAATGGGCAAAAAATGACATAGAAAAAATAATGCAATGAGGTGATCATCGTGACGGTCTCGTCGTGCTGATTCCAATGGTGGAAACGGTTCGGAAAACGGACTCCGTATGGGTTCAAAATGGCCAAAACAAGAAAAAAGTCAACGGACTATAAATAGTAAGTGGGCCCAACATGACAAGTGTCATTTGTACTATTTGACTTTGACTAGTGATCAGAGTGGACCAAATCATGAAAGCAATAGGTCATGGCCCGCTGGAATGTGGCACCAACATTTTTTAGGCCAAAAGGCATGACACGATAGGCAAAGGTGCCCCATGGGGTAGTAAAGGCTGTTTTGTACTGGTCTTCCTTTCGGATTTGGATCTGATTGTATCCGGAAAAACCGTCCATGAACGAGAGGACTTCATGTCCCGCACACGCATCGATGAGCTGGTCAATAAATGGCATGGGGAAATTGTCTTTGGGACAGGCACGGTTTAAATCTTGGAAGTCAGTGCATACTCTAATGGTGCCTTGTTTTTTGTTAACGGGAATAGGGTTTGAAACCCAGGTGGTATAGGCAATAGGATAAATGAATCCTGCCTTGCGAAGTTTCTCAATATCTTCTTTGATAGCTGGGAGCTTTGAGGGATGAATGGGACGTTGTTTCTGACGAATGGGGGGTACATTAGGCCATGTGTCAATGTGGTGCTCTATAATGGCAGGGTCAAGACCGGGCATTTCGGTATAGGACCAGGAAAAGACATCACGGAATTCTCTGAAAAGTTTTTTGTATTCCTCAATCTCTTTCTCATTGCAAGAGGCTCCTAAAGTGATGAGTTGGGGGGTGCTTCCTGGGGCAGCGATATCAATTTGGATGACAGGTGAGATGTTGGCCATGTTACCCTCCTCGAAGGCGTCAGGAGCAGGAATAGGGTCCTTGAACCAGTCGAGCTTGGGGGGAAGGAAGTATTTGGATTCAACTGCAAATTGGGTAGCAGTGTTAGAGGAGGATTCATCTGGGAGGAAGTAGGAACGATGGTGCATGTTATCCCAGGGATACTCCGGGGCAGTGAGAGCCTCGAGGATCTCCTCATTAGTATGGAAAGTTTGTGTCATCAAATCAGTTGACGAGGGAGTAGTGGCGGAAGAGATCATATAAATGGTATTAACCTCTCCGGAAGGGGAAGAGACCGGGGGGTGGATCTCCTCAAAGGTGGGTGGTGCCATCTCAAGATCCAGATTGTTCATCTCATAGAGAGCTGCTCTGTAATTGGGGAGATCAGGACAGTGATGCGAGTAATGCCCGTAAACACCACATATGGCACAGGGGTGGTTAGTGCGCAGGGATTTGTCGCGAGGCTTAGGGATTGGATCTAGTTTGACAACCGACATATTGGGGTCATCGTCAAACATTTGCATGTGTTCCTGTACTGCCGATAACTGAGAACATTGGTGAGTCGCATGGCCCAACTCATCACACAACGAGCATTTGGGAGGAGCACGAAACACAGGGGGGTTTTTTACTGTCTTGGGAGGTGGGACAGCAGTGTAAGGTTGGGGGCCTCTGCCCCCAGGGGGTTTGGTAAGGGGGGGGGGGGGGGGTTCGTGGAGGACGATGGGGTAGCGACATCGGGAGGTGGTTGACTAGTAGTGACAATCGGTTGCACCGGTTGCAGGACGACATCTGGTGTCAACGGGGGAACGGGAGGTGAAAGATACCAAACGGGTAATCCTAAGGTTAACCCAGGGAGCCTGAGGGTAGCCATGACCGGGGCGCTAACTACTCCTGAGGGAGGGATGAGGAAAGGAATGGTATGGATGGGTGTAACACCAATGTGACTAGGTACCAAAGGGGGTTTAGGCAACAAGGGCGGTTGATTAGTAGGATTTTGCGTGTTATGGGACAAGGTACATAGGTCAGACACGTTAGTGGAGGGTGACGGGGGTGGAATAGATTGGAAGGTCGAGGTCATTGGCACGTCTGAGTAAACTCCGGGCCCCATAGAGGAAACAAATGAGGTGGTGGCACCCAAAACAGGTTGTTCAACCATGGGGAGAACATTTTCGGGTGCCGTGGGGGCATTGGGATCATAGTAGGTGAGTTGGTCAACCTTGACCACGCGTCCTTCATGGGGGAACATCATGGTACGAAAAACGGAAGAAGCAACCGCCTGCATGGCATACATGTAGCTGCGGCAAAGTAAAAGGTTATAATCAAGCTATGCATTAATAACCTCGATGTTGATGAGGATGGTTTTTCCAGCCAGCTGGACGGGGACGTTAGTTAATAGGCCTTGTGGTTGAGCCGAACGGCCGTCGTAGGCTCGCAACGCAGTAGTGGACTGCTAGAGAGGGGGGGATCCCAATTTCTGCTAGATGAAGGTGGACATGACACATGTAGAGGCACCTTCATCAATAATGCATTGATGGATGAAAAAATTCTGAACAGAAACAGAAACTTGGAATGCTAAAGTGGAAAACATGCGGGGTTTGGATTGCTCCAAATCAAATGCCATTAAATTTGAATCATTTGGGTCGATATCCCCAATGGCTAAGAGTAAATTCTTGTGCTGTGAAGGGCAGTTTTTTAAGACTTCTAATGCAGACATGGCTACGGGAGATTGGGCTAAGTCATCGACAATGTTGTAGTTTGACGCAGCCCGCGCATTGGGGTTATTGTTGATACGGCGAAGCGGGAAAAGAGGTTCTTTGGGAGTGCCATCTAGTGGAGGTGGAGGTATACGTAACGCCTGATCAGTGGGATGAGCGTTAGTGGGTTTATCGATGAGAGGGGCTTCAGAGGTGGAGCCATATTGGTTCCGCTGGGTCTAGAGGTTTACATCAGCGGAGGACATCATCAACAAGTGGTGGGTACCTAAGTCAAACATGGGTTGATCAAGAGCAGCGTAAGTGATTTTTTGTTGGGTTGGCGCGTTGGCTTGAGGGGGAGCCAACGGTTGAGTGTTCACTATGCCTTGGTTTGGTAAGGGGTTTTGCAGTACCAAAGGTGGCTGCTGAGGTTGTGGGGGGTTGGGTGGTGCTTGAGGAGCCGCATGCCCTTGGCGGTGGGCATCATCAACCCAAAGTTGGCGAGCTCGCTCCAAGTGTGGGAAAGCATGTGTGTAGTGGCCATAGAACCCGCAAATAGAACAAGGATGGTTTGTTCACAAATTGGTGTTTTTAGCCTGCTTGGGCGGGCAATCAGGGTTTTGGTTAGCAGGGGCCGCATTATTATTATCGGGGGGATTAGGGGGTTGACTAGCTTGGTCTGTAGGTTGGTTGTTTCCACAATTTTAGCCCTTTCCACGGTTTTGTTGGCCCTGGTTGCGTTGGTTGTTCTGGTTTTGCTGCGGGTTTTGTTGGGCGTAAACTTGCCCTTGGGCAGCAGGTGGATTCTGAGGTTGCGCAGGTGCTGGAGCAGGCTGCGGTGGATGATATGTAGGTGGAGGCTACACAGGTGCAACAACTTGAGGGGGTTGCTGATAGGGCTACGGAGCGAGTTGTGGGTTTGCCGCAAGGGCTGCCTGTGGCGGGTAATAAGTGGGTTGGGCTTGTGAAGGCGCAGGAGCTGGTGTATCCTGCTGGTGGTAGTAGGGCTGAGGTGCGACTGGGAGGGCGTAAGCGAGAGTCGCATGACCGAAACACTGAGGTGGACATGAGGGTCCCTGGGAATGGTGGTGATGTGTCATGGGAGCATACGAGTTGGTTGCTCCAGACTGTGAGGTAGCTCGCGAAAGGTCAGGGCCAGGGGTAGGACGTGCTATGGAAAATGGTTGAGGATGCGAAGAGACATGGCCAATGATGCTGTCGATAGTGTGGGATGCCCCCGGCGCATCGTGCTGGGAGGAATCGCCGCGAGGGGCGTCAGGTATAATGGTATAGAGATAACCTGACTGGGCGTAAATGAGGTCGAATTATTGGGCCTTAAGGATGGCCTCTTCTTCAAACTGGGGTCTTTCGGATGCCACATCCTTAGCAATGACAGGAAGAAGGGATTTGAGGAACCAATCTAGGAAGATACGGTCGTCTAATTTGATCTTGCATAAGCTACGGCGTCGACGCCACTCATGAATGTGGTCCGTGATGTGGGTAGCCGTGTTTTGTCTGCACGATAGGAGGATCTCAACACCCGCGTCATAACGGACAGGTAACTGGAAGAACTGCAGGAAGGTTGAGGCAAGGGAAGCAAAGGTGGCATGGGTTCCATGGGGTTGCTCGATATACCACTTGGCTGTAGAGCCAGTGAAGGTGCGCTGTAATAGACGGAGGTGAATAGAGTCATCCACTATGGAGTTGGAGGAACACCATAGATGGAAGGACATAATGTGGTTTTGTGGGGCCTCACCTGCCTTACCCTCGAACTTAGGGATGTCAGAGGGGAGCTTGGAGGGCATGTGAGGCCACGCCGGGTCATGTCGGATAGGGTCGTTGGTCAATCTGGCTAGGTCAGGTAGGTTGAGGCTAGCCATGAATGGAAAACTGGAAGAAGGATGTGACAAAGTAGTGGGTTGGACCAAGTTGGGGCCAATGCCCCCAAGTGGAGGGGTAGTGTTAGGGAGGTTTCCCCCAAGTGGGGGAACTAAGGTGGTATAGGACGGTCCTGCACCACCATGGGTAGTGTGAGCCACTGATGGAGTCGGAATAGGTATTCCCGCTGCGGGAATAGGTGCCGTGAGGGGAACGGTAGATGGGGGCCCCATGGAGGGCATACCCAAAGCGGGTGTGGTAACTGGTGTAGTGGTGGATGTGCCACCAATGGTCCCGACCAAGAAGGGAGTGTAAGTCACGCCAGCCATGGGGCTAGTAGGGGCAGTGTAAATGGGGTTCTCAGACTCTAGCTCAGAATCGGAGGTAAAATAAGGGGCGTCAATATCTGGTGATGGAGTCCTATGCCGCTGACGAGTGGAGTCAAGTGACAAGGCTCGAGATCTATGATAAGTGGTATCAAGTGAGGATGATCTGTGTCGATGATGGGTGGTGTCAAGTGAACCGTGCTGTGGGGGCTCGCCCCTGAGGCGCCGAGAATGTCTCGGGGACTCAATGCTGACAGATGGTGTGAAATATCTGTGGGTTGAGGTGGGTAAAAAACAGCTCAAAAACCCTAATGCAACCGAGTGTGTAGAAGGAGAGCTCGAAAAATAGGGCACTCAGGCCAACAACCAACTCAAAACACCCACTGTAACAGCTGTGCTACAATAGGTGGAGTGTCAAAAGAAATGGTCAGAATACCAACAAGTAGCAGGTTTCCTAAAAATAAAAAATGGTGGACTCACTAGACCAAAAGGAGGTAAGGGAGCATGCAAACACCTAACTAAAAGTATTCTGACTCAACTAGACATATCCTCTGCAAGGTGATGAAATCCAAGTCAGACAATATGAATAGGAAATCCAAGTGGCTAAGATATCCCCCTACCAGGAGGGACACCGGGTAGTCAATCCTAGAAGAATGGCAACTAAGATACCCCGTTCATGACACGTCCAGAAAGGTGAATCTGTCGTTTGGTCCTTTTACCACAATACCCCTATACAGGGATATCTCGAGAACTGCGAAAGGTAGCCCCTTGGTTACTGAATAGAGTGCGGTATTCCACTCAGGCCTCCGGAACCAGTCTCGTGACTTCAACCCTCCTAGGGGAGAGGCCCTCTGGTAAACTGGTTGTGACAGTGCTAAAAAGTACTAGGGGATTTTGGTTCCCTAATTGGACAACAGCTATGTCTCAAGTGTAAGTAACCTAGGGGTGTTATTGGAAGCCTATCCCCTCGATCCTACCTAACTACAAAGATTCTTTTGTGTTCCCCAAGTGGTGTTAGAATATTAGTTGAGTTAAGTAGTTTTTTAAGGTTCACTTGAATTATGTGACAGAGTGTGTGCTCGTGAGGTGATGAACCCAAAATAGAAGTGCCATAAGGGGGGCAACTTTCTAACTAACAATAATACTGAATTCAAAACTTTAACATGCAAAATTTTCTGAATTAAAATGCTGAAATTTTAAACAGATTCTGTAAAAGGGAACAGAAATGATGTTGCAGAAAAGGCTGTAGGGAAGTAGGGCTGCAGGTGGAACAGATGGCTGTGCAAATGCAGAAAATATTGCAGCAAAGGGGCTGGGTTCAAAAACAGGAAAAAAAATGTAGAAATCTGACCGCGGGTCTGTGTCGAAATCGAGCGGTCTGACCGCGGGTTTGAGGGAAACAGTGGCCGACAGAAGCAGTCGGACTGCAGGAAATAGGGAAAAAAGCGCAGTCGAATCGCGGGAAAATGGAAAACAGACGCGGTCGGGTCGCAGCTAAGGGGCTGAAAGTCACGATCGGGACACGGAAAAATGGCCGACAGGCGCAGTCAGATCGCAGCAAACAGGATGATTAGCCGCGGTCGGATCGCAGGTAACAGACTTGAATCCATAGGCAGGGCACTGGAAACAGTCTGAGAGCCGCGGTCGGGTCACAGGTAAAGGCCTGAAAGACGCGGTTGGGACGCGACTGTAGAGGGAAAAGATGCGGTTTACGGCGGCCGAAAGGGACAACCGAAAGGAAAAAACGGGAAATTATTGCAGAAAACTAAACAATTTTTTAAACTGAAACCAGAAATTCAAACCTAGGGGAGTTGCCAAAACTGTAGCTAGGGTTTTACCCCTAGCTTGTGCGAATGAGCACCTACTAAGGAGAAGGGACTCCTTAGTAGCAGTTCAGTAAATGTAAATTAAAATGCTAAAACAGAAATATAAATTACTCTAAACATGTGCATGAAATGGAAAAACAAGATATAAAGAATGGCTTTTGTATTAATGTTACCTCCAATGTGAAGGTTGGTGAAGCCCTTTGCAATGATCCAAGAAGGTTGCTCCAAGCTCCAACTTGCTCATTCTCTTTCTCCAATGATGGAAATGGGCCAAAAGGGGCTCTCAAGGTGAAAGTAGCTCAAGGGTGAGCTAGGGTTTCAAGAGCTACTTTGGCAGAGTAAGGGTGCTTATGATTGTGGATCTGAAATAAGGGGTCTCCATCACCTATTTATAGTTTTTCAGTGGTGGAGTGCTGGCCCATGGTTTTGGGAACCATATGGTTTAGGGCAGCTGTATAGGGTTTTTTCCTCCTTTTCCTCATTATTTTATATTTTTTCTTCCCTTTTTAGGGGATTTTTGCTATTTTAGAGGAATTTTGGATATTTTTGGAGGAAAAAAGGTGTTTTTAAGGGAAATATTGTAGGAAAATGGACAAATGAGCCATGTAGTGGGGTAGATGAGGTAGTGAACACTTTTTGGGTGTTAACAAAAACAACTGAGGGTGACATTGTGTCATATAGGATATTACTGAAAGTCCATGAGAGGATACACAATGATCATTATGCTAATGGAGAAGTTATTAAAGAAGGAAGTGAAGTTCAGATGGATCAATGAGTGCCAGAGAAGCCTCAACACTCTAAAGAAGAAGATGGTAATAACACCAATATTAGTCTTTCCATACTAGATGACGGAGTTCCACATTCATGTCGATTCTTCGCCACTCACATTGGGGGTAATATTGGCTCGGCCACAGGAAGGAGAAATAGTCTGTCTGATTATGTTTGCAAGTCAGAATCTATCTATAGCAAAGAAAAACTACACATTGAAAGAGATGGAAGGATTGGCGATGGTGTATGCATTATACAAGATGGGGTCGTATGAAATTTTGTGACGATATGTTCTTCTGCATGAGAAAGAAATAATATTGGTTGAGTCATATGATGGGATCACAATAGGGAGTTATAGAGGATGTGAAACTACTAGGAAAATACTAAGAGCTATATTATGGTTGCCAACAATGCACAATGATGTTGCAGACTATGCCAAGAGTTGTAAAGTGTGCCAAAGAAATAGAAAACCATTGCGGAGAGATGAAATGTCGTTGGTACCTCAAATAAAACTGCAACCATTTGATAAATGGGTAGTGGAATTCATAGGACCCATCAATCCACTAGAGAAAGGAACAGGTGTGAGGTACATCATCACTATGATAGATTATCTGATGAGATGGACAAAGGTAGAACCAATGAAGGATTGTATAGCTGTGATGGTAGCAAGGTTATTGTTCGACAACGTGGTTAGTAGATTTGGTTGTCCCAAGATCTTGATGAGAGACTAGGGGGCTCACTTTGTCAATCAAACGGTTAGATCGATGACTGAGGGATTTCAAATCCAACACAAGAAAATTACATTGTATCATCTACAAGCAAATGGAATAGTCAAGACATTTAACAAGGTATGGTAGAATGCGATAACTAAGGTATGCAATAAAAACATCGATGACTAGGAATTGAAAATCCCTACAATATTATGGCTTTGCAAGACAACATGTAAGACATTTATGAGACAAACACCACTCAAGTTGGTTTATGGCCAAGAAGTAGTGATATCAATAGAATATGTTGTTCCTAGCTTGCGCATAGCAACAGCAATAGGTATGAGAGTTGAATGAGAGGTTGAGGAGAGATTGGAGCAATTGTTGCACCTTGAAGAAGATTGTTTCATCGTAGGTTTTCACCAGCAAGTGGAGAAGGATTTACATAAGTCTTGGGATGATTTCCATGTAAAATAAAATCACTTTTAGTGTGGATACATTGTTCTCCTTTATTATAGCAAGTTTGTGAAGCACCCAAGTAAGTTGGAGATGCATTGGTTAGGTCCCTATGTCATACATTTTATCACTGATGGTGGTGCAATAAAATTCCAGTAGTTATACATATTATTGTTTCCAAATTTATTGAATGGAATTCAGCTAAATCCCTATTAGAAAATCCCGACATGGCACCAATGCCGATAGCCGCGACGAAAAAAAATGGAAAATTAAAAAGGGAAATGTTTTAACAAAGGGTAGAGGAATAAGAAAATTTGAATTGAAGAAAATTTTGAAGCTTGGATACGTTTGGAAAGGAACTAAAGGGTCAAATTATTAAATAAATGCAACAATTAAACTAGGTGGGTGACAACTCAAGTGAAGAAGACACACAATTAATGACAAAAGTGGTCGTAATATTTGCAAAATCGACACAAGATTTGGTCAATATATTAGGGATTTGGAAATGGTGGTCCAAATATTTTTCTTGAAGGGATCATAATGTAATGTCCTTTTTTCATAAATTTGGAGAAATGCACAAATTGGGCAAAATTTGAGCTTAACTAGTCATGAGTCTAGAGGGTTCCAACTTTCACCATA
This sequence comes from Pseudotsuga menziesii, assembly GCA_001517045.1. Taxonomy (NCBI): domain Eukaryota; kingdom Viridiplantae; phylum Streptophyta; class Pinopsida; order Pinales; family Pinaceae; genus Pseudotsuga; species Pseudotsuga menziesii. Next base: position 186,266 of record LPNX010760417.1, on the reverse strand, counting down.
TGGTCCCAAATTTGAAATGTAAGGGTATGGTAAGTATTATAAAATAAAAATATGTTATATTTACACTTTGTATCATAATTTATACCTCTTCAAATTTTTTTGGGGCTAATGACAAAAATTCCAAAATTACTAGGAAATTGTGTTCAAATTCCCCCAAGGGTGATGGCCAAACTAGCTCTCCAAATGAAGTACGACCCTACCAAATTTAAGGAAATAGTATGGGAATGAGAATAATACATTAATTAATTCCATTAATCAAATTTATAAATTTATTCAAGTGTATTATGATCTGCAACATTTCTAGGGTAACTTTCATAGAAATTGCCTAAGGGAAATTTGCGTTACTAGCTAGACTTGACATAGGAAAGGTAGAATATATGGTTCTACGACTAACATGAAAAATGGTGGAAATATATGGAATAAAAATTTATTCCTAAAAATAATAAAATTTAAAGTAAAACCCTCCCACAAATATGATACAATACTCCTTCAAGATTGAATCCAAAGTCATGGGAAGTAGTGATTCAATGGCATGGGAATGCAAGCTTTTCACACATGATTTTCTTGGATCTTGACCCACAGAGGATATGGAAATTAAATGACAGTTTAATAGTCTATTTCTTTCCCAACATCATCCAACTAATACAATATCCCTCATACAAATCTGGTATAAAACTGCTTCAAGATTGAAGCCAAATCCATGAAGACTATTGATACAAGGGCATGAGTAGGCAAGCTTTCCATACATGTCTCTCTGATATTTAGACTTACAGAGTATTTGGACATAATATTACAGACCTATAAATCATATATTTATTCCCAATCATCATAAAACTCATATAAATTTCCTCATACAAATCGAATATAAATCTACTTCAATATTGAAGCCAAATCCATGAAAACTAGTTATTCAAGAGCATGGGGAATGTGAGCCTTTCATACATATATTTATGATATTTAGACTTATGGATAACATGGATATGATATTAAATACACATACATCATAAAACAAATATTGGCCATCAACTATCTTCAGCAAGGCACAAGAATCGCTCCAACAAGTGTGCCATCAAATGAGAGTGTGGGGGAATGAGAAGAATGAATGAGAGAATGGGGAGATAGATGAGAATTCGAATGTATGGATATTCAAACTAAAAATAAAAATCCTAATTAATATACCATGAGATTTCTGAATGGACTCTCCATAAACCAACTTGGAAAGGAATCCAACTCCCTCGAAATTGGTTCGCAAGCAAGGAGAGTGAACACTCACCGTGCAATGGACAAGAAAAATCTCTCCAAAATGCCAAATGCTGATTAAAAAATGATGAAAATGTATTCTCCTTCCTCATGAAATTATTTTTTTAAATTCATGATGCCTACTAAGTTGGAATTTCCCTCCATGAGCTGCCTCCAACTCATCTTAGTGGTTTAGTAACACTCATGACACTTGTCTTCGTCTTTATGCTCCAATTATTTCCCCAATTTGAATAGCCACCTCTAAATCCCAAATTCGAAATATTGGTGGATATTTTTATCCATGGCATGTAATATTTTTCATATTTCAGCAATCAGGTCTAAATTTGTCATACTTTTCATAGAATCTTCCATCATTTGTTGTCATAGAGTGCATAGAATCTCCTTCCAAGTGGCACACATTGTGTTCTAGTCTCTTCCTCTTCTATGGGAGTTACCCTCCTTTATAAATTCATATTAATTGGTTCATTATATGATATTTGACACCAAATTACCATCCAATAATGTTACATTACCGATGTTTTTGAATTTAGATCATTATCATGCCGAGTGTACGGGGAATCCAGTCACCCAAAGTCTTCCCAAGCTTGCAAGTGTCTTCATTAACCCATGCAACATTATTTTATTATAATTTATCATTTATGTGACCAATTTAAATGTGAATATGGAAAACTAATGTCCTTTTGTCTCCCATATCCCCTTATTACAAAATTTCTATCTCCATCTCAACCTATGGAACCAGTAGGTTGGTGAAACATTATTCCCAAATAGTCTTATTTGGAAATTATTTAATTTCGGACATGAAAAATACTCCCCACTAGATATTTCTTGTCCTAAATAAATTCCAAGTTTTTATTCTGAAAAAAAAAAGTTATATTCCCAAGTGGCATCATCATTTGGTACTCCTTCACCAAGTGCTTTCTATTGGTTCTGCTCATTGGTTTTCTTTAGCCGCAACTTGAGTAGTGGCACTCATGTACTGCGATTTTGTGCTCCCAAAAGTAAATATATGTGGATTATGCATATTGATATATCATGTAATAGCACCAATAACACCAAAAGGATTAATCAAATCCAAAAAAAACAAATTTGTGCAAATAATATTTACCTCCATACTTTGGAAACATTTTATGAAACTTCACCCCTTTTTGCTTTTGTATAATTCTTTGAAGTTGGTGTTGAGTTACCAAAATTTGAGTTTCTTAATATTCCAAGAAAATTTCAGAGAGGAACCACCATGATTGTTGCTGCACTACTCTGATTACAATCATCTTCTCAAGTAGTGAATAAATCTCCAATGATGCTTGTTGCCCCCACAATTGAAACCAATGAGACCAAAAATGATTCCACGGTCCCATATGATCCTGATACATGCATGGTGTGAAATTTATATTATGAAATGCCATGAAAAAAATCATGTGAAAATTGAATCCATCTCTTTGTTGCCGCCTTTCACACACCTGGGTTACGTGGAAAAAATATTCAAGCCACTCGGTGTGTCCTTGGGGGAAAGTCTCGAGTCAAGGCTGTCACCTTGTTCTTGAATCCTCCATTCAAGCTAACTCCTAATGAAGTCAAAGGGGGTATACCCTATTAAATTACTAAGGCTAATTACTTAGTGTGATGGTGTTATATTTATTNTATATATATATATATATATATATATATGTATAATCTAAAGAATTGATTAAATAAATCACCAGTGCCTTAAATGGAGTCAACAGAGAAAATAATGTGCTTGCATGTGCTTGAAATAATGTTTTGCAAATGTCTCTTGGTAGAGTTTAAATTAATGTGGAATGTGAATGAATTAAATTAGGCGAAAAGGGGACTCCAAATATACCTGAAAGTGAACTTTCACGGCTACCCGCAAGGTGTTTGTGGGCTGGAATGGAGTCTTGGAGACTATTGTTCATAATGCAACCGTCAGGGTGTGACAGATATCAGCACCTCGAGGTCACTTTCCAGTTGTTCCCACTCCTTTGGGTATTTTGCCACCACTGACAGTTTGTTCGAGGCGTTGGATTTTCGCCTGAAGGTTTGTCAATTTGGGAGGTGAAGACTAATTAATCTAGTCACTCAAGTGCTTTTTATGCAGCTTGGATGAACTGCAGCCAAGTACAGAGCATACACACTGGATTCTTTGTTATGTTTAGTAAATTTTAAAAGAGGTGTTCTTATTAAAAAGAAAACCCTCTTGGAACCTCTTTCGGTCCAAGTGGACCTCAATCGGGGAATCAAGGAGGGGTTGATTTTATTATGATTATTAAAAAAATTAATGATATTAGATGAAGCATAAACAATTAATCAACCCACAATTTTCTAATTAGACTACCACGACCCTTTCTTCACCTTTCGGCTCAAAAGGAGGCTCATGGGGTAAGTATTAAAATTAATTTGAAACCATTGGATATGGAATATTTCAATGATTATAAGTCAAAGTATACTATCCTTGCAGATTAGAACTACACTAGATTGAAAAAAGATGAAAAAATGTAAAAAATGACATGGATGCGAATCCCCCTAGGGGGGATGGTGAATAGGCTCGAAAGAGCCTATTCGAAGAGATTTTTTTCTTTTTATTAGCAGAAATTACAATATCAGCAAACTGAAATTAATCCACTTGGTCCTTATATGGAGTGAGACGAAAGGTTTACAAATTGTGAAATTTTGAAATTTTGGGATGATGGAGACCCCCTGAGGGGTTTCGAATGGTCCAAAAATGCTTTCCAGACAGCACCTCCTCCTATTTTCTGTTATAATTTCTAAAAAAAATCAAGCGTATGACATTTAAATATGCCCAAAAGTACTTTGAAAGTACTTTTGTATGAACACACTTTTTACCAAAAAATTCTAAGTTAAAACTAGTTTTTAAAGAAGCGAAAAAAGAACCAAGTAAAGCAAGCTTTCCTTGGGATATTGGCCTGATTTTGAGGCCACCAATATGAAGCATTTAAATTTCTGAAAATAAATTTTTAGATTCTAAGGAAACAACCATGCATTCAACAAGATTTAGATCTACTTTCATAGCCTTGAAAATGAAAATTTTCCCTAAAACTAGATCTAGAATGCTTGTAAAATTTCTTTAGGAATGAGATCTAGTTTATGAGATTTAAGGAAGAAATATCTATGTAGAAGGAATTCTGAAATTAATATATCTAAATAATTTTAAAGCCGCAAAACAAGCAACCAGACTAATTTTAAAAAATTTGAAGGAGGAAGAGGAAAAGAGAGCGCTTGTTGCTAGAATGGATCTGCAAAAAAGACTAGTTAGTGGAATACTGAGGGACAATGCCTTCACAAAATATTCAAATTCCCAGTGGAGTCAAGCTAGTACCACAGTTTGTCCAACCCCTACTACAAAAAAACTAACAAACAATCCTGCACAAAAACCTTATGAGATCTGGATAGAGATATATGAAAAAAGAGAGGGGTTACATGCAAATAAACTTATTTAAACATGTATAATATGAATCTTCAAACATATATGCTATGATATATTGAAAAACAAGTAATATTACTTGCCCAACTATACTCCTATTGATTCAGCTGAATCATTCAAGCCAGACAAGATTCAGACGCATAAATTGAGAGAAAGACACCAGTAACAACAAAAGATGCAAGACAATGTTAATTCCACACACATAAGAGCATTACACCATTTTGGCCTCCAAAGATTCAATTTATTCCAATAGAAAATGATATTACATAGTATCATAATAGAAATAGCTCCTCAATCCAACTCTAACTCACTCGGAAAGGAGGAAACCATGCTTTATTTATACAAAAAATTGAAACCTCGGCCTAGAGGGGGCGCAAATCCCAAGGAGATAGACAACTGTAGCTGAAGGAGATTCCATCAATGCCTAATATGAAGCTGAACTGAGCTTATACTGATTCTAATTGTCAATTGGGGGGCTGATTGAACTGAGACATCAACCTGCTGACTAAATCATCAACCACAGAGCTCCTAGAATAGCCCACACGTGTGGAGGAGAGAGAGAGGGTACAATTCCCCATAAAGGAGGCTGAAGTTCAACTCTAGATCTACCTTGATTATCTCCTCCAGTCAAGGAATTGCAATCTCTGGTTTATCTGGTGCTGATGAGACTGATTTAAATCAAATCAGTTGAGAATCCATTGATCTAGGATTTTGGATTTGTTCCATTATTCATTAATTTATTAATTAAAATAATCAATAATTGATTTTTTGGGGCTTTTTGACTTGAGTGATGGAAAATCACTCAAAACTTTGAAATAGTGGGTCTATAGGTTTACATGGTGCTCTTAGCTTGAAAATGAGCACCCCCATTACTAAAACTGATTATTTGGCCCACTTTTATTACAAAACCAATTTTCCCAATTAGACTATTAAAAAATAGCCTAACCTTTTGTGGAAAAGTTAAAATTTAAAAAACTTAAAAAATTAAAAAAATTAAAAACCTAGGGGGACTTAGACATGTTCATATGACTCGACCATGATGCCTAGCATGTTTATACATTGACACATAGAATCTAATAACCTCAATAGGCCTAAATGCCAAGCTGACCACCCCAACTTTGGAGGCATTGAGTGAAAAACTCATAAATTATCATTCGTTTATTCAACAACCAATAATAACCAAGGGAAAAAACACCCTAGGCTGATCAGATTGACAAATAAAATCTAAGAGACCGAGTCTTTTATAGACACTATCATGCTAGAACATTTATTACAACTCCCCCAAGGGGGTATGAACATGTGATATAGTACAACAAGCACTTCCCAAAAGCACTTCCGAAGGTTTTATGAAGTCCAAACAAATCATCTTTGTCCGGTTCACCAGGATCACTTGATAAGAAACCACTAAGTACAACTTAGGTGGTAACATCTGGATCCATCTAGGGACACATGCTCTGAATAATCTTTTGATCAGAGAAGAGGATGTGAGAACTCCAAAATCTCTGGGTCTTGCATAGCAATTAAAGTTTGTCAGTAACATGTATATAAAAGAAATCAACTATAAAATCAGATTAATGTACAGAATTAGTCTATGATGTACAAAAAAGAAATATTTTACAAGACTAATAAACTAAAGAAATATTTCAAGGTTAGTACTATGGTACAAAACATCTATAATACAACAATATGATACATAAAATTTAAAAATACATGCAGGGCAAGGTTTAGAAATTGGCCCTGAAACCACCGATGCCAATAAAGGCATCAAACCGTCTTGACAAAAAACATCTTAAGGATAAAACCATTCACTGGTAGGATTAATCTTTCTCCTTCTAGGTTATTTAGATAGAAAGAATTTGTTCCTGCTACTTCATCAATGATATATGGCCCCAACCATAAGTTGTCGAACTTTCCGTGTTTCCCAGGTTTCTCCCATCATTTGTCCCAATGCAAGACTATGTTACCTACTTGAAAGGATCCAGGCCAGATAGATCTATCAAAGGTTCTCTTGACTTTGTCTAAATTTTAGATACTTTGATCAAGGGAATTTCTTCTACTCTCATCTAACTCGATCAACTGGTTGATTCTGTTATGAATGGAATCCTGATCTGAGCTAAAGGTCTAGAGAAGCTGATATACTGGAAGCTTTAAATGCACAGGTAAGGTGAAATCTAAGCCATAAACATGTTCAAAAGGGATCCTTCTGATTGAACTTTTCTTTGTGATTCTATCGGCCCATAATGCAAACTTGATCTTGCTATCCCAAGCCTTTTTATTATCACCAACAGTTTTCTTGATTATGGTCATTAAGTTCTTATTATTTGACTCAGCTAGACCATTTCTTTGGGGATAATAGTTGGATGAATGGGATAGGAAAATTTCATACTTGAAACAAAAGGATGACATCTTGGAGGAAACAAAGCACGGGCCATTATTTGTGATGATTCTGGATGGCATGCTGAATCTTGTAATAATATTATCTTCTAAGAAATCCATGACTACAAAATCAGTTTCCTTCTTGGTGGGTATCGCCTCTACCCACTTGGTGAAATAATCAGTGGCGGTGAGTATCCAAGAATAACCATTGCTTGATTTATCTTTGAACTTACCGATGAAATCAATCCCCCACTACTGGAAAGGGAATTGGAATACTATTGGGTTTAAGGGCAAGGCCTTAATTTGCTGCTTTCCGGTGAGCAATTGATACTGGGGGCAAACTCTGACAGACTTGTGCACATATGAAAAAAGGTTCGGCCAATAGTAGCCTACTCTAACAATTTTATGGGAGGTTGTTATTGCTGCAAAATGTCCACCAAAAAATCCTAAATGGAACTCAACCATGACCTTTTGGACTCAAGTTCATTGGCACACCTAAGTATTAAACCATCCGTATTTCTCCAACGCAAACCATCTTTTGTTAAACAATAATTAGTTTCTTTTAACCTTAATCCTCTTATTTTATGGCCAAGTAGGTGATCAGGGCATGTAAGGTTACAGAGGAAAAAGATGATGTCTGTATACCAAGGGTGTTGTTCTAGTCTCTGAACCTCGTCTGATACACTTTTTTCTGAATCACTATTCTGGTAGATTATTCCTAAGGCCTTTTCATTTCCTTGGTTCAACATCTTTGCAAGAACTTGTCCCTTAATTAACTTAGTAGGTTTTATCTCTAAATCATATTCTTGAATATTTGAAACCCACTTACCCCTGATTCCTAGACAATCTTGTTGGGACATGATATCCTTGACTTTGGAGTAACCTACATAAGTTCTGAAATGTTTAAGGGACTTGACAAGGGCATAAGCCTATTTCTCCATGGTGGTATACTTCAACTCTGAATGTTGCAAGGATCTACTCATAAAGGCTATAGGTTGCTCTTGTCCCTCCTTATTCTTTTGAAGGAAAACACCAGCAACAGTGTCTTCTGAGAAAAAGAAAAATATCTAAAATTCCTTGGAATAATATGGACTGATCAAGACCGGGTACCTGGATATGGAATCTTTGATAGACTTGAAAGCATCTTTCCCTTCATCTGTCCACTCAAACTTAGCATCTTTCTTTAACAACTTTTGTAGAGGCTTCATTAGTTTTGCTAAATTTTGGATGAATATCTTTATGAAATTGATCTAACCATTGAAAGACTGGAGAGATTTAAGATTTTGAGGCAAGGGGACTTTCTTAATGGCTTCAACTCTCTCAGGATCAACTTTGACACCATCCTTAGAAATGATGTGTCCCAACAACTTGCCTTCATCAACCTCAAAGATTGACTTGGAGGGGTTCAAGGAAATACCATATTTTTGACATCTTATGAAAACCTGCCTAAGATGACTTATGTGGTCAGATCTTTCTTTTGAAAAAACATTTAAGTCATCTTGATATATTTTGATTATTTTTCCTATAAGTTCTTTGAAGGAAAAATCCATGGCTCTTTGGAAGGTGGCACCAGCATTCAATAAGACAAAAGGCATTCTTAAAAATTTATAGGTACCCTAAGGTGTGGTGAATGTAGTCTTATGTTGATCCTCTTTATTTACCAACACTTGGTTATAACCGGAAAATCCATCCAACATGGACATCATTCCTGATCGTGTTACTCTTTGAAGAAATGTTTCCATGTTGGGCAATGGGTAATTATCTTTAAGGCATGATGTATTCAAATTTCTGAAATCTATACATATTCTAATTGACCCATTCTTCTTTCTGACAACAACTAAGTTGGAGTACCATAATGAATGTCTTGTAGGTGTTATGATCCCTGTTGCTAACATCTTCTAAAGTTCCTTTTGCACAATGCAAGCAAACTTAGGATTTATTTGCCAAAGTTTTTGTCGGAAAGGCTTGACCTCCTTAGCCTCTTTTGTGAGGGGAATAGTGTGTTGAAACACATCTTCCCGATAGGCTTTAAGTTCATCATAACTAAAGGTCAACACATCTCTATACTCTTTGATTAAGCTGATCAAATTGTTCCTTTGCTTTTCCGAAGTACCTTTTCCAATTTTTATTAACTTGGGGTCCTTATAAGTTCCTATGTTTATTTCCATATAATCCCCAATTTTTTATTTGTTTATTTTTTTTACGACGATCCTGTCGATCAAAAATATTTTTGAAAGCTATAAGGCTACTCAAGATGTGATTCCTTTCATTATCCTCGTATTCTTGATACTCTTTACCCTCTTGTTGATAACTGATCTTCCAGCCTTCAAACTCTTGGAGATTGTGGATGAATCTCAAGAGTTCTTTAAACACTTGTCAGTGATCTACATTATCTGGAATTGAAGGTCTGAAATTAATTTCCATTTTTCCATTCCCACTAATCATTTCATCTGATGGCTGGAGGGTGGATGCTACTACTGCCAACTTATCTGCTAACCCATTCATTTCCCTATGGATCTTTTGAATGTTAAGTGCATCAAACCATTCCATAGTGTCCCATGTGGAATTTCTATACTTCCTTAGTCTATCATTTTTGCATTGATACCGATTCTTAATCTGGAGGACAACTAAGTATGAATCACCTTATATGTTCAACATCTTTATCCCCATGTATTTAGCGGTTTTTAACCCTAGGAGAAATGCCTCATACTCGGCTACATTGTTTGATTCTTCAAACTCTAACCTAAAAGAAAAGTTGTAGACTTTATCTGAAGGAGAGATTATCAAAATGTCCGCACCCTTTCCGACTTTGGAAGAAGCCCCATCAAAGTACATTTTCCAAACTTCATCTATCTTTTCATTTTTAATGTTTTCCTTAATAGGGGCCATGAAATTTGACAAAATAGCATAGTTTCCAAAGTTATCAGTGAAATGCACAAATTCATTTCCAGACTTTTTAGGATTTTCTAAGTGCCATTTCCTTAGCTTCTCTTTATGGAGTATGACCCTAGTGTTTTCTGATGTAGGTATAGTAGCATATGTCCAATCCATTTGAATGTACCCACCAAGAGTTGTGGCCCATTTTCTGGATAGCAACATACCCAAATTATCTGGAACATCTATCACTACCACATCCATCGACATGTCGATGTCAGGATACTTGGCCCACTTAACTTGTAAATTTAAGATTATCCCTACCACTTCAACTTCTCTTGCATCCATTGCACAAACATTGTGGTATGGTCGGGTGAACCTTAGATTTAGTTGTTCCATTACTTTTCTTGTCATTACATTTGATGAAGCACCTGAATCTAACATGCAGTTATGAAGGAGAAGGTTATCAACTAAGAGAAAGACAAAAAAAGGTGGGTTTTCTATTTTTGGATCAACACTATTGAGGACTATAGGCATATCCATAGGTTCAATATGTTCGGCTTCAAATATAGGATTATTATTAGGGAGAGGATCCTCATTGACAATATTATGAGTTTTACTTTAACTATCCTCTATGGCTTTCAACAACTTTTCTTTTTTACTAGGAATTTTAAGGACATCAGTTGCATAAACAAGAATATTAGCACTACTTATCCATTCTCCCATATCAACATTTGATTCAGGGATAACAGGGGGATTTGGGAGAGGAGGAGTGATTACCTTTGGCTTGTACTATTCGCATGGTGATGGCTTCTCCTTTCTTTGATAAACCACACCCTTGAATCTATCCTTCTTCATTTCCTGAATTCTTTCCGGAGTAGGAATTTCACCATATAAATTGGAATGGGGGTACTTCTCATAACTGTAATCCATGGCCTACTTCCAATGTTGGTTTGATAAAAGGTAGGTTTGGCCTACCATGTACACATGATCAGACTCACTTGACGTTGTTTCCTGATTACTAACCTCGGGAATTCCATGTTCTATAACTTGGTTTGCAATATAACAAGTGCTTTCTTGGTGGAATTGATCACAAGGTCTACACCATGGAATTACTTCTTCTACCATGTTAGTTGAGTCTAACTGGTTTGGAATCCTAAGTTCTTGTTGAGAATATTTCTTTTGATACATCTGATTCTGTTTAGGCTAAAAGTTCCTAGGTCCATTATTTCTTTCCATTGTGATTATTCTATTTTGCATATGATTTAGTTGTGCATAATGATTTTCCATAAGTTGGTTTTGACTAGTAACCAAGTTTTTTATCATGTCTGTTACCTTTTCCATGGGATCTTTAGAGGTTCCCTTTTCTTCTGATTCAACGGATTTACCCTTCTCTTTGTTGTAGGAAGTGTTTCCCTAGTGTAACCTATAATGTTGGACTTGCCTAAAGACTAAATATTCTTTTCTATTTTCTCGGCCAATTCTTGAGTAGTTTTTAGATCGGCCAGCCCTTTGTCTCTTAACTGGTACCTCAAATCACTAGTAAAAGCTTCTATTTAGGATATGAGGATGGTGGAATCCTTTGGCTTGATGTCTTTAGGGAGGTTCACAACCACACACCTGAACTTAGTGTTAAATTCATCCATGGTTTCATTCTCCATCTTCTTTATGTTATGGAGGGCAGCAAGCAGATGTCTTGTTTCTTTCTTTTCTCCCCATTTCTTCCTAAAACCCTCTAGGAATTCACTAAGATTTTTATATGAATCATCACCTAGGTCGAAGTACCATTCTACAGCATCATCTTCTAAGGATAAAGCAAAGAGCTTCATTTTGACATCTTCATAGTTATGGGCAGCATCATTGCAATAACTGGCCAGGTGCTTTTCAAACTTCCGAAGGTGAGACTTGGCAGTGATGGCATTATTACCCTGAAATATTGGGAGCTTCTTGATAGCATCATTTGGAATGTCATGGGGAGCACCTCCTATATGATAAAAGTCAAGGGGTTTGTAAAATTCCATCATTTCTTGAGATTGGTAGATATAACTATCTACAAACATGTGATGGATATCTGAGAGGGATTGGTCTCCTAAATCTTCAAGGTTTCTATGGGAAGTATGCCTATTCAATATTTCCCTAATAAACCTTTCAGGATCAGGGAGAGGATTGAATAATTGATGGTGGTTTCTTTAGGTAGAATTTCTTGGAGGGATGTTAGACAATGTAGTCGCCAGATGGATCGAATTTTAATTTTTATGTCTTTTCAAGATAATATCAATCAAAATTTTTATCTTTTTAGTTGTTTAGAAAAAAGTTAAGCTAAGTCGTAATCAGGAATAAAAATATTTATCCCTGGTAATGGCACCAAAAAGTGTTGCCACCTTTCACACAACTGGGTTACGTGGCATAAATATTCAAGCCAATCGGTGTGTCCTTAGGGGAAAGTCTTGAGTCAAGGCTGTCACCTTGTTCTTGACTCCTCTGTTCAGGCTAACTCCTAACGAAGCCAAGGGGGGTAGACCCTATTAAATTACTAAGGCTAATTACTTAGTGTGATGGTGTTATATTGATTAAGTTGTTTAGGAGTTATATAAAATTAACCAGTGGAAACAAAAGATAACAAGATGCAAGATTTAAAGCAGATAAGCACAATAATGACACTCAACATATATATAATCGAAATAATTGATCAAATAAATCACCAGTGCCTTAAATGGAGTCAATAGAGAAAATAATGTTCTTGCATGCACTTGAAATAATGTTTTGCAAATGTCTCTTGGTATATTTTAAATTAATGTGGAATGTGAATGAATTAAATTAGGTGAAAAGAGGACTCCAGATATACCCAAGGGGTACTTGGAGTATGTCCAAAAGTGAAGTTTCATGGCTACCCACAAGGTGTTTATGGGCTGGAACGGAGTCTCGGAGACTTTTGTTCATAACGCACCCATCATGGTGTGATAGAGATCGGCACCTCGAAGTCACTTTCCAGTTGTTCCCACTCCTTTGGGTATTTTTCCATCGCTTATAGTTTGTTCGAGGAGTTGGATTTTTGCTTGATGGTTTGTCAATTTAGGAGGTGAAGACTAATTAATCTAGTCATTCGAGAGCTTTTGATGCAGCTTGACTAAACGAATGAACCATAGCCAAGTACAGAGCATACACACTGGATTCTTTGTTATTCTTAGTAGATTTTAAAAGAGGTGTTCTTATTAAAAAGAAAACCCTCTGTTAACAGGGAAAAATGGGCACAAGATTCAACCGAGGAATAACCCGATCCAAGAGTTTTCGAGATGCTCTCAGTTGTTTGAGTAGCTGTTCCTGACAGGATTAAGGCCCTGTTTCCTTCCCTAAGTTATTCTACGCTATAGGAGAGGATTACGAAAAAGGGGAAAACCAAAACTACAGTTTATTAATCAGATCTATACCTATGACTATACAAATTAATAAATGTTATATATTACAAGATCAATTAGTTAAAATAAATCTACCTCAAGCAATCAGTTTATAATACAAAAAAAACAAGCTAACTAAATATCAACAGAGTTAGTAAACTACAGAGATGCATTATAAACACTTATACATTAATTACAGGAAAATAATCTGAATGTAATATGAATATAAAAATCCGATTCAATGGTTTTTTAGTAAAATAATTAAAAAAAAAGAAACTACTAATCTCCTCTAAATCCTATCCTGATCTGGAGCGTTAAACAAATTAACCTGAAATCAAATCTACCAATGAGACTACTGCATTAATAATCTTGGAAAATATTCAAAAGAAATTCAGAAATTAAACAAGATCATACAATAGACACATATATCACATATGTTATGATGTCAATCATCAATTTTACAACATGACATACATCAGCAAATCGAAGTCAGCATAAGGCGACAATTATACATAATATATTTACATAACTCATCAAAGGAATCATGGCAAACATTAATAATATAGAAAAAGTGACAAGACCAAGCGATACCATAAACACATATGCAAAGTATAAATACTGTAAAAATATATAAGTATCACCAGTTTAACATACTATAGCTGCTGACAATAAACTGCCTTAAGTCACAGAAAAATCAAACAGAGGTCTTAACTCCTCCTCCGCGAACTATCGACCCCCTTTCTCAATACCCACATGTATCATTAAATAACCCATTCATAGAGAAATGGTTCTATACAACCGGAAACCATAAAATCGAAATCATAACCAATTTTGTTAAAAATGACAAGTGAAACATGTCATTTTTAATATATATCATAATGTTTTTGAAATTGGAGAGACTCGGTTCATATTACAAAATCAGGAAAACGACAAAGGTGCTAACGATATAGTGACACCTGGAAAACAGTCTTTGCCAATCGATTTGTTCCCAATTATGTAGGGATCACCCAGATAGTAGGAAATAATCAAAATCCGAGAAAGAAGATCCAAAACATTACCTGCAATACTGTACACAAAAGAAATATAATCAAAACACACACAAAAAGAAAATGAAATAAACTAAATAATAAATGAATTAAACCAAATACCTGTTAAGGAAATAACTTGATTATCAATCTATCATAACTTCAAAACTGAAACCAATAGTAGGTGCACTTCAACCCATTATAAATTCATAGGGGCGTTAAACACCTGAATGTTTACACCCTTTGCTGGATTCTGCGACTGACCCTTGAATTGCATTAAGGTGACTTGAGCATTGAGCTCTCGTACTCTCTCTTTATTCTTATTATTTTCATTCTGCAATTTCAGGATCCTACGGATCAACCGATTCTTACACTATTTAAGACATAGCAAAGACTTGTTGTCTGAAACTACCTTCTCATTCAACTTAAGATTCTCAGCCTCCATAATATCGCGATGAGCTACCATCTCAGTAACTCTTACTTCCATCCTTTGTATCTTATCCAACAAGCAATTAACAAACAGCGGGTGAATCATATGCCCATCTTGGTAAAAACCTGGCAAGTTTGTCTCTACAGTCTTCCCTTTAGCTGGAGGATCATAAACAGGATCAACCCGAAGATCCTTGTCAAACGCAGGAGGACTATCATCTACAGGGTTCAGGATAAACTCGTGCTCAATGCCGTGACCAACATCAGGCATAACAGGGTTCTGTTCTTCATCGTCGAGCATGACTATTTCAACATGAACACTATTGCTCATAGGAGACTTAACATTACGACCCTTAGCAACCATGCTTCATGTGAACCTACCAACAACCTTAGCATTCGGCCTTTTACCCATTTGTTTGCAGGTATCAGTGTTTCGTTTCGGGGTTACAGGAGACAAACCCGAAGACTTCTTCATGCGCTTAGAAAGCACAGGGGTACCGGGGCTACTTATAGGAGGAGAAATTGGCTCACTACAAGCACCGGGACTTATACGACCAGTAGGGTTTGACACAGGATCGCGTAAGGGTGAAGCCGAGACCCGACTAGAAACCTGATTCCTAGTACATTCTTCAAGGCAATCAAACTGACAGTGACAGAAAACTGAGAAACCATTTGACTCAATAAACTCATCCCACGACCTATTTTGCTTTGACAATTCCCTCTCTATTAACATCCTCACCAGGATGTGGTGAAAAAGACTATTACTAATCTTTTTCAGACCCTTTTTAATAGCTGAGGACATTTCAGACAAACTCTGGACTAAATAATGAGGTAGATTCAGAGGAAAACCGATGAATACAGCCATTAACCACAAATGATAAATATAAGCCGAGGAGAGTCGACCTTCGCAGGTCACATACCTGTGGATAAGGTCCAAGACTGGTCGCCACTCTTTCTTAAAGTATTTCCGTGCCACACCAGTTCTGAATGATACATCTTGACAAGGATTCTTCAGTAGTTGTCTCCACTCAGTTATGTCCATTTGTTTGTACTTAAACCATCATTCACCTGTCAATGGAAAACTAGTAGCAAGCGCAACTGAACGCTCGTCCACTCGAAACTGAAGATCACCTACTTTAACCCAAGAATCGGCCAAAGACAGAGCAAACACCCTCGTCACCTCAGGGTTTGATTCCGAGAATTTACTGATAAACGACAACCATCTAACAACTTCGACCTTGGTTCAAAGCTCAGGGTTCGAATCAAGATACTTCATCTCACAGGGCTCGACTCTCACCACCAGCGCCATGACTAACTGTGCACATGCACGTAGCCTTACCCAGAAAAGATACCAAGGATCAAAACCCGACAGCGAACTAGAGAGTGAGCACTCAGGGTGCAGACCGAGGAGAAAACCTAAGCAATAGAGCCC
Organism: Pseudotsuga menziesii; assembly: GCA_001517045.1. NCBI lineage: Eukaryota > Viridiplantae > Streptophyta > Pinopsida > Pinales > Pinaceae > Pseudotsuga > Pseudotsuga menziesii. Next base: position 170,036 of record LPNX010760417.1, on the reverse strand, counting down.
GGTACTTTCATAATCTAGTTGCGACATGAATAAACGCAGCCGATAACCCTGAAACTTTGGCATGAAGGGGAATGCTAACACTACAAGGAAATCGAAATAAGAAATGATGGAAAAAAACTCGAGATTGAACTGATCTTGTCATTATTTATCCCGGGCTATTGACGTGAGACCACTCATTGCATAGACCACAGGTATTGAACGAGGATGGAGCCACGACACTGAACAAGTACTCGGAATTGAATGTGATTGACAGAGCTAACTACCAAAGCAATGATACCATATCAATTTCACAGCAGGTAGATCGGAATTGGAGGCGACGACATAAATTAAGTTGACGATAAGCAACAATCCTATGTTACCCTTACCGTAGATTTGATTTACCCTTCGAAGGTGGCGAGCAATGATACCATACAAATCATCAAATCAAAACCAGACTTTACAATATAGACCATGTTATAAAAATGAAGACTAAAATAACCATAGTAATATTGAATATGGTTCGGAGTCTGAAGGGAAAACTTAGGGTAATGCATATTCACATAAATTATTAAGCCTCCGATGCTCTAGGACCTTGCTACACTTACATTGAACCAACCATGCATACCCATTAATTAACATCCGAATGAAACCTATGATAACGTGCCAAACCATACTATAATTAATCATCCAATTTCGCAACCTTATCAATATCTATAACAATAAAATCAAATAGGAAAATCAAGTGATAATTGTTTGGATAAGGCTTCAAGATTAGGTTATGATAAAAATATATGGAAATTATTAATACTCATCCCTTGATTGTTAATGTAAATCCACCCAAAATAATAACTTGATAATGGTGATTTTGTCAAATAATCTATAGTTTGCAAAGGTTGCTTAAAAACATAGAATTTCACTGATTCAGTAGCTCGCAGAAGCTCATCATTTTAGTAGCTAGTGATTCATTAGATTTGTCCTGAGAAATTCGAACATTTCATCAAAACAAAATAGGATTTTGTTTGATGAAATATGTTTTTTTTTAAAGGCTGCTGAGCAAGGGCACAACAGATGGCGACTGACTGGGCGGAACAGTTATCTCTGTTTATTATCCTGAAACCATGCAATCAAAGAAATTAGATCCCTCATGTATGTCATTATACAAGCATCAACATTTTAACATCTTAATTAGATTCAGGCATTTCACATTTCTAAAAATTACCAGAAATTTCAGTCTTAATCATTTATTTGATGAAGATTGTGTTTCTAACAAAAAATAGTCCAAAAGAAGTAAAATAATAAATGGCTTGGTTTTAAAGAATAAAATCCCAATACCATAAGCATGGCCCTACTGCCAGCAGGCGTCTATAGCCTCGATAGGGTTGCTTCAAAGCCCAAGGAATGCCAGTATCCCATCTGCTAGTTAGAGATATACGATTCTGGCTAGGTTGAACTGTCACCATCATTTTCTCTTTTTTTTTATATTATATTTCTGAAGGTCATGGTTCTGGCTTGGTAACCAGATGGAAACCATGTCAGTCACTAGTCTGCACCACAATAAATAGACCGGCTCGTAATGAGAGCTTTTATCCCTCAGTGTTTTTCCAAGGGCCATTGTCCAGGCTTGGTGACCGGAAACGACAATGTTACTGAATGCAAACCTATGATCCTGAGCAGACTGGCTCGTTATGAGACCCTCTGTCCTTCAGACTATTTTCAAGAATATTCATATCCAACCATGTCCAGAATGTAGTTATAATTAATCTCCAATGAGATTAGCTTAGCAGATGGGGAGGCAAATCTGATTCTCTTTACGAGAAGGGATGGCGTAAAAGATTTAAAAGATAACCTTGCCAGGTCCTGCCCTAATCCTTTTGGAAAAATATTTGCAGAGACTCATATTATTTATTAACATTAACATGATTTAAGAATTTCTGGTAAAAATCTAGAAAGATGAAAAATTATTCACTGTTCAAGAGGCAAAACAGTATGACAATTTTCAGGATAGCAAAATCTTTGTGCATTGTTTGCAGATCAATCACAGAGGTTGATAAAAAAGACATCAGCTTGAAGTTTGATAAATTAATCGAACTCAAAATGTGCAAATAAAACAAATAAAAAATAAAAATAAAAAAATATCCAAAACAAACAAATCAAATAGACTCGCTGACAAATTCCACAAACCAAGCACACCACACTAGATATGTACGGGATAATCCCTTGAGGGGGATCAGCAAAAATATTTCTTAATCAGATGACCATTCACTAGAAGGTTGTCAATGTCACCCTCCAATGTATGCAAACTAAAAGTGCTAGGACCAAGTTTTTCTGTAATAATAAATGGTCCCAGCCACAGGTATTGGAACTTAGTATGTTTTCCTTTGTCTTCGTGCTCCTTGTCCCATTTCAGAACTAGGTCACCTACTTCCAAATCGCTACTGGCTGATTTTCTGTGATCAAACCAGCGTTTCACGGTCTGTTGGTGTTGGTCAAACTTTTATCTAGCTGACTCTCTATCTTCTTCCAGTTTAAGCAAGGTATTGATTCGATGTTCCATGGCAGAACATGGTGTCTCCTGCACTTACTGGGAGAGCTGTAAAGAGGGTAAAAATAAATGAGGAGGCAAAATATCTTCCTTACCGTATACCCGAAAAAAGGGATAATTTCCTATGGCATCTTTGGGAGTCACTCTATCATCCCACAAGGCATTCGATAAGGCGTTGTGCCAATTCCTATGATGATTAACCATCGTACGTTTCAGAATCTTGATTAAATTTTTATTAGAAGATTCAGCTAACCCGTTACCCTGGGGATAATAATTAGCTGAATATTTTAACTTTATGCCCTTTTCCAATGCATACTCAGTTAATTTAACAGAAGAAAAATAAGTTGCATTGTCAAAAATCAAAGATTCGGGAACACCAAATCTGGTGATAATAAAAGAATCAAGGAATGATATCACCTGTTCCAAATTAACCAATCGCAAGGGGATGGCTTCAACCCATCTAGTGAAATAATATGTGGCTATCAAAATATACTTATGCTACTGTGAAGAAGCTGGAGTTATTGGACCAACAATATCCAAACCCCATTTTTGGAATGGGACTTCAATAATAACAGGCTGGAGGGGTAATGCTGCTTTCTTTAGCCTGCCTCCTGCTCTCTGACACTCCTGACACTTCCTAGCAAAAGCAAATGCATCTCTGAACAAAGTAGGCAACTAGTAACCAGCTTTGAGTAATTTATGTGCAGTGGTTTCTCCGCCAAAGTGTCCCTCGGCTGGTCCTGCATGTAATTGAGACAACACATTATCAGCTTCATTTCTTTCTAGACAGCGAAGGAGAAATCCTTCGAAATTATTTCTAAACAAAATGTTATCAATCAGTTGATAAGGGGCAGATCTCAATCTCAAAGCCCTTTTGCTGCGTGAATCTAAATGTTTAGGAGCATTCCCATGCAATAGAAAAAACTTAATATCATCATACCAAGAATCAGGGGAAGCTGAGATTGGGAAAACTTCCCTTTCAAACAGAAAATGTTCGTCAAAGAAGTGCAGATCAGATTCAGAAACGTCTAAAGATCCAGCTGCCAACTTACAAAGTCCCTGTCCCCTGACAAACTTTAAAGGCTTTATTTCCAGGTCATATTCCTGAAGTGCTGTGACCCAATGGGCTTGCTTTTCACCCAGATCCTTTTGTACCAAAAGATTTTTGACTGCTGAATATGGAACAACAACCTTGGTATGAGACTTCAGCAAATAAGGCCGGAAATGTTTCACTTATTTAAAAACTGCAAATGCTTGTTTGTCTACTTCTGGGTAATTCAGCTCTACACCGTTCAAACCAGAACTTGTAAAAGCGATGGGGGCCTCATTATTTTCCTGATTTTTCTGCATTAAAACAGCAGCATATGAAGAATCAGAAGCAAACATGTACAAGATAAATGGTTTGGAAAAATATGGGCTTGTTAGAGTAGGAGCTTCAGCAATAGCTTTCAATATAGCATAAAAAGATTGTTTTTCTTCAACAGACCATTTAAATTCAGCATCTTTCTTAATCATTTTCTGAAGCGGCCTAACAATTTCAGTGAACCCAGGAATAATTCTAGAAACAAAATTTATCTTCCCAAGAAATGACTACATATATTTCTTTGAGTGAGGCATAGAAATCTGGGATATAGCATGGGTACGTTTTGGGTCAATATTGATACCTTGTTTAGAAACAACAAAACCAAGTAACTTACCTTCTGTAACGGAAAAGATAGATTTCTTAGGATTTAGAGAAATCCCATATTTCCTGCAACACTAAAAAACTCTCCTAAGATGAGTTAAATGATCAGCTCTATTTTTTGAAAAGACAGTAATATCATCAAGATAAATAACGACAAACTTACCGATCAGACCTCTAAATGCGATATCCATTGCCCTTTGAAATGTTGGTCCAACATTAATTAAACCAAATGGCATTTTCCTATAGGCATAAGTTCCCCAAGGGGTCCTAAAGGTTGTTTTCAACTGATCTTCTTTGGATACTAACACTTGGTTGTATCCCGAAAATCCATATAAAAGTGAAAACATTTCAGATCCAGAGACCTGTTGTAATATTTTCTCCATTGGAGGAACAGGATAATTGTCCTTTTCTGAAACCTTATTCAGATTTCAGAAATCGACGCATAACGTGATATCACCATTTTTCTTTCTGACGGGGAAAATATTTTCCACCCACTGTGCATGCCGTACTGGGAAAATTATTCTAGCGGCAAGGAGTTTATTCAGCTCCTTTTTGACAGCTGATTCTAGGCTAGGATTCATTTTCCTCAATTTCTATTGAAAAGGTTTAGCCTCTTGTTTCATGGGAATGACATGTTGCATTATATTAGGATCGAATGTCTTAAGATCCTCATACGTCCATGCAAAAATGTCTTTAAAATCATTAAAGAGTCGTATGAAGGTTTTTTTTTCCTGGGGAGTACACATACTACCCAGATTGACACATTGAGGGTTGTGTTCAGTGCCTAGATTCACAATTTCATATTGCATAATGGAGCTGTTGGTTTTACAGTTCCTAGCAGGTTTAAATTTATCCTTCAAGTCATAGAATTTCTCAAGTTTTATTACTGATTTGGGAAGAGTACTAACCTGATTGAGAGATTCCTGAATTGAACAAGGCTTATTAATTACCGCAAAATTATATATATCCTCATCGTGAGTCATTTCGTCAATGACCGCATCTTTAAAAGTATCCTTTAAAGTCAGAAAATTGATCAACTGCTCGTCGTTGTCGAATACTCTCCAATTTGTGATGTTGTCAGGTATGGAAGGTCTGAAAAGCAATTCAACCGAGAAAGAATCAGTAAGAATCCCTTTGGACGGAATTAACCTTGAAGCAACGTTAGCTAAAAGATCTGCTTCCTGATTTAAATAACAAGGGATAGAACTTATGTTAAAGGATTCAAATGATAGTAAAATATTCCATACCTCTGCCTGATAATTTCTCAGATGCCCAGCAATGCAATGTATAGTATTATGCACCTGTCTAACAATTATCTCAGAGTCCCCTAACACTACCAAATCTTTGGCTCCCAGGTCAATTGCTTTTTTCAGGCCTTGAATAAGAGCTTCATATTCAACAATGTTATTGGTGCAATCAAATTCTAACCTGTAAACAAAGAAATACCTTTTCCCATAGGGATCTATCAGCAAGCAACCTGCACCAACACCTTCTTTTGACTTAGATATGTCGAAGTATAGAGACCAGAGACCGTTGTTCATATCTAAATGTACCGTGTTTGGGACTGGAATTTCATTTGGAATTTGCGTAAAATGGCAAATTTCAGATTGTTGTTCAGCATCTGGGATTGATGAAGTTTCAGCCTCAAGATCCCCAAAGAAGGAGTCTACCATATAATTGCCCATTATGGTATCAGTAAATAGTAATGGTTCATTCGAGTCATCCAGTTCGGTGACCGTATGCTTCATATAGCGCTCTCGATCAATTCTGATATTGTTTGGGCGACCATTATGAGATATCCATAAGTGTGACCAGCCAATCGCAAAATATCCCTTCAGTTTCTCAGACCAATATCTGCTGAGAAATAGGCCATATGTTTCTGGGATATCTGCAACAATTATGTCAATGATAAAATGGAATTGAGGATTCGAAGCTAACCTTATCAACACCTCATTCAACTTCCCTATTACTTTCAAGTTTGAACGGTCAAGCTGCACAATGCTTGTATCACATGGCACAGGAACTGCGTTAAGTTTTTTGCACACTGAGTATGGCATAACATTTTTTGAAGCCCCTGAATCTATCATACAATTATGCACTTTACGATTGCAGATTTCAAACGTAAGTAAAAAAGGAGGGGCTAAAGAGTCTGATTTCTTACCTATTGATGAGGCATTGACTGAAGAATTCGTTGAATTATCTTTAGTATTAGCAGAACTGTTTTGATTGGACAGGGTTTTGGCATTTTTACTTGGAGATACCCCTTGCATCATCTTATCTCGAATCACAGGTAACTTGAGGAGTTCATAAATAGAGATGTTGGCTCTGATTTTCTTTAAATCTTCAACCAGATCGTATTCTAACTCAAGAGATGGTGCAGACTTAGTATTTGCAGGTTGATTCTTTGTTTTGACAGTTGGACTATTATCTATAGTAGTTGTAGAAGGTTCCCCTGGGGGCTGATCTTTCTTGCTTCTGGTGTTGTATTGATGCTGATTTACATTGACAACACCCACATCTTCGTTATCAGTCAATTCTGTGGTGTCCCAGAAATGGCTGATAACTTGAGGAGGTTTATCTTCCGAGTCATTATATTTTTCTTGGGTATCTTCAGAACTCTGTCCTAAATATTGAGTATCGTTTTCGGCTGATGTTTCTAGACCTGAAACTAATAATTTGAGAAAACTATTGATTTCATCAACACTATTAGCTTCAGAGGGTGGAGTCTGTTTTGCAGCTGTATTTAGGAATGGCCTTCTGAAAGGTTTTCTAGGTGGTTCTTTAGTAGGAGTGTTTTCAGAAGTACCTTTCTTTAAATCAATGATTTCATTGGACAGCTTTTTAATAACTCTTTGGAGGCTGTCTAAGTCTAGTGAATCCTGGCCTTTTTTCTCAGGGTTTGTGTTCTTGGTAGGACTGTCAGTCTTATTACGAGAAGAAGATGCAGAATCAGTATCTACCCCAGGGTTGGTCTTTATGGAAGACATGTCTTTTTCAACCTTAATTGCTTCTTCAAAGTTTTCAGCAAGGGTAGGTTTGGCTGCTCTTCTGACAAACATGGCCATTGACACAAGCAAGGCTGAAGTGAAAAACTCAATAGTGACATCCTCAGCCGGCCTCGAGGTAGCAGGAATTCTGTTTCTTAGAGTTAGGAATCACTGGTTAAAATATTTTACCTTTTCCTTGGTTTCCATGCGAATTCTAGACAATTCTAACAGCAAGGCAGCTGGAGCCTTTTTGTCTCCGAACTTGTTCATGAAAGCAAGATCGAATTCATTCCAACTGGTTATAGAACTAGTCGTAAGTGAAAAATACCATGTCGAAGCTTTACCCTCAAATGTATAAGGGAAAATCCAATAGACTACATCTTCATATTCAACATCCAAGAGCCGAATTGCTAGCATAAACTTCTTGACATGGTCTTCTGCCGGCTCTTTCAACTCAGGGTTGAACTTAGGCAACAATTTCTCATGATGCTTGGGTAAAGGATGTTGATCGCTTGGGACAGCAACTGCATCCTGAGCTAACCATGGCATATTAGCATTAGGGTTTGGGGGGTTTACACCTGCCATGTACCTTGGAGTTGGAGGTGGTGAAGGTGGTGTTTGAGGAATGTGAGGGGGTGAATGAGGCAGTGATGGTGGTTGACCAGACCCTCCTGAAGCAGGTGGTCCTCAAGAAGATGAAGGTTGATTGGTGTCGGTCAGAAACTGTTGTATCTGAAGATCAGGAAAGGTACCTATAGGTTTCTCCTGTTCTTCTGACGCAGGTTCAGTACGATGAGTGTGAGGACATGTGATCTGCGGGAGAGGTAATTCAGTGGGTTGGCGCCCGGTGATATTCGTATAAGCCCTAGTTAAAATCCTATGAGATTCGTTTATGGCCTATTTGAACTGGTCAAGTTCTTCAGGTTGGTGAGTACCGCTAGAGTTGAATTGGGAGATAAGGTTTCGAACATAGTCGTTTAGTGGGGCCTCACTCAATCGTGATGACCGGAGAGTACGTGGCTGTGATGATGACTGTATTTGAGGGGTGTCAGGCTGATTAATTTTGTTAACAGGATTTTTTTCATCAGCCATTTACTTAAGCTGGCCCTCCTTCTAGCGCCATTGTTGACGAGCCGAAATGGGCACAAGAGTCAACCAAGGAACAACCCAATCCAAGAGTTTTCAAGATGCTCTTAGTCGTTTGAGTAGCTGTTCCTGACGGGATTAAGGCCCCGTTGCCTTCCCTTAGTTATTCTACGCTACAGGAGAGGATTACGAAAAAGGGGAAAACCAAAACTACAGTTTATTAATCAGATCTATACCTATGACTATACAAATTAATAAATGTTATATATTACAAGATCAATTAGTTAAAATAAATCTACCTCAAGCAATCAGTTTATAATACAAAAAAAACAAGCTAACTAAATATCAACAGAGTTAGTAAACTACAGAGATGCATTATAAACACTTATACATTAATCACAGGAAATAATCTGAATGTAATATGAATATAAAAATCTAATTCAATGGTTTTTCAGTAAAATAATTAAAAAAAAATAAACTACTAATCTCCTCTAAATCCTATCCTGATCAGGAGCGTTAAACCTATTAACCTGAAATCAAATCTGCCAATGAGACTACTGCATTCATAATCTTGGAAAATATTCAAAAGAAATTCAGAAATTAAACAAGATCATACAATAGACACATATATCACATATGTTATGATGTCAATCATCAATTTTACAAAATGACATACATCAGCAAATCAAAGTCAGCATAAGTCGACAATTATACATAATATATTTGCATAACTCATCAAAGGAATCATGGAAAACATTAATAATATAGAAAAAGTGACAAGACCAAGCGATACCATAAACACATATGCGAAGTATAAATACTGTAAACATATGTAAGTATCACCAGTTTAACATACTGTAGCTGCTGACAATAAACTTCCTTAAGTCACAGAAAAATCAAACAAAGGTCTTGACTCCTCCTCCTCGAACTATCGACCCCCTTTCTCAATACCCACATATCTCTTTAAATAACCCATTCATAGAGAAATGGTTCTATACAACTGGAAACCATAAAATTGAAATCATAACCAATTTCGTTAAAAATGACAAGTGAAACATGTCATTTTTAATATATATCATAATTTTTTTGAAATTGGAGAGACTCGGTTCATATTACAAAATCAGGAAAACGACAAAGGTGCTAACGATATAGTGACACCTGGAAAACAATCTTTGCCAATCGAGTTGTTCCCAATTATGTAGGGATCACCCAGATAGTAGGAAATCATCAAAATCTGAGAAAGAAGATCCAAAACATTAACTGCAATACTGCACACAAAAGAAATATAATCAAAACACACACAAAAGGAAAATGAAATAAACTAAATAATAAATGAATTAAACCAAATACCTGTTAAGGAAATAACTTGATTATCAATCTATCATAACTTCAAAACTGAAACCAATAGTAGGTGCACTTCAGCCCATTATAAATTCATAGGGGCGTTAAACACCTGAATGTTTACACCCTTTGCTAGATTTTGCGACTGACCCTTGAATTGCATTAAGGTGACTTGAGCATTGAGCTCTCATACTCTCTCTTCATTCTTATTATTTTCATTCTGCAATTTCACGATCCTATGGATCAACCGATTCTTATGCTTTTTAAGACACAGCAAAGACTTGTTGTCTAAAACTACCTTCTCATTCAACTTAAGATTCTCAGCCTCCATAATATCGCGATGAGCTACCATCTCAGTAACTCTTACTTCCATCCTATGTATCTTATCCAACAAGCAGTTAACAAACAGCGGGTGAATCATATGCCCATCTTGGTAAAAACCTGGTAAGTTTGTCTCTACAGTATTCCCTTTTGTTGGAGGATTAACAATAGGATCAACCTGAAGATCCTTGTCAAACACAGGAGGACTATCATCTGCAAGGTTCAGGATAAACTCGTGCTCAATGTCGTGACCAACATTAGGCATAACAGGGTTCTGTTCTTCGTCGTCGAGCACGCCTGTTTCAACATGAACACTATTTCTCATAGGAGGCTTAACATTACGACCCTTAGCAACCATGCTTCGTGTGAACCTACCAACAACCTTAGCATTCAAACTTTTACCCGTTTGTTTCCAGGTATCAGTGTTTCGTTTCGGGGTTACAGGAGACAAACCTAAAGACTTCTTCATGCACTTAGAAAGCACAGGGGTACCGGGGCTACTTACAGGAGGAGAAATTGGCTCACTGCAAGCGTCGGGACTTATACGGCCAATAGGGTTTGACATAGGATCGCGTAAGGGTGAAGCCGAGGCCCGAATAGACTCCTGATGCCTAGTACATTCTTCAGGGCAATCAAACTGACAGTGATAGAAAACCGAGAAACCATTCGACTCAATAAACTCATCCCACGACCTATTTTGCTTTGACAATTCCCTCTCTATTAACATCCTCACCAGGCCATGGTGAAAAAGACTCTGACTAATATTTTTCGGACCCTTTTTAATAGCTGAGGACATTTTAGACAAACTCTGGACTAAATAATGAGGCAGATTCAAAGGAAAACCGGTGAATACATCCATTAACCGCAAATGATAAATATAAGCCAAGGAGAGTCGACGTTCGCAGGTCACATACCTGTGGATAAGGTCCAAGACTGGCCGCCACTCTTTCTTAAAGTATTTCCAGGACACACCAGTTCTAAATGATACATCTTGACAGGGATTATTTAGTAGTTGTCTCCACTCAGTTATGTCCATTTCTTTGTACTTAAACCATCGTTCGCCTGTTAATGGAAAACCAGTAGCAAGCGCAACTGAACGCTCATCCACTCGAAACTGAAGATCACCTACCTTAACCCAATAATCGGCCAAAGACAGAGAAAACACCCTCATCACCTCAGGATTTGATTTCGAGAATTTACTGATAAACGACAAGCATCCGACAACTTAGACCTTGGTTCAAAGCTCAGGGTTCGAATCAAGAAGCTTCATCTCACAAGGCTCGACTCTCACCACCAGCGCCATGACTAACTGTTCACATGCACGCAGCCTTACCCAGAAAAGATACCAAGGATCAAAACCCGACAGTGAACTAGAGAGTGAGCACTCAGGGTGCAGACCGAGGAGAAAACCTAAGCAATAGAGCCCGGTACTTTCATAAACCAGCTGCGACATGAATAAATGCAACCGATAACCCTGAAACTTCAGCATGAAGGGGAACGATAACACTACAAGGAAATCGAAATAAGAAATGACAGAAAACAACTCGAGATTGAACTGATCTTGCCATTATTTATCTCGGGCTATTGACGTGATACCACTCATTGCATAGACCACATGTGTTGAATGACGATGGATCCACGACACTGAACAAGTACTCGGAATTGAATGTGATTGACAGAGCTAAGTACCAACGCAATGATACCATATCAATTTCGCAGCATGTAGATCAGAATTGGAGGCGATGACATAAATTAAGTTGACGATAAGCAACAATCCTATGTTATCCTTACCGTAGATTTGATTTACCCTTCGAAGGTGGCGATCAATGATACCGTACAAATCATCAAATCAAAACCAGACTTTATAATATAGACCATGTTATAAAAATGAAGATTAAAATAACCATAGTAATATTGAATATGGTTCGGAGTCTGAAGGGAAAACTTAGGGTAATGCATATTCACATAAATTATTAAGCCTCCGATGCTCTAGGACCTTGCTACACTTACATTGAACCAACCATGCATACCCATTAATTAACATCCGAATGAAACCTATGATAACGTGCCAAACCATACTATAATTAATCATCCAATTTCGCAACCTTATCAATATCTATAACAATAAAATCAAATAGGAAAATCAAGTGATAATTGTTTGGATAAGGCTTCAAGATTAGGTTATGATAAAAATATATGGAAATTATTAATACTCATCCCTTGATTGTTAATGTAAATCCACCCAAAATAATAACTTGATAATGGTGATTTTGTCAAATAATCTATAGTTTGCAAAGGTTGCTTAAAAACATAGAATTTCACTGATTCAGTAGCTCACAGAAACTCATCATTTCAGTAGCTGGTGATTCATTAGATTTGTCCTGAGAAATTCGAACATTTCATCAAAACAAAATAGGATTTTGTTTAATGAAATATGTTTTTTTTTAAAGGCTATTGAGCAAGGGCACAACACCCTCCTGGAACCTCTTTCAGTCCAAGTGGACCTCAATCAGGGAATCAAGGAAGGGTTGATTATTATTATTATTATTATTAAAACAATTAATGATAGCAGATGAAGCATAAACAAATAAGAAAACCACACTTTTCTAATTATCCTACAACGACCCTTTCTTCACCTTTCGGCTCAAAAGGAGGCTCGTGGGGTAAGTATTAAAATTACTTTCAAACCACCAGATATGGAATATGGAAATGATTATAAGTCAAATTATACTACCCCTACATATTAGAACTACACTAGATTGAAAACAGATGAAAAAATGTAAAAAATGACACGGATGCGAATCCCCTCAGGGGGGATGGTGAATAGGCTCGAAAGAGCCTATTCGAAGAGATTTTTTTCTTTTTATTAGAAGAAATTACAATATCAGCAAAATTAAATTAATCCACTTGGTACTTATATGTAATGAGACCAAAGGTTTACAAATTGCGAAATTTTGAAATTTTGGGAAGATGGAGACCCCATGGGGGGTTTCGAATGGTCCAAAAATGATTTCCGGACAGCACCTCCTCCTCTTTTCTATTATACCTGATAAAATAAATAAATATTATCACATTTAAATATGCCCAAAATTACTATGAAATTAATTTTGGATGAACACACTTTTAACCCAAAAATTCTAAGTTAAAACTATTTTTTAAAGAAGGGGAAAAAGAACCAAGGAAAGCAAGCTTTCCTTGGGATCTTGGCCTGATTTTGGGGAAGCCAATATGAAGAAATTAAATTTTTTAATATTAATTTTTATATTCTAAAAAAACAACCATACATTCAACAAGCTTTAAATCTACTTTCACAGCCTTGAAAAATGACAACTTTCCCTAAAACTAGATCTAGAATGCTTGTAAAATTTCTTTAGGAATCAGATCTAGTATATGATATTTAAGGCAGCAAGATCTATGTAAAATAAATTCTGAAATTGATAGATCTAAACAATTTTAAAGCTGCAAAACAAGTAACCGGACTGATTTTTAAAAATTTGAAGGAGGAAGAGGAAAAGAAGAGCGCTTGTTGTTGGAATGGAACTGTAAAAAAGACTAGTTAGTGGAATGCTAAGGGACAATGCCTTCACAAAATATTCAGATGCCCAGTGGAGTCAAGCTAGATCCATAGTTCATCCAACCCTTGCTACCTGAAAACTAACAAACAATCCTGCACAAAAACCTTATGAGATCTAGATAGAGATATATGAAAAAAGAGAGGGATTACATGCAAACAAACTTATTTAAACATGTATAATCTAAATATTCAAACATATATGCTATCAAATATTTAAAAATACGTAATATTACTTGCTCAACTATAATCCTATTGATTCAGTTGAATCATTCAAGCCAGATAAGATTCAGATGCAAAAATTGAGAGTAAGACATCGGTAACAACAAAAGATGCAAGACAATGTTAATTCCACACACATAAGAGCATTACACCATTTTTGCCTCCAAAGCTTCAGTTTATTCCAATAGAAAAATGTATTACACAGTATTAAAACAGTAATAGCTCCTCAATCCAACTCTAACTCACTCGAAAATGAGGAATCCATGCTTTATTTATACAAAAAATTGAAACCCCAGACCAGAGGGGGCGAAAATCCCAAGGAGATAGACAACTGCAGTTGAAGGAGAGTTCATCAATGCCTGATCTGAAGCTGAACTGAGATTCTACTAATTCTAACTATCAATTGAGGGGTTGATTGAGCTGACACATCAACCTGCTGACTGAATCATCAACCACAGAGCTCCCAGAAGAGCCCACATGTGTGGAGGAGAGAGAGAGGGCACAATTCCCCATAAAGGAGGATGAAGTTCAACTCTGGATCTGCCCTGATTATCTCCTTCAGTCAAGGAATTGCAATGTCTGGTTAATCTGGTGTCGATGAGACTGATTTAAATCAAATCGGTTGAGAATCCATTGATCTAGGATTTTGGATTTTCTCCATTATTCATGAATTTATTAATTAAAATAATCAATAATTGATATTTTGGGGCTTTCTGACCTGAGTGATCGAAAATCACTCAAAACTTGGAAATAGTGGGTCTATAGGTTTACATGGTGCTCTTATCTTGAAACTGAGCACCCCCATGACTGAAACTAATTATTTGGCCTACTTTTATTACAAAACCAATTTTCCCAATTAGACTATTAGAAGATAGCCTAAGTTTTTGTGGAAAAATTAAAATTTAAAAAACTTAAAAAATTTTAAAAATTTTAAACCTAGGGGGACTTAGACATGTTCATATGACTCGACCATGATGCCTAGCATGTTTATACATTGACACATAGACTCTAATAACCTCATTCCTAGCATGTTTATACATTAACACATAGACTCCAATAACCTCAATAGGCCTAAATGCCAAGCCGACCACCCCAACGTTGGAGGTATTGAGTGAAAAACTCAGAAATTATTAGTCGTTTATTCAACAACCAATAATAACCAAGGGAAAAAAAAACCTGGGCTGATTGGATTGACAAATAAAGTCTAAGAGACCGAGTCTTTTATAGACACTATCATGCTAGAACATTTATTACAACTCCCCCAAGGGGGTATGAACATGTGATATAGTACAACAAGCACTTCCCAGAAGCACTTCCGAAGGTCTTCTGAAGTCCGAACAAATCATCTTTGTCCATTTCACCAGGCTCACTTGATAAAAAACCACTAAGTACAACTTAGGTGGAAACACTCTCAAAATGTCTCCAACATAGGAAACTGGAACACTGCTCTGCAAAGATGAACTCAAATAGCTAAAGGTTGGTTTTCTTTCTCAAACGAACAACCAAATTGCTACTCCACATGAGATGAAACCAAGCAATTCCAAGATCCCATTGCAGATATTGCACGCTTCCAAACATCATGAGTACAAAATATATATCATGAAAGTACATAACAACATCATACAAATGTACATCATCAAAGAATAATGAAAGTGCGTATACATCCAAGTAAGTAGATCACCATGTGGCCCATACACACAAGCATCAAGTATTATATCAGATCTTCTCCAATGACATAGGTAAGGATTGCATGTCCTATAATGCTTCTCCAAAAATATATACATGCATTAATATAATCAGCCATGTGTTCTTTCATCCAAGAAGTGAATGAAGAACCTCCATCCAAATATGAACCAAATAAGGAGAAAAGTAAACATGAAGACTTCAAGTGGCTCAAAGAATTCTCATCAATACACCCATGAATATGTATAGAATCATGAAATAATAGAGTATGCTTCTGCCAACAATAAAGTTCTTCAATCATATATGTCTTCACCCAAGTGTGGGATGAAGTTTCTCCAACATCAAATGGACTAGGAAAGGCGAAAGGAAAATCATGAGTCTCCAAGTGACTCAAGTGAATACCATAGGTGCATCCATGTAGATGTGTATCATCATAATGTAAAAATGGATGCTCCTGAAAATGTAAATAATATGGTTCTCTAATCATCCCATCATAAAAAGGATATATAGGAGTTTCATACTCCTCATGAGACACCATTAAAAAGAAACCTTTCACCCATACTTCATTAGGATGAATGCTGCAAAATATGGAAGTGTAGGATCTAGGAGAAGAACCAACTCACCCAAAGGATTATAAAGTGAAAATTTTCATCATGTGAAGGCTCCATAGGGGTGGGAACATGCACCTCCCTCAAAAATTCAAAAAAAATCCTCATAGGTTGGTTCCAAGGTAGTTGAATCATGCACTTCCTAAAAAAGTGTGCAACCATTTTCAAGAGGAAACTCAAGTTCCTCTTCCACCACAACATGTTATTGGCTCTCATCAAGGTCATATTCAAAAACATGAAGAAGCTTCAATTTCCATGTCTCTCGTAATCTATCATGTCATGAGAATCCTCCAAGCAATCTACTATATGAAAATCTGAAACATAGGAGGAAGAACAAGTATATTGCAACCTCCTAAGAAGTTTCTCATTTTGATGTTTTAAACTATGGATATCCTAATTATTATTCAAGTATGATTCATGTAAACATTCATTAAACTCATCCAAATTGTTTGTATAAAAAATTAAAGACATGAAATTACCTTCGATTGTGCACATTGCTATTTGAATCTTCTCCATGTCTTCAAGGAAGGATGGCTCCTCCAATGAAGAAAATTTCCAACAATAATTTGATACCAATTCTTTAGTGTCATTGAGTATTCTAAGGTTCTCATAGATATTCATTTCACTCATCTTCAATTACCCTTCAATAAAAATAGGTTCTTGTTGAGGAACCTCCTCTTCTTCTTTCTTCTTGATTTGATTAACTTCTTGAAGATCAAGTGGTGATGGGGAAGTTGAACTTGGTTCTTCATTATCTGATACAAGGTATTCATCTTTATTCTCATGATAAATTTGTCTTGTAGAAAAATTTTCAAATATTATCTCTATATCACCAACATAGATTTGTGATCATCCATCAGTAGGTAATCCTTCACAATTCAAGCATCCATCAGTAGATTCCCTTTGGTCCATGTCCACAATAGAATGTGTTTCAGAATGGTATTCAATAGTTTCAAGGTACTCTTCTTCATTCTCATGTGATTTTTCCTCATATTTTTCAAATTAATTTGGGAGTGACTTTCGATCCTCTTGATGTAATGCTTTTTCTACTTCACCACCCACAGAAATTGGTAGCTCCTTGGTCTCCTCCATACTTGTGCATTGTTGATTATTCCTTAATGAGTTCTCATTTTAATTCTTGTACAAAAAAAATACTTGATAATATACTCTTGTAAATAATATCTTTCATGAATATCCCATCTCAAAGTTTGATATCCCTGGTATCATGCTTCGATATCTTTGGTTGTAATTTCTTCTTCCCTTGGAGGGGGAGGAAGGAAAGTGGGTTTGGTAGGTCGATTATGAAAACAAGACATCTATGAAAAAAATTTATTCAATAAATGGTATTAATTCATAGGTGCAAGTACCATTCTATGATACCATTGTAATGTCCCTTTTTTGGAAATTTGGAGAAATGCACAAATTGGACAAAATTCGAGCTTAACTAGTCATGGCTTTAGAGGGTTCCAAATTTCACCGAATGGTTCCAAATTTGAAATATAAGGGTATAGTTACTCTTATAACATCCCAATATGGTATATGTACACTTTGTATCATAATTTATACCTCTGAAAACTTGTTTGGGGCTAATGAAAAAAAGACCAAAATTACTAGGATATTGTGTTCAAATCCCCCCAAGGGTAATGACCAAACTAGCTCTCCGAATCAATTATGACCCTCAAAAATTTAAGAGAATAGAATGTGAATGATTATAATACATCAATTAATTCCTGTAATAATTATTATTAATTTATTCATGTTGATTATGATATGAAACATTTGTAGGGTAACTTTCATAGAAATTTCCCAAGGGAAACTTGCAATACTAGCTAGACTTGACAAAGGAAAGGTAGAATATATGGTTATGAGACTAATATGAAACATGTTGGAAATATATGGAATACAAATTTATTCCTCAACAGAATAAAAATAAAATTAAAACCATCCCACAAATCTAATAAAATACTCCTTCAATATTGAATCCAAGGTCATGGAAACTATGATGTGATTCAATGGCATGGGAATCCAATATTTTCATACATGAGTTTATTAGATTTTGAAACATAGAGGATATGGAAATTAAATTAAATATCAATACATAATATATGTATTTCCACAAATCATCCAACTCATACAATATCCCTCATACAAATATGGTATAAAACTACTTCAAGATTGAAGCCAAATCCATGAAGACTAGTGATAAAAGGGCATGAGTATGCAAGATTTTCATACATGTATCTATGATATTTAGAAATACAGAGTATGTGGGAACAATATTATATATACATAAATCATATATTGATTCCCCATCATCATAAAAATCATATAAATTTCCTCATACAAATCAAATATAAATCTACTTCAATATTGAAGCCAAATCCATGAAAACTAGTTATTCAAGAGCATGGGAAATGCGAGCCTTTCATACATGTATTTTTGAGATTTTGAATCAAAAATAATATGGATATGATATTATAGAGCCATATATCATAAAAAAAATATTGGCCATCAAATATCCTCATCAAGGCGCAAGAATCACTTTAACAAGTGCACCATCAAAAGAGTGTGGGGGAATGGAGAAGAAGGAATGAGAGAATGGGGAGATAGATGAGAATTTGAATGTATGGACATTCAAACTGAAAATTAAAATCCTTAATTAATATCCCATGATAGGTATTAATTTCCTCCCCATCAAACAACTTGTAAAGGAATCCAACTCCCTTGAAATTGGTTCACAAGCAGGGAAAGTGAACAATCATCGTGAAATGGACAAGCAAAAGCTCTCCAAAATGCCAAAGGAAAATAAAAAAATGACCAAAATCTATTATATTTCCTCATGAAATCCTTTTAATAACTTCATGATGGATCCTAAGGTTTAATTTCCCTTCATGAGATTCCACCAACTCATCTTAATGGTTTAGTAACTCGCATGACACTTGTCTTCCTCGTCATGCTCCAATTATTTCCCCAATTTGAATGGCTGCCCCTAACTCCAAAATTAGAACTATTGGTGGATATTTTTATACCTGACATGTAAAATTTGTCATATGTCATAAATCAGGTCTCAATTTGTCATACTTTTCATAGAATATTCCATCATTTGTTGTCATAGAGTTCATAGAATCTCCTTACAAGTGGCACACCTTGTATTCTAGTCTTTTCCTCTTCCATGGGAGTTACCCTCCTTTTCAAATTACACTTCCTTGACTCAATATATGATATTTGACAACACATTACCATCCAATAATTTTGCATTACCCATGTTTTCAAATTTGGATGAATATCATTCCGAGTGTACGGGTAATCTAGTCACCCAAAGTCTTCACAAGCTTCCAAGTGTCTTCATTAACCCATGCCACATTAGTTTCTTAGCATTTATCATTTATGCTACCCAGTTAAATTTGAATATGGTAAAATAATGTCCTTTTGGGTACCATAGCCCCTTATTACAAAATTTATGTCTCCATTTCAACCTATGGAACTAGTAGGTTGGTGAAACTTTATTTGGAAATAGTCTTATTTGAAAATTATTTAATTGGGGACATGACACATAAGATTGAAAAAATGGGATGAGGGGCATGGTTCTACCCATTGGGCATATTGAGAATACCAAGTAGAGTGAATAGAAGTAGAAGAGTGTAATCAAGAGTAAGGGAGAAGTGAGGTAGAGCACTTTGGAAGGTCATCAGAAGTTAATGCTTATGCAAAGCCGTTGTTGGAGTGTTTTCATGGTGGGTATCTATGATTTGGAAGAAAGGTACATGTCACCATTGATCTGATTTATCACATCACTAGCCTCCCCAAGGTAGGGGTTGATCTGTCCCAATATTTTCATGAGAAAGACAATGACAAGAAATTGGCAGCGAGACTGTGGAAGGAATATGACGCGGTGAAAGGAAAACAGGAATATGTGATTGACACTATTAACGACAAGGTCATTCATGTCAGAGAAAATTTTCTAGTGGTTAAGATAGTACGAAATAATTTCCCAATTCAGTGTACATTAGGGGTGATTGCATCGACAAAGCAGTGCGCAGCAGGCATACAGATTAACTAGTCATTGTTTTTGTTAAACGAGTTGATGGAAGATGTTGTATTGGAGCAAGAGGTAGGGAAGTCAATCACCTCCTCTTTCTTGTTTAAACTCATCGCACTAGTTGGTTGGATGGAAGTAACTCATTACCAAGGGATGGAAGTTGACACAGTCAACATATGTCAAGGTGCAAGATATAAGAACTTATGGGAGCTCAAAGATAAACATTGAAATATTGACAACAATGTGCAGTTATACCTGTACTTAGATGTGTTAAGGGATGAAGTAGGGAAGGTATCATGACTCAGAGATGCAGATGCAAAGAAATAACAAAAGATAGCAAGGTTGGTGATGGGACTACATGCGATACACATCCAAGCGTGGGGATACCTGAGAAAGAAGTGGCTTACGACCCAGTATAAGCTCACTGACGAATAATTTGATTCTATCATAGCATATTGGCCAGCGGAGTGGAAAGTTGTAGTGAATGATGAGGACCTGTTGGATTCAGGAGATGAACCATCGATGGATGTCCCGAAAGAAATAGAACTGCCAAACGAGTCTAAAGAAGAAGAACATTAATAGTATGAACCTTCGTCCACAACTCAAAAAAATTTGGAGTTCGAGAATTGGTATGAAGAATCAATAATGAATCATTGCTTCAAGAAAGGGTAATCGAGCAGTACTACGGGGATTTATGAGAAACATATGCAAAAGTTACTAATTGTGATCATTACGGTGATGAGAGACAGTCAACCAAAGATAACTCAACATGCTATGGAGTACTCTCATCAAGTTACCAAATTTTTTCAATCATGTAATGCACCTAATTCTAATATGCAGACCTGAACACTAACTACTGCTGCAAATTGAATAAATTTTCTTATATAAATTTATAAACACTCAATGAAATTTTAGACTAGGTAATTCAAGGAGTTGTGCTGGGAAATTTGTAGGAAGGGGAGCAGGATGAGGGAGGAAACAAAGGTTAAGGTACATAACAATGAATTAATTTCCCCTAGAACATATATTGGGGACCATTAAAGTTTTAGATTATGCTATGCAGAAACCTACTGCCACGCTTTTGGGTCACCCAACTGTGAAACTAGGGAAATTTATTCAGTCTCATAGACCAAGGGATTTTGGAAAATCACATAGGTTTTATGATGCTTTAATATATCATAAAATATTTTTTGGGATATTTTGTAATATATATGGAGAGTTATGGATATTTTAAGAAATAATTGAGGTTTTTAGGCAATTTTGGCCTAGGGAAGTCCTGCGTAACAGAGGCTCATAAAACACAGTACGAACTCAATGAATTTATTATATGAAATTATGTATGGGTATTTGGGTATTTTAGTGACACATAGAAAATTACATAATAAAAAATGATTGAATATAACTCTCTGAATTGAAAGAACAACTAGACTAGTCAAATTTAACTAGTAATCTAGCTAGTGTTTGTAAGTAAGCTTGGAATTCGTAACAGAACTATATTAGACCTGGTAAATTCATTTGAAAAAGACTAATACATATGTTTACAGCATTTTAAACCTTCCAAACACATTACAATGAACAATTCTCACTTATTAATGCACTAGAATGCTCAAATCCTTCATTTTGATGACTAGTTAAGCCTATACATGGAATTATGAATATGAAAACTTAATGAACAGAGTTATTACGACCTGAAAGAGATCAATAAAAGTATTTATTAGCTGGTACACATAAGAAATAAATATATTCATTGACCATTACATCAGAGGACTCAAAATGATGGGCAGGAGGCCCAAAATTGGACATGTGAGAGACTGAGAACGTAGGTGAAAATTGGGATTCACTAGAGCTCGACTTGAATAATATGGAGGCTGAAAAATATGAATGATAATAATTGAATGGATTGAAATTAAGCACTCGATACTTACAAATATAAGGGAATGGGAATGAAGGAGTGGGGATATGAAGTTTTGGGGCTCACCTCCCAAAGATCTAAGGTGCATCACTCATAAGACTATGCTCACATAGAATCAAACAATAAGTTCATCAACAAAACTATATGAATGAGCATGAATTTTTATTTAATATAAATATGGCTGACCTTTTTATCAAGTAGAGGCCAATGGTGAGCTGTGATAGCAAGTCAACCACCTAGAAGCCCTAACCCTAGCCACATATTTGCCCTCGTCAAGCACATGCAAATGAGAATGCACCTCATGTGTAGGTGTATGGGTGGTACCTAAGGGATGCAACACATATCTTTGTGGCTTCCCACTTGTTATGAAAAATAATTCATTAAGGAAAATGAACTATTTACCTCCCACATTATTCATTCCCAAGGTGTCTCTATCTTCCCAATTAATGGATGAATAAGGAACTTTAGTTGTTGATCCATATGGAAAGTGATCAGCCATATTTCTGATAGAAAATAAGACGTCATCCTTCTCCTGAATCTCAAAGGGTTCTTGGTCCATATTGTCTTCCTCATATATTTTCCCAAGCATCTGCAAATATTCCCTTTTCTCATGTCCTTTCTCCACGTGAGATTTCCCCATTATACCCAGAACATTCCCGTCCATGCAAAATGAAAGGTGTGACATTCTCAACTCCTTTTGAAGTTTATAGGTCTACAACTTTGACTCTTGAATGGATATTTGTGTGCTATTCAATGAGTCACTAGTGATCACCAACTCATGAGTGAGCCTATCAGATTCTTATTCCTCCTTCTTGAGTGCAGTGCGGTACATCTCATTTTCCATGAGGAGATGATCTCCATTAGATAGTATGTTCACATAGATCTCCTTCATCTTACCCATTCCTTATTTTAGTGCTATGCACTCCTACAGAAAGGCTTCTCCTTCCATCTCTCCTCCAAAATATTTCCAACAACATCTTGCCACTAAGGCATTGATGTCAGCAAGGTTGTTCATGCCTTCCATAATCTTTTCTCTGTCCTCCTTAATTGGTCCACTCAGATGATGTGTGGATCACAAACAATATCCTCCCCCAAGGTTTATTCCACTAACAATTGACATATAATACTACTTTTCTTGTGACATGGATCCACAACACAAAACTCATTCTCAGCATACAAGTCAACGTTTGAAGTTTCTACAAATTCACTTTCATGGTGTGAAGTGGAGGGTATCTTTGAAGGCTGGAATGACATGTGATATATACAAAAATCAGAAAGAATCTCATGCCTTGGAATTTGAGCTTCATCATGCTGCAAGGGAGTCCAAAATTATGAACTGTGTCCATCCTTTTGCATCATATTTTTCCCCTTCAATTTTCCTAGTTCACATCCAGCTATTGTGATCCATCGGACCTCAACTTGTGTGCATTAAAAGTTTGTTGTAAAAGAATGCGATCAACAGGTTAATTAATGGAACAACATTAACATGAATTAAATGCTCAGAATGGAAAACAACACTGATAATAGATGCAAAGAAGAAACACAGAAACAGAGAGTCATAAACAGAAGTTGATAACAGAGTTCACCCCCTCCACTGGGCTACGTCTCCGGGTCCCTCTCCAATGGGTACCGATCCAATTTATCTCTTTGAAATGGTACAAAAATGGTTCTGGAAACAACTTCAGCAACTGTAAACAGAATGCTGTACAAAGTCTTGAAGACCTCTCTTCTGTAAATTACAATTAGCATCTCTTCTGTAAATTACAATTAGCATCCAAAGACAAGAAAGATAAACTATAACAAAGAATGTCGACTTCTACAGTAACAGCATCTGGACACTTCACAACAAAAAGCTCTCTAAGCTTCTCATAACAGAGAAAATGATGCTCTACGCTCTAAGCAATCTGCGTCTCTCCACTCTGTTTGTCCTCTTCCGTCCCCCTAAACGGTGGCTATCATCCTCCATTTAAGCGTTTAGTGAGAGGATAAGTAATGGGTTTGATTAGTCCACTAGAGCTATTATTTTCTTGATTATCGTTACAACCATATGCTAAAACTAAATCATGCCATCCTGCCAAGTCATGGCCCAAGCATTATGTTACCACGACGTTCCAGATCCCCGAAACGTTGCAACCAACTCCACGCACATGTGCCGACTCACAACACGTTGCAATGACTTGCAACTGGGCTATGCCACGTAACGTAACCGTTTGATGCCACCATCAACTTCACAGCATAAAATGTCACGGTATATAAGGACTTCGCCATATACCCGATCCGCTGTCGCAGCCTATAAATGTCGCGGTATATAAGGACGTCGCCATATACCCGATCCGCTATCGTAGCCTATAAATGTCGCAGCATGTGAGTAACCTCCACGAACCATTCGATGTTCAACTAGACAGCTCGCAAGCTCCGCGGCCCATACATAACTGCGTGCCCATGCGATAAGCTGCGCACAATGTGATAGCTGTGTGCCCCTGCGATAAGCTGTGCACCATGTGATAACTGCGTGGCGTGCGATAACTGCACGGCTCATACGATAACTACACTTTGTCACAAATGTTAAGGGATTTTAGCATATGAGTTAAAACCATCGATTAATGAACCTTGTACCGTATTGGATCAGTGTAATTTCTGAAGATGAATAATCCACCAGATCATTCCTCCCCATTGAAGATCTTTTGGACCACCAAAAACTTGAATCATTTGGCAAGTAAGTGAGGGTACAGCTCCCTCACTTTTCCAATCTACGTCCATCTTGCTTTGCTAGGATGCATGCCTTTCAGCCCCACTCGAAGGTACTCAACATTCCCCCTTCGTGAAGTCCTTACATTTCTTTCAAGAATAACATCATCCTGCAACTCATTCATATATTCAAGTGCCATATCATCAACTGAAGGAATCTGTATGTTATTTTCCTCATCCATGATCATAGGAGGCTCATACAGTTTAATATTCTCAACATTGATAACTGAATAAATTTGCATGTATGGAGGTAAATTCAAGCGAAAAGCATTAGTACTGATCTTTTCCAAGATCTCAAAAGGACCATACATGATAGGATTAAGATTTTTACCTTCACCTTCATTCTGTCTTTGGTGATATGTAACCAAACTCTGTCACCAACATGAAATTGATGATCAACTCGATGCTTGTCATACCTGGCTTTGTACTTTGCCTGGCTCTTCTCCAACTGTTCCTAAACTGCCCGCTGCACCACTTGGATTCTCTGAATGAACCTTAGAGCTTTATCTACATCATGATGTCCATCCACTGCATCTTTGCCAAAAGAGAAGTCCATCGGTGTTTTTGGTAGATAACCAAAACAAGTTTCAAAAGGATATTTTTTCGTGGAAGAATGAACTGCATGATTGTAAGCATGCTGTATATACTGCAACTGCTCATCCCAAATTTTTGTATGTTTACTACAATATCCTCTGAGCAGCTGAACCACTGTCCTGTTCACTACCTCTATTTTCCCATCGGTTTGTGGATGAAAAATTATACTTTTCTTAAGTTTAGTATCCATAAGCTCCCATAAAGTTGACCAGAATTCTCCCAAGAACCGGGAATCTCGATCAGATATAATAGACATGGGCAGCCCAAAATGTACCCAAACATTCTGAAAGAATAGATGAGTTATTTTTTCAGCAGTGATATGTTTGTTACATGGCATTAAGATACACATTTTTCTGAATCTATCCACAACAACATATAGGTAATCATGTCCTTTCCTAGACATAGGTAGTCCCCCTACAAAATCCATATAAATTATTTCCCAAGGACGAGAAGAAACTGGAAGAGGTGTGTACAAACCCAATTTCCTATTGCTAGGCTTACTTGTCGCACACATAACACAACCTTTTATAAATTTAGCTATAGTTTCTTGCATTTGAGGCCAATAACAATGATTCTGTAATACAGACAATGTTTTACTTACAGCAAAATGTCCTGCAATCAATGAACTATGTGCTTCTCGAATCACATGCACTCTTTCTTTCTCTAGAATACAGAGTTTACCAAGATGATACAAAATTCGATTATGCACATAATAGTTCTCTTCCTGTTTACCATGTATTAGTGATGCATATACTTCCTTAAAATCTTTATCTTCTGCATACTGTTCAATATAGCTTTCATGTGTTAATGAACTGTTTTGAAGAATGATTGAAGCATTTGTAGGAGGCCTTGATAACATGTCTGCTACCTTATTATGAATTCCCTTTTTTGTACTTAATTACGAGATGAAACTGTTGTAAGAATCCCATCCATCTTAAATTCCTACTTTGTTGTATTTTAGTCTGAGATTGTAAATATTGAAGTGGCTGATGATCAGTATGTATGACTATTTCTTTTCCCATGATATAATGTTTCCACTTCTTCACACTCTGTACTAAATCATGCAATTCTTTGTCATAGGTCGGATAGTTACTTATCGTAGTAGAGAATGTTTCTGAATGGTAACAAACTGGCTTTCTCCCTTGCATCAAAACGGCTCCCATGGAAAACCCACTGGCATCAGTTTCAATCTCAAATGGCTACTGCAAATCTGGCAATGTTAGAACTGGTGTGGTGCTAATCCTTTCCTTCAAAGTGTCGAAGGCTCTCTGATGCTTTCCTCCCCACTGGAAAAATTCTTTAATGCTTTTCAATGCATGTAATGGAGCAGCAATGGAAGAAAACCCAGAAATGAATTTCCTCCAATACTGAACCGCACCCAGAAAACTTCTGATTTCAGTAACGGTGTTACGTCATGGCCAGTTTACAATGACAGCAACCTTGGCTGGGTCCACTCGCAGGTGGCCTCCACCAATAATATGGCCCAGATATACTAAAGAAGTTTTAGCAAATTCACATTTAGACATTTTTACATAAAGCTTCTCCTTTCTGAGTACATCTAAAATTTTCTTCACATGTACAACATGCTCTTCCCATTCTTTGCTAAACACAAGGATATCATCTAGATATACAATTACAAAATCATCAATGAATGAATGAAAAACATCATTCATGACCCGCATTAAAGTAGCAGGTGCGTTGCAGAGCCCAAAAGGAATCACAAGCCATTCATACAAGCCCTGTTTCGTTTTAAAAGCTGTTTTCCAAGCATCATTTTCAGAAACATGGATTTGATGATACCCACTACGCAGATCCAATTTTGTAAAGTAAGTTGCATGTTTCAACTAATCAAGCAAATCATCAATGAGGGGAGGAGGATATGTGTTTTTAATGGTGATTTTGTTAAGGACCCTATAGTCGATACACATCCTCCAAGACCCATCCTTCTTCGGAACCAAGACTATAGGAGAGCCACAAGGAGAAGTGCTTGGCCGGATGACCCCCTTCTCAATTAGCTCTTGAACCTGCTTCATGATTTCCTCATTCTGCATCACAGACATCCGGTACATAGCGATGTTCGGGAGTGGCACATCCTGCTACAAATGTATCTCATGCTGAATCTCTCTCTTTGGTGGTAACCCTTTCGGATCTTGAAACAAATCATCATACTTAGAAATGATTTCAATTAGTTTAGATTTATGCTCAGGGTCACACCCTTCAAAAGATTTCGAGATCTCATCATTTTTCACCTTAACCATCATTAACACAAAATTCTTACTAGCATTTACCAACCTCTTCATTTGTCCTGTAGAGACTATGGCTAGATTGGTCTTTATCTTATGTGCTCGTACAATATATTCTACACCATCTTTAAAAATATGATACTTATTCTACTCTCTATAAAAGACTGCTTTCCGGTCATACAAATATGGACTCCCAAGTACAATTCCACAAATGTCAAGTGGTACTACATCTAGTTCTACCTCATCTATGAACTTTTCAGTAATGGCAAACTTCAATACACATTTCTTTGTAACTTGCAATCGTGTATCATTAGTAACCACACCTAGAGGATAGGGCTTTTCATGAGGCATAGTAACTAAATGCAATTTCTTAACCACTTCTTCTGATATCATATTTACTTGTGAACCACTATCAAACAATGTATCAATCTTTGTGTGATTTGTAATGACACGAACATGAAACAGTGCACTTCTATCTTTTTCATTTAGCTTAGAAGTAGATGGAAGATTTGTACTTGCACTAGAACTTGATTTTGCATCACTGGGAAGTGAGATACTTTTATTCTTACCCTGGATCTCGACAGCTGTAACCTTTGTTTCATCACCTGAGTCGGATCCTAAGTCCTGAATAACTGCTGCAGTAGCTTTTACTTTTCCGTTATCTTTGTTTCCTCCATACTTCTTTGGCCTTAACTTTAGATGAAGTTTCCAACACTTAGAGACATCATATCCCTTCTGACAATGTGAACATGTAGGCTTGTCACCATCTTTCTTAACAGTAGCCATCTTCTTTTTCCCCGTATCTTTACCTTTCGATTTGCTGTCAAATTTAAAGGATTTCTTCGCAAAAGTATCATTAGCATGCTTACCCCTGGCTTCTAAATGTGTAGCTTGAACACATACATCATCCAAGGTACTGGGGTTAAACATCAACAAAGTATGTCGCAAATACGAATACATACCACCAATGTACTTAAGAAGAGTTTCCTAGGTATCTAATGCAACATTCAATGCCATAGCCCTCTTTCTAAATTCATGAGTATATTCTTGAATGCTTTGTCCTTTAGCTTGTCTAAAAGTTTTCCAGCTCATTATTAATTGCTGCATGTGACCTAAAGGATAAAATTGCTTCCTTAATACTTCAATGAATTCATTCCAAACTGAAATAATTTTACCATTCTTTCGAAGATCTTGCTGAATCTTGCTCTCCCACCAAGTAAGATCCATTCCACTCATCCTCAAAGTGGCCAACTGAATCTTGGAAGGGTCATCAGTAATGCCCTGCACCCTGCAATATACTTCAAGCTGCTTGATCCAATTGTCTAACTTTTCAGCATCTAAATCTCCATTATAAATTGGCAAGTCAAATTTCACATCCAATTTGAAATAAGGCATATTAGGAGTTGCATTATTTGAATGAGAAGTATGAGAAGAAGAGAAAGTTTGATTAGTGTCAGGACGATCACCATCACCTCCTTCTCCTTTACCCTTTTCTTCCTTCTTCACTTTTGCATCTTTGGATGAAGATCCTTCTTCTTTCTTCTTCCTTTCTACTCGCTCGTCAAGTAGAATTTCCATCATGGATTCCATGCTCATAAAAGCCTCCATAAACTCAGTTTCTGAAATAACAGGTTTTTCCCGTTCTGTATGTCCTTCTTCTTCCCCTCGTGGAGAAGACATGGTTCTTGAGAATGTTCTCCTAGTGCCAATCTCAAGATCTCCTTCAATTAATTCTCCTTCACCATGCTTTAACCTGAACCTAGTAAGCATTCACAAACTTGCACAAGCAGTCAACCAGCGCTGATACCATAACATGATCCGTCAGACCTCAACTTGTGTGCATTAAAAGTTTGTTGTAAAAGAATGCGATCAACAGGTTAATTAATGGAACAACATTAGCAGGAATTAAATGCTCAAAATGGAAAACAACACTGATAACAGATGCAAAGAAGAAACATAGAAACAGAGAGTCATAAATAGAAGTTGATAACGGAGTTCACCCCCTCCACTGGGCTACGTCTCCGGGTCCCTCTCCAATGGGTATCGATCCAATTTATCTCTTTGAAATGGTACGAAAATGGTTATGGAAACAACTTCAGCAACTATAAACAGAATGCTATACAAAGTCTTGAATACCTCTCTTCTGGAAATTACAATTAGCATCCAAAGACAAGAAAGCTAAACTATAATAGAGAATGTCGACTTCTACAGTAACAACATCTGGACACTTCACAGCAAAATGCTCTCTAAGCTTCTCATAACAGAGAAAACAATGCTCTGCACTCTAAGCAATCTGTGTCTCTGCACTTTGTCTGTCCTCTTCCATCCCCCTGAACAGTGGCCAGCATCCTCCATTTAAGCGTTTAGTGAGAGGATAAGTAACGGGTTTGATTCGTCCGCTACAGCTGTTATTTTCTTGATTATCATTACAACCATATGCTAAAACTGAATCATGCCATCCCGCCAAGTCACGGCCCAAGCATTATGTTACCACGATGTTCCAGATCCCTGAAACGTTGCAACCAACTCCATGCACATGTGCTGACTCACAACACGTTGCAATGACTTGCAACTGAGATATGCCACGTAACGTAACCGTTTGATGTCACCATCAACTTCACAGCATAAAATGTCGCAGTATATAAGGACTTCGCCATATACCCGATCCACTGTCGCAGCCTATAAATGTCATGGTATATAAGGACATCGCCATATACCCAATCCGCTGTTGTAGCCTATAAATGTCGCAGCATGTGAGTAACCTCCATGAATCATTCGATGTTCAACTGGATGGCTCACAAGCTACGTGGCCCATACATAACTGCGCGCACATGCGATAAGCTGCGCACCATGCGATAGCTGCGTGCCCCTGCGATAAGCTGCGCACCATGCGATAGCTGCGTGCCCCTGCGATAAGCTGCGCACCATGCGATAACTGTGCAGCATGCGATAACTGCGCGGCTCATATGATAACTGGGTGTTGCCAAAAATGTCAAGGTATTTTACCATATGAGTTGAAACCATCGATTAATGAACCTTCTACCATATTGGATCAATGTAATTTCTGAAGATGAATAATCCACCGGATCATAGTGGGGGCTTATCTTCCACTTCCTTAGGGAGTTCAGATGATGAATTCAGGTATGATATTTTTTCTTCAGTTGGATCTAATCCAAAATATCCCCTATCACCATTGAAAATTTCACATTTCTTTGCACCTATTTTTTGTTCACCAACAGAGAGACTACGAGTAAATTCATCTCTCTCACAATTGTCTTTCATCTTGCAGTCCTCAGATGTAAGTGAAGTCTTTTCCTCCTCCCATGGATAAAAAGGTTGTAGGTGTACATGGATTCTAAAAAAATCAGAACTTTTATCATCCATTTTATTCATCTTCCCATCTTTCTGTACTGATACTTTGGTGCCCTGCTCCTCCACCAAATTTTCTAGTTCACACCCAAGTGGTGTGGCCTTGCCTTCTTCTTTCTTATGTGGCCCCTGAGGTGACTGTAACTCTGATTTGTATTCTTATTTAGGATATGATCCAAAATATGTATTTCCACCACCATATGAGCCCACATCCTTAGCAGTCGTAAGAAGATCACTCACAAGGAAACTGGAACTGCATTCATCTTCATTCTCTTCTTGGAGTAATGTGAAACAAGCAAGATCTTTTGGAGCATCTTATTTCAAGAAAATGAGTTTTATCCTTCTTGAATGGTGCTATGATCATTAATTTCAGAGAATATCCTTGAATAAAAACCAAATAATCTCATAATTCTTGAACATGTTGATGGATTTGATGACTCTTCACTTTTGGTTCCTTCTTCCTCCTCATTGCTCAGAGAGGTGGAACAAATTGGTTCCTCTATGGATGATTTGATGCTCTTGAAAGAGTAATCATCTACATTCTTGGGATCAAATACAAATCTGGAATAAAAGTATTCTTTGAAAGGAATGTATTTACAAATAGTTTCCCCCAAGGCAAGATACTCTTCGCAGTGTTGGAGCAAGTTTTCAGTTGCATCTATGATCTTTGCTAAATCCTTCTTAGGATTAGCCATGGGTAGTTCAACATTTCTTTCTTCATACTCCATATAGTAAAAAAATTAACCACCCTTGTCTCTTGGCATTTGAAATCCATAATTAAGATATATCACCTCTTCTTCTTCAGCAAACTGATCAAAGTCACCATCTTCAACTAATGGTACAATCCTCATGGTTGCAACTTGAATTGTTGATCTGCATCTACAAAGTTTCTTTACTGAGAGATTAATTTCCATAGGGGTTGAGGAAAGTGATCTCATACCACTATAATGTACATAATTCTGATATGCATACCTAAACACTAACCACTGTGGCAAATTGAATACATTTTTTATATAAATTTACAAACACTCAATGAAATTTCAGACTAGGTAATTCAAGGAGTTGTGTTGGGAAATTTGCATGCAGAGTAGCAGGATGAGGGAGGAAACCAAGGGTAATTTAAAGAAAAGTGAATTCATTTCCCCTAACACATTCATATTGGGTACCATTTAGGTTTCAATTTCCTCTATGTGGAAACCTACTCCCACGCTTCTGGGTCACCCAACCGTGAAACTAGGGAAATTTATTCAATCCTGCCAACCACGGGGATTTGGGAAAAGGAAAGAGGTGTTATCAGGAATTCATATATCATGAAATATTTTTTTGGACAGTTGTTAACATATCTAGAGAGTTCTGGAGAGTTTAGGAAGGAATTGAGGTTTTTAGGCAATTTTGTCCTAAGGAAGTCTTATGTAATGGAGGATCCAAAAACAAGGTACTGACTCAATGAAATTATGATATGGAAGTATATATGGGTAGGTGGGTCTGTCAGTGACACATTTCAACTTAGAGAATCTAAAATGACTACATATAACTCTCTAAATTGAAAGAACATCTAGACTACTCAAATTTAACATGTAATCTAGCTAGGGTGTGTAAGTAAGCTTGGAATTTGTAAAAAAGTGTATTATACCTGATAAATGAATATGAGATAGACTACTACATATTATTACAATGTATTAAACCATACAAATGCATTCCCATGAACAAGGATCACTTATTACTGCACTATAATTCTCAAATCCTTCATTTTGATGACTAGTTAAGCTTATACATGGAAATCTGAGTATGAAAAATTAATGAACATAGATATTGTGATCTGAAAGAGATGAATAAAAATATTTATCATCTGTTAAACATAAGAAACAAATAGACTCACTGGCCATTACATTATAGGACCCAAAATGATAGGAAGGAGGCTCAAAATTTGACATGAGAGAGACTGAGAGCGTAGGTGAAGATTGGGCTTCACTGGAGATCAAATTTATTGAGATGAAGGATGCAAAATATAAATGATAATACCTCAATGTCTTAACATTAAGTTCTCCATACCTACAAATATAAGGGAATGAGAATGAAGGAGTGGGGAAAGGAAGGTTTGGAGCTCATCTCCCAAAGCTCTGAGGTGCATCACTCGAAAGACTATGCTCACATAGCATCAAAAAATAAATTCATCAACCAAACTATGTGAATGATACGAATTGTTATTTAATAGAAATATACATGAACATTTTAGAAAGTAGAGGCCAATTATGACCTGTGAGACCAAGTCAACCACCCAGAAGCACTAACCCTAGCCACATATGTGCCCTCCTTGAGAAAATTGGAATGTAGGACCATGTGGAGATGTTTCCATGTCCAAGTCATCCCTCTGATTTAGAAACTGTGCCCTCCTTAGTCAAATAGATGTTTCTTTTATTCTTGATAGCTTTATGTTTTTCCCTTCTTTTGGGATTGAGTCTCCGAAAGGAAACTGTTCCCTCCTTTGCCAAAACTTTCCTGCTTTTGTTCTGACAGCTTTTCTAAGTCTCCAAAAGGAAACTTCACCCTCCTTTTCCAAGACTTTCCTTCTTTTGTTATGACATCTTTTTTCATAGCTTTTAGGAACTTTCCCTTTTCTCTCTGACTACTTTTTTCATAGAGTTTCCACTTTCTTAATCTCCTCCCTTGGCAAGTTGGATTTCCACTTGTGTCTGACATGGAAAGCTCAATTCCATATGTTATTTACACAATAATTAATTAATGGAAATAATTAAAATCAAGCACATTCCTTAATAATAATTATTTAGAAAAATTTCCCTGGGGTTAATTGATGCCTCATAAATAATATTTGGACAAAACTCCTTAGGAGAGCTAATTAATGCATCTTTGACCCCCCATTGTGTTCGGCATGGTTAAATCTTTTATGCCCAAAAATATGGGGACATGAAAAATCATTGACCAATAGAGTATTGGAGGAAAAGGTGCCACAATATGGAGTGATGCAAAGAGAAGGCGAGGTGGATATTGGAAAGAAAGTATGGCTAGTACAGATACATCTGAGATCAATTACAATTGGGAAGGAGGATGTAGATGCGACACTGAGAAGATTCAACTTGGTTGGTGTCGACATCAATGAACTTATAATGTATATGGTGCAATGGATCCAACATGAAGCAAGTTAGGAGATTAGTGAATGGGAGGCTATAATGCATGATAAGATGGTGCAGTCAAGGTGGGATGCAGAGAGCAATGCAACAAAATTGTAATGAATAAAGGTAGAAAAAGAGGTTGTGATAGAAGAAATAATGAAGGAGGAAACTATTAGAGCGAAGGAGTACAATAGAAGATGTGGCAGCATATATAGAAGAGTTGGAGAAAGTTCCCCAGTCAATTGCTAAGGAACTACACAATATTGGATGAGTGTGGTCTAGGAAAAATAACTACAACAATTGGGTGCGCAAGTTAGTGAGGTGGAAGTGAAACTGAAAGCGTTGAGGGGGTCACTAAAGATGATGCCCCAAATTGTGCAGGTGACCAAGGAAGCCAAGCTAAAATCACTGCAACAATGCGTCAAGAAGGCACGAGAATGACACCAATGAAGTACTTCCCAGTTGGATGAATTCCAATATATCGTAGAGTAGCTAACACTCAAAGCTATGGGGTGACTTGCAAACACCAATGAAGCACGATCTAAAATGGTGCAACTATCTGAATAACATCGGACAAAGTAGGAGATGGAGGAGTGCACATCACTCAGCACAAAGGTCAAAGAGGTTGTTGAACAAGTCCACACGGAGCATGATAATTTCAAGGCCAAGATGAATGCACCATCTGTGTCCAACTGAGGTGGCTTGAGAGTGAGCCACAAGTTTTTGTTGGGGGCCTTTTGGAAAGGGTTTCAAAGGCATGAAGTATAGGAATCGGTAAAGGAAAAGGAAATCATGAACCGACAAGTGAAGGAAAAGTCAAACATGATGAAAGAAGATACCAACAAGTTCGGTCATGTTAGTCAAGTTAGTTAGGAAGTTGGTTATGTGGACCATTTTGTAATGGCTTACCAAGCCTATAAATAGAATTAGAATTGTAAAGAGAATTATTACGCAGGATGATATACTTGGTAGATCATTAGATCAGATTTTTTGTAAATAAATTGATTTGTTGATGGATATATTTATGGTCTAAGGATAATAAACCAAAGAATGTTTGTCTTTTACGATGTGTTTTTGGGATTAAGATGAAGACGATGTTGAAGATGAAATTCTGTTTTCTGCTTGTTTTTTTGTGAATCTTGTGAACTGTATGAAAATGAGATCAATAAATTTATATGCTTGAATCTGAATGATGCGAAGGCTTGCAGGGTTCATTGGGTTGATATAGGTTGATGGCTTTGTTGACCCATTTTTGAGTTTATTTGAACTACATTGTTGCAATGTCTGTGTCGATCTAAGTATGAATAAGTATGACTGTGAATGTTGATAATAAGTAGGTTTGATTAAATTTGAACCATATGTTGAGAAAATGGATCTCTGAGTGATGTTGTGATAAGAGATAGTGTGAAATGCCTCTTCTTCATTATGGAAACTTGGTTCTTAGATCCCTCCCACAAACATCTTCGGTGAGACTGCACTATCTTTGCAGGTGTTGCTAGATAGGGTAAAATCTATCGGGGCCAATGTTTAGGGAGTTTGTGGTGATGAGTGTTGAAATATCTATGAACTAAACCCCTGTCAACAAGGTATGTTTCTCATGTAATTTATCCATCCTTTCATCGTCTAATGCATTTCCCATCACTTCTTTTTCTAAAAAAACCCTTGTTAGAAGTAGGAGAAATCACTCAATCAATTTGCATTGGGAATCTGCAAATTTGGTGATCTGGGTTTTGTCTACTATCCCTCAAAACCACCTCTCCATCCTAATATTCATCATTGGACTCCATTACCCATGTCCAAGAACTGATCCCTTAGTGATGTAGAACCTCTTTTTCTGGCAACCAGTTTCTTTGTGTCTGTTTTTTTTGTTTCATCTTTCATCCAAGTCAGTGTGTGGGAAGCTTAATTTGTCTCTATTAGCTTCATCCTGGGAATTTATCATTTTTTCTTAAACCCCCCCATGGTTCCTGAGTTTGATCATCTAATCGAGCACACTAATACTATATCTGATCCCAATTTCTATAAGTCACCGTGTTGTCTTACTTGAGTAAGATTTCCAATATCTATAACCACTCTTACTCAAGTACTTTCCAATTTCTTAAGTCACTGTTTTGTCTTACTTGATTAACATTTCCAATATCTCTAACCACCCCTACTCAAGTACTTTCTTAAAATTGTGGTTTATCCCTCGAATCTAGGGTTTCAAGCACTCACCTTATGTATTCTCTATCTGGAGTTTGATCTGGTGATTTTCTTTATGTATGTCCTTTCAAGATAGGTCTAGGTCTCCCCCACTTTCACTTATTCTTCTCTAGTGGCACAAAGCGAAGGAAGTCCTAACCAACATTGTTGGAGTTCATGCAACTTCAGAAGCTATTCTTATTGTCCTCCTTCGGGTGTTGAACTTGTTGTAATCATTCATCTAAACCCTAGAAAGAACAATGTAACCCTTGCGGTGAAAATACAACAATAAAAGAATAAAATAAAATTTATTATCGCTCCCCCAAGTGAAGTCAGCCCCAGTTAATTTTTGTGTGGGAAAACAGTAAAAATAGGAGGCGCCCCTCGTCATTATTACACATCACAGTAGCGTAGCAGCATAAGTGAGGTGCGCAGTTTCTAGGAGAAGTACAGCTATACAACAACTCAGAAGAAGACTGTTTTTCATGGTTTCATATTTGGAAATCATTTCCATATTTTTCTTTTCTTTCTTCATTGTACTATGATCTCATAATTATTATCTTTAGATGAAGGTTGGTGGG
Organism: Pseudotsuga menziesii; assembly: GCA_001517045.1. Classification (NCBI taxonomy): domain Eukaryota; kingdom Viridiplantae; phylum Streptophyta; class Pinopsida; order Pinales; family Pinaceae; genus Pseudotsuga; species Pseudotsuga menziesii. The sequence continues at coordinate 133,214 of LPNX010760417.1, read as the reverse complement.
TTTTCTCACTATTTGCTTTCCCAGGTGAAAAATACTTTTGTTATTGTTCTGTGCTTTGTCTATATTCTAGTGATCCTATTGATAAATGAAATTAAGATATACTTCTATAATATTTAAGAAAATATAACATGGTATCAGAGAAATACTAAAAGAAGCCATTGCTAGAACTCTATCAGCAACCTGTCGAAACTAGGGTTTCATATTTGAAGGTCTTCACTCAATTTTTTGCTGTAAAATAGCCTTGGAAATGTCGCTCTAAGGAGGCGCATATTTTGGTGAAGACAAAATTTAATTATGAGAAGTTTCCATTTTAACCTAACTTTGCAGGTGCATTACAAATTAGGGTTTCCACTTTGGACCTACTTTCTCCATAGTTTTGGCTCGAATCTACTTCTACCCAACTTGCCTCCCTAGGGATCATTTACCTATGGAGTCAATTTTCCAAAGCTCCAACTTTTATTTTTGACCTGGCCTGTGCTGGGGTCTCAAATATAGATCTGCAATCAAGATGATCAGCATGAAGGTTGAAGATCGTTTGGAAGGGGCTTCCAATTTCATCCCCTGGAAGTCTAGGATTCTTATTCTACTAGAATAAAATAACCTATTCCAGTTTGTAAAGGAAAAGTTCCTAGAACCAGAAGCCAAAGAACACAAACCTCACTGGAGAAAGGATGATACCAAAGAAAGGAGGATTTTAGTGGATTCGGTTAGAGATCACTTGGTTTCTCAGATCTTAGAAACTTTGATGGCAATAAGGATGTTCAAAACCCTAAAAAAATATTTGAACACAGTAGCATCCATGTGACTCTAACATTGAGGAATCAAATGTCAAATATGAAGATGACAAAGTCCAAGAACATTACCTCATATTTCATGAGGATCACCGAGCTCTAGGACAAGCTAAAGTCCACTGGAGACAATATTGAAGAAAAGGATCTTGTCATGATCACCTTAAATGGTCTCACACCATATTTGGAGTCTTTCATCCAAAAAATAATTTGTTGAACCAAGTTGCCGAAATTTGATAAACTATGGGAAGATTGCACTCAAGAAGAAACCAGAATTGCACCATGCCAAAGACTTCATGGTACTCAACCTGAGGAAAATCAAACATTCGTATCTCATACCAAGAAAGGAAAGGGAAGGGGAGGGAAGCCATACATTCACAAGCATCAAGATAAGAGATCAAGTCCTCCCCCAGATCAAAAGAAACAAAATAAGGATCTATCTTAGATCCAATGCTATAGGTGCAAGAAATATGGTCATTATGCTAGTAGCTGTCAAAGTTCTCAAAAAAGGAAGGATGAAGCTTCAACTACTTATCTAGAGGAATATCATCATCACAAGAAATAGAAGAATGAAGATCGTACATAATTCTTCTTCATATCAGGTACGGTTCCCACCACTAGTGATACTTTTCTCATAGATAGTGATGCATCTAGACACAAAGGCTAAGGAGGATTTTTCCTCCTAAAGTTTAGGTTTCTGATTTGGGGTTCATTTTTTTCCCTATTTAGTGACCCATTGTTTACCAAAATCTTATCCATTAGCTTCTCCATCATTTTCAACATCATTTCAAACTTTACATCATTAGCAAAAGCAACAAAGGTAGATGGCCCATCTTCTTGAACTTTCCTTGTTTCCATCTTTTTGCTGATCTTCCTACTCGCCATCGTGTTAGCTTCCACTTCCAGAGCATCTTGGAACATCACAGGTATATTGGATGAATTCCTCTCCCTTAACAACAGAGCGAAGTCACTATCAGAAGCGTCAACGTAGTACAACTTCGTAGCACCCACTAGCAGTTTGATGTCCACATGAATGGAATTGTACATCCTCATAAACCTTCCAGAGAATTCATGTACTGATTCAAAACCACCTTTCTTCAAACTATTGTACTGGGATAGGACTTGTAGGGGGCTTCTTTTATAGTCCCATATTTCCAAGAATGTAGTCTGGAAGGATGCGAACATGAGGATGGACCTAGTGGGTAGATATTTAAGCCACTTCTTAGCCTCCCTCAAGAGGCTCAACACAAACAACCTCATCTTCACATCATCATAATCTACCAACTCTAGATCCAAGAAGTCTTCAAATATGTCAACATGCTTCCAAGAGGTGAAATTTCTTTCCCCATCATAGAAGGGGACTCTTTGGGCATAGCCTTGGGGAAGGTCATGCAACATGATAGGAATCTCTAGTGGGGAGAATCTTCCAGCCATTGGTATAGGTGGGTTCGGGACAATAGGTGGGACTTGGAAGACAAATTGATTTCATACTACTGGGGGGTATGGGGATGGAAATTCTAGACAACAAGTTCCCATGTCTTTGAAGGTTCTGTCGGGGAGATTCCAATAGGTAGGATTCCAAATGGTTAGGATTCACCCTGGTATTTCTCATATCTGATTTTGACTTGGATTACGGTAGGGTACCTTTAAAGGAATCCTCTTCTATACAATCGGGGACACTACGGAATTCTTGAGTGGAATAATTTTCAAACTAAGGAACAATTAACTAATCTTTTCCCTTATTCCTCAACATCCTATTAGGATTATCCAAAATTTGAAAAACCTGGGTGTTCGGATTACCTCTGGTGTGCAGCCATTGGGAAGCCAAGATGACTTCTTGTATGTAGCTGAGAAACAACGTGGAGTCACCAAGGAAAATATACAACCTTATTCACTTGTATGAGTCTTTGTTTTCCCACATAAACCTTTTATCCTTTGAATCTTTTTCGTTCTTCCCATGGATGATCTTCAATCATGTCCTTGGCAACAACACCAGTTTTTTAGCACCCAGAATCGCACCTAAGGTTATAGGAAGGAGGATCCCGAGGTAACAAGAGAACCACTTTAAGAAAGAGAGTTGGCTCCTTCGAATCTAGAGAGGGATCTCTCACACATACATAACAAGGCTATATTTATATTGTCAGAAGATAAGTATCAAACATTGGTTGTTGGAAACAAAAGAAAGAGCTGACAAGATATGGAGTAAAAAATAACAGGAGAATAGAGCAGTTTGCATGGGAAAATGCTTACAGGAGCAAGGTAGTGCCTTGACCACTGTCATTTTAGTTGATGTTTGGTGGTAATAGCAAAAAGATGACAGTCCGCTAACATGGAGCACCACGAGGATGAATTCCACACCAGATTTGAAAGAAACATTTAGTGGATATCAGAGACAATGGAAGGAACATATGGGTATGAATTCCTATCCAGTATACACTAATTCTATGACATCAAGAGAAACATAATGTAAAGAAGCACATGAAATAACATGCACATAGACCGTAATTTGGAAACACATGTTATCAGGAATATAGCTTTTTCTGCGGACAGAAGTTGTTCCTCTAGTCTGAATGGTTCAGATCCAGAACAAATGAGTAACAACTAGGTTGAAGAATTTCCTTGGAAACTGTAGATTCCTGGAATAAAATCTCTGATGGAAGACCTATAGACCTATAAAATCACATCAAACATACAATAACATCAAAGATACCAGAAAACTATTCATACATCCATATCAGTGACTAAGGAATATGATAATACATATGTGAGATTATAACACAACAGATATATGGGAAGGAAATCAACTTTGCATTAATAAATGAATGAAATATCTTACAACCATTTTGCCTTAGTGTCGATGCACTCCTTCACAAGACTATCATCTCATCCCTGATAACTCAAACTTTCTCCTCTATGCTCTCTAGTGGATTACACCAAGATGTTAATTCAGTAGCATAACTTTACTCCTTTCTTCTCCCCTCAACCATGCAGTATGAGCCTAGTTTTATAGGGCTCAAAGGGATAGGAATGGTTGAGAAATAGGTGGGTGAGGTGGCCACAAGATCCCCAAAGCATGGATATCAAGCTTAATTGACCCAGGTGAGTAGGGATAAGGCTAGATGGGAATATTTTGTTCTAGAAGCTTCATGAAACCTCCTTTTTTCACTTTTTACCAAGGGCACCGATTATACTCCCTTATGAAAAAGTGGTGGAAGGTGAGAACCATGCCAAAAAAAAAAGGTGAAAGGTGGTGGCACTGCATGGATTCCACATAAATAGGGCAGTGTTGCAGAAGGTACCACTTATAAGCTTAAGGGTAAGAGCAGTGCTAGAGTTTTGTGTGTAGGATCAACATCTAGAGCACTATTTTTGCTTCAAACTTGGAATTGAGGGAAAATAAAGGTGTTAGAGATCTTATCACATGCTGGTGACATGATTTGGTTATAACAACACACAAAAATTCCTGTAAAATGCATATAACCAGCATTTGTCTCTGTATACAAATAAAAAGTATAACAAACACAATAGTCTTGCAAATTCAAAACTAATAAACCCTTTCTCCTTCTGTGCGGAGCATATTTAAAGTGTCTTGGGCCCCCGAGACCAACCTCCAGAAGGGCCAAAATCAGTTACAAAAATTAGAAATGAATTCTTAACCAATAGTATCATGGCCTCTCCCCAAGGGTGACATAAAATAGAATGACACAAAACAGAAAATGATGGAGGCAAGGTTTTCTGCCAGGTCCAAAAGATGTTGTGTATTCAAGCTCCCCGCTCACCTAATTTTCTCATAGTTGTATCATGGGTTCTGGTTGCTGTTAGATTCCGTCATCCTTGGAATAGCGTTTGCTCGAACTTGCTCTAGTTTTCGATCATTTTCCATTGGTTAGCCGTCAGTTTCTCCATTTAAACCACTTCTTCTACCAGCACTTCAAGCTCTAGATTTTCCAGATAGGAAGGCATTGGAAAATTAGCACACAAATCCTTGAAATCAAATAATATTTCAAAATCCCTAGACAATTTTCTAATTATGGTCATGCCTGAAAACGATTGTTGAGTTATATCTTTGAATTGTCTGTGATCCCATCTACATTCGACCAACATGTCGTTGTTAGATTTTTATCATTTAAGCAATATGATATTAGGATATTATTTGAGAGAATAACATGCACATTAATCAATCACAAGAGTCAATCGACACAAATATTTTCCTCGAGGAACCATAAAGGAGAAAACCCCGCAACTTCCTCGAAGATAGAATGAGCACTAATGGCAGCAATAAAACCCAAAGACAGAAATATGATCTCCAACAGCTATTATCTCTCTCACTTGTGTGAGCTCCACTTCTCTCACCTATGTGCTATAGATGGGTGAGTGTGTATAATAATTAGAGAGTCTCACCCTCTATTTATACTAGTTTCCAACTTGACAATTACTTACCAGGGATGACTTATCTATGAGAGTCTAATAACCCTATTTCCCCTCAACTATGGGGACTTTTCCTCCCTAATCAACAAGGAGGGTTAACCTCAACTTAATTATGGGGACTATTGCCCCGACTTATAGTGGAGCGTTAACCTTGTTGACTTTACATGACTTTATATATTAATGACTCTCCCGATAGGAACATCGAGGTACAATGAAATACAAATGATTTTCCTGATAGAAACATCGAGGTACAATATAATATAAACAAGTGAATACATTTTGAAGTTACAAATACATCAACACTCCCTCTTAACTAAGAAGGTTTTCTCTAGAAACAATTCATTAGCACAAGTATTCGTCATTAGATCATCATTACTGGAACATCATCACTAGATCATCAAAGATGGATCATCATCACTGGATCATCAAATTTGGATCATCATCACTGGATAATCATCACCAGATCATCATCATTGGATCATCACTAGATCATCATCGAAGCAGGATCATCATCAAAGATGGATCATCACTGGATCATCAAGGGATGCTTACGCTATCTCGATCAAATGGTGTTATCTCTCAATTCTACTCATCATAGGAAGTTCTATAGAGCCATCCCTTTTTCATGTTGGTTGTAGGCCTAGTCTCCATGTAGGTCTTCATAAACATAGCCATCCTTTTTTCATGCTGGATGTCCTTCCTTTCCTTTGCAAGTACTTCCCCTATAGAGCTATTCCTTTTTCATACTAGATGCAGCACCTTGCCTCTTGTAAGGATTTCCCCTATAGGGCCAGTCCTTTTTCATACTGGATGCATCACCTTGCCTCTTGCAAGGATTTCCCCTATAGAGCTAGTCATTTTTCATACTGGATGTAGTGCCTTTCCTCTTGCAAGGATTTCCCCTACAAAGTGAATCCTTTTTCATACTGGATGCAGCACCTTGCCTCTGCAAGGATTTCCACTACACATCCAGTCCTTTTTCAGACTGGATATAGTACCTTGTGTTATAGCTTATTTTACCACTCCAGGTGAATCACACTTTGTATGGCCTTCCCCTATCCTGCTGCAGACTCCTTAGACCCCATGGACCATTTTTTGTCCTTTGATGTTTCCTTGATCATCCCTAAAAACATGTGAAAAATGATACACGCGAATTTTAAACCCTTAATCGCGTATATACGTGGGTTTGACCCCTAAAACCATGTACATCGGGATGTGTGCATAATCCAAATCCTTTTGGAGTTTTCCTTGACATGGATCTAACTCACTTGACTCGTGGCCTTCCCTATGCCTTGAGATCACTCAGATTCAACCTTTCATTACCCCTTTGAAAAGATATATAAGGAACTCTATGGTACATTGAAGGCATATGAGAGAATTGAGAGCAAAGAAACTATAGTCGATTGTTGCCGGAACTTATGCTTGAGTCTGCATCCCTTTGTCCCTTGGAGCACTTTTGTGTTCTTCCCAAGATTTCCTTTTGCTTGTGAGCTTCCTATCAAGAGATGGAGGATTGAGGTGGTGGAGGCCCAAGTGGGGGATTCAGTTTCTCCGGTTCGCAGACATGCCGTCAGAGGTTGTATCTATTGTAATCTCTGATTTATATTAATAGAAATATCTTTTCCTGTCCAATAATGTGTTTGAATGAATATTTTATCCATGGGATTATTTCAAATGCTTATACATTGTTGATTATATATGCTAGAATAGATCTAACACCATGATATATAGCATGCTTGTATTGTTTACTTGTTGTTGAGGAAGTAATTTGTCAATTCAAGATAAAGTTGGAAAGCTCAACGGGGATCTACTTCAACCATCCAGAATAAGGTACGAGGTCTGATCCTTTAGTGTTAGACATTTACTTTCTATTGCATATTGGAAAAGATTGATTTCTGGAGTCAAGCTGTCTATTGTGGTACCCCAAGCCGTAGGAATTTCTCTCCACAAGACCTTGCCTCTATAAGGATTTCCACTATAGAGCCATTCCTTTTTCATATTGGATGCAGTACCTTGCCTCTGAAAGGATTTCCACTACAGAGCTAGTCCTTTTTCATATTGGATGTAGTACCTTGCCTCTACAAGGATTTCCACTACAGAGCCAATCATTTTTCATATTGGATGCAGTACCTTGCCTCTTTAAGGATTTCCACTACAGAGCTAGTACTTTTTCATACTGGATGTAGTACTTGGAACTTATATCTGACCATGGGAGGCACAGCCTGCCACCATGTTGGAAAGGCCCATGGCTTACATCTGACCATGGGAGGAATGAATCCTACCACCATGTCAGAAAGGCACAACACTTATATCTGACCATGGGAGGAACCAATCCTACCACCATGTCAGAAAGGAACAACACTTATATCTGACCATGGGAGGAACCAATCCTACCAGCATGTCAGAAGGGCACATGAACTCATCACTTCCCCTTGGAAGGAACCTCGATCTGGAGAACAGCAAGATTCTCACTAAAGTACTCAAAATTCACTTTAGCCATTTCTAGCATAGAATCACATTAGGGATGATTATGTCCAAGGATAACATTCGAGCTTCACTAGGACCGACTACATCCGAGGAAAACCTATAGGACCATTTACATCTGAGCAACCTACGAGCTTCGTCATGATTTTATGCTCAGACAACCTATCTTACCGTCTATGCTAGAACTCCCTCTTTCGAGAGATCTTGATCTGGATCACATACTGGAGCTTCAATACTCCTCTCTCGGCTGTAATCAACTCCATGTAGGACTATTCCTACTAAACCAAGAGATCACGCCTGATCTCATACTGAAGCAGCACCTCGAAGTTCTCTTCCTATCAATGGAACTGTCTTCCCAATCTGAATCCACATAACCTTCCAAGATAGTCTTCTGATTCATATCATACTTGATCACATAGTCAAATGTACCCTTCAGGTACCTCACCTTTTTAGCCATCAAGTGAGCATGTCTTAGATCTGCCAAGAACTGGCTCAATGTGTTCACATCAAATAAAATATCTGGTCTTGTATTTGTCAGGTACATCAATGACCCAATAATCTGACAATACATCATGGCATAAATTGTCTCTGATGAAGCATCACTCAATATCTTCAGTTTCGATACCATAGGTGTGGTCATGTCCTTCTAGACCATCATCCTCAACCTAATCAAGAGCTATAATTCATACTTCCCTTGCCCCAGGGATATTTCATCCACATTCTTCAACACCTCCATGCCTAGAAAGTAGTGCATCATATCTAAGTCCTTCATCTCAAACTCGGCAGCAAGTCTCCTTTTTGCAACTTTAATGAGTTCCTCTTTTCTGTTAGGAACAAGTCATCAACATATAATAGGAGCATCACTGGTCTTCTGCCTTCAACCTTGAAGCAAAGGTTGGAATCTTCTTTACTCTCAGTAAATCCTAGAGCCATCATTAATCTATCCATCTCGTCGTACCATGTCAAAAATCAGGATCTTCTGCAAGAAGTACCTCTAAAGTGGAGAATCATTCTCCCTCTTCCTTTCGTACTCTATGTATTGAAATATTATGTACTGGAATGACAAGTAGCTTCCTCTACTACTAATATTTTATGTATCCATCTAGGGTCAATGGATACCAAAATCCTCTATCTTAAACCTTTTCAAAATTTCTTCTCGCACCCATCTGTGAGCTTGTCATCCTATATAGGCTTTCATATTCAACCTTGTAGAAAAGGTTAAGATCTTCATCACTCTATGTGATCTTCAAGATCCTCATGTATGTGTTATCCCATGGGTGCCTTCTGAGCTTGTATAATGCCTTCTTTAATTTGCACACATGAGTCTTCCTGTCATGTGCCTCAACTCCTAATGGATGCAAATGTCTCTTTGTAGTCTATGCCTTCTTTCTATGAGAGGCCTCGTGCTACGAATCTTTCCTTGTATCCCTCGATGTTGTCATCTACTGCATGTTGGATTTTGTATATCTATATGGAAGATACTATGGAATTCCCTTCAGGTCTCGATATCACATCCTAGACATCATTCTTATTGAATTGGTACTCTCCTTCACTTTCTTCTTGGCTTCTTCTTCATAGCTGTAAGTTTCTGATCAATTATGTCGCTCAACGGTGTTGAGGCCTCTTGAAGTATTGTCGTAGTATTCTTCATTTTGGATTATTTCTTGAACTGTCATCACTTATTCTTCAAGAAGAGTCTCATCCTTATTTTCTCGTAGATGATTGTATGCGATCTTTCCTACAATTCAAATGCACCAGTTGTATGGTTAGAAGCATTTCATAAGGCATATTCACAATGGAAAATTCTTATGCATAAATATATAATCATGCAACTATTTTATCCAATACAACATTCATCCATATCTCATGGAAACTTTCTAGATGCCTTCCATCTCTACCAAGACATCATTGAGATTGTGTACTAGTCCAATATGTCAGCAAAGAGGTTTCATTATAGATAAGTAGAAATGGAGAGTTGTATAGCACCATGAGCTACTTTCCCATCACATGCATATTAGTAGTATACTATCATTAATGCAAACATTCTATCATGCATAATACATCAACTAAATATAAAAAAATGCATAACAAAACAATATCATGAAATGACAATTGAATACTTATATTTATTTTTTTGGTGGGTAGACTCCTAAGTTTTAGCTTCATCATCTTATTTATTCAAAAGAGTATCATTCCTTATCGAAATGCTAAGATTGATAAGAGGTTCTTCAAGAATTAAGTCGTTCATATTCCTAATCACTTGAGGGATCTTCTTTGAATCATGAAAGCTACATCTTCAGTTGCTCCCATATTCTTTTCTCTTATTATGAGTCGAGATTCATCTTGCATGCACTGCTCCCATATTTTGATGACAGTAATCACTTCCTTCTATCACACATTCCTCGAATGAATGAATCATGTGATCCTGGGAGGCCATTCAAGGTTGTTATAGAAATATCTTATTCTTCTTCGATTGCTTTGTCATAGCATCGAACACTGCCTTTTGGTGTCTTCAAGGATGAAACATGAGCGATGAGATGACCTTTAATATAATCTACAATGATTCTCTTCGCTCTATCCTTGGCCTCATCTCCCTCTATCTCCTAAACCTTTCTTACTGAAATAGTGATCCAAGTAAATTTCTTCAAGGATCACATAGTTCCTATACTTCTATATTATTCCCTTCAAATAACTTGGTCAAGGAATCAAACATATCTTTAGGTGTATTAAGGGAAGACACTTTTGGTATAAGGTGATGGAACCAACAATAATCCTCTTGGCCTTGACCAAGTTCTTCGTTATCTGTATCTCCCTCTGGAACTGGAACCTCTCCATTTATGTAGGTGTCCAATTCATTTTCTTTAAGAACCAATGAAATCCTATACTACTATGCTTGGAATTTTTTAGCTTCACCAATCTTGTCATCAAGCTGGTGTGATAGGTCATTTTGAAATAAGAACCTCAACTGTAAATAGAAAAAGATTAGATCTTATCGATTTGAGATGTCTGTCCTAGTTCTGGAGCTCGCTGATCTAGGGTTTGTAAGAGAAACCCTAATTTTTAAAAAAATGGAATATTTAAGATCTGATTGGATAGAAATATGGGCCACTTCAAGGAAATCTATCCAATGTACTACTTTTCTGAAAACACTAGAGGGAATCTCCCAAAACAGGAAGCCTTATTTTTCCAATTTCATCTGTAGAAATGCTTGATATTGTTTCTGCGGTATCTCCAAAAGAACTTCTCCTCTTTGTCTAAAATTTCATATTGAGGTGGAATCCTATGACCTATTTGCACCACCACATGTTTTAGTAGAATTAGTTTCATCAAATGGAACTTATGAGAGTTTTCCCAAGGTGACTTATTTCAAGACTATTTAGCATAGTGAACTTGTACGGACTTTCACGTGTTCCTGTTTCATCATTAGGGTATGAAACTTTTAACATGGAAATTTTAGTTTGTGTCCTATCTGGAAGATCTTGAAAATTTTCATTTGGACTTTCGTATCCCAAGATATAGCAATTATCCCTAGGTTTTATGTTTATGGATGAATCCTGGAAGAGGCTGGAACCCTGATTTGGAGGAATCATATCTCCCAAAATATAGCGTATATGAGGCTGAAAGTTTCACATAGGGTACATCAATATTTTAGCTTCGGTCTATAAACATTTTGGCCCCTGATTCCTCTTCAATCACAAGATATAGAGAATGTACCAAAACTACTAGTTTTAGTATTTTATGGTTTTTCAGGCCCGAGGTCAAACTAGGGTTTGACTTTCCTAGAGTTTTGCTCAACCAAAAACTTCAACCTTGGTATATAAACTTTGATTTTGATGAGGAGATAAATCCTATGCTGGGCTCACTCAAAAATTCCTCCTCTGTAAAAAGCCCTAATTTCCAGCAGCAAAAACTGAAAATCCCCAGAATCAAATTCTTCTTCGACATAAAGATGCGCCCTTCAATGCAGAATTAGCCTAGCCTCCTTTTTCTGATGGATTGTGGAGAGAGACCCAAAAATTAAGAATCCCTAGCTTTTGTAGCTGCATAGTATTTTTTTCTCAGGTCATCTCTGATACCATGTTATATTTTTATCATTTAAGTAATATGATATTAGCAGCTTATCTGAGAGAATAACATTCACAACAATCAATCACAAGAGACAATAGACACAAAGATTTTCCTCATGGAAACCATAAAGGAGAAAACCCCGCAACTTCCTTAGAGATAGAGTGAGCACCAATTGCAGCAGTAAAACCCAAAGACAGAAAGATGATCTCCAATAGCTCTTCTCCCTCTCACTTGTGTGAGCTCCACTTCTCTCACCTATGCGGTATAGCTAGGTGAGTGTGTGTAGCAAATAGAGAGGCCCACTCCCTGTTAGGTCATGAATTTGTCTTCCTTAGCTTCATGTTTTGTTCGTGTTTTTGAAATTTGCTAATGTTTTTTATTTTAGGAAATTTTGGTATAAAGGTTAATTTTGAGTTTATGCCTTTAGGTTTTCATCATTTTTGGTTTTTTCCTATTTTTTAAAGCTTTCTTTTATAACATTTTTGCGTGGAGTTCATTTTTGAAGGGTTCTATAAGGTGTATATTGATTAATGGTTTCATCAATGACACTAAGATCAGAGATTAATCATATAAACTAAGTCTTAAAGATGGATTAGTGATCAAATGACATAAATTATATGTTTGAACTTTCTTGTAGCGCAAGAGCGAAATTAATGCACCGGCGCACTACAAGAAAGTCGCGAGTTCCCAAATGGTCATTTTTCACCCCGATTTTTTCAATGATTTCATTACTAAGGTCTTAATCACATCAATTAGCATGTTTGATACGTGTCTTGCCAGGCTAATCATGTAAACAAGTGTTTGGTCATCGTGTGAGGGAGACCGTGGCAGTTGTATGCAAATTTATGGCAAATGATGATAGTGAGTGGAACGAGGAAACATTTGTGGGAATAGGTTCCTAAGATAAATATTACAAAGGAATTGAACATCATGGTGAAGACACATTGCTGAAAACTTGGAAATTTGACAATTGAAGGAAGAATTAGGGCTTCCCAGCGGTGATAGTTAGAAGCAATCTGGAGGGTTGAAGACAGCTAGAACGTGCAATTCGACCCCTAACTTGTCAAGGAATCAACTTCCAGTGCCTGTATCAAGCTTTGAATGAGGTATCCCGCATGACCTTTCACAGGGTTTGTTAAAATTGGGGGTTTTTTCTAATAAAGCCCTATTATGTCAAAATTTTAAAGAAAGACATGAATTTACTCACTCAATACACTTTCAATGATGAGATATTAATCAAAATATCTAAATATGCATCATTTGAAGTTAGTATAGTTCAGAGCAACACTGTTGGAGATTTCTGAATCTATGATTAAGCCAAATTATCGAAAATTGGCACAAAGCATTTCCTGAACTGGTGATAGGGTAAACTGTGTAAATTTGAATACAAACATACTGTGAGAGTTCGAAGGAAAATTGACTGCCAAGACTGTGCAAATTTGAAGAAAAATAGACTGTGAAAATACTAACAGGTGCTGAAAACCATATAGAAGATGAAGAGGAGTGGAAAAACTAATAGGGCCGAGCCCACTGATCTAAATTGAATAGATAAATTTCCAGGATGTGCTGAGTTGTTTGAAAATGCAGGATGGTTGATATTTTTTAAGAAAATTGATGGAAACAATGCTGAAGCCTCTCATAAGTTTGCTCAGTGTTATGACAAAGATATTGTATCTTTTGATATTTTGAAATTCAAACTAACCATAGATTTGGTGGCTGAGGCAACAAGGGTTAAAAATGAAGGAGAACTTTGGTTTAAGAAAGTGTCATTTACCTTTAATGCACAAAGGTATCTATTGCCTAGTATTGTTCCAAATTGGGGCAAGGGTGTTCCCATCCATAACTTCAGAGCTGAATGGGTAGAACCTATCAAGGTTTTACAAAGTTATATTACATGTGAAGGAAGGTATGCCTTCGTTTTCAAATACCATTTCAGGTTCCTTCAACACCTTAGTAGTGAATCAAAGATGAATCTGCCTTTCTTCTTGTTAAAGAGCCTACAGAAGATGTCTAGTAGAATCAAAGAACACCAAGATCATACTAGACAGTCCATTTTTCACCATGGACTAATTAAACTCATTATCAACAGTGTTTTGTAAAAAGAAGGGAAAACTTGGGAATATTTCCTTTTTTGGTCAGGGTTTCAGAGTAGTTAAGAAGAACAATCTAATAGAAAGCAAGTTGATAAAGGATAGACCTTGATTAGAAAACTAAGACAAAAAACAAAGGTTAAAAATGAAGACAGTATCCAATTAAAGGAAGTTGCAGAGCCTGCAAAAGAAGATTGTGAATCTAAACAACATCTAGATGACAGTGAGAACAAAGCTTTGTAGTCTGTTAATAAGGAGACTCAGTCTGCTTAGGATGATGCACCAGTAGAGACATTTGTTGATGATAAGATTGTACTTACAGAGAAGGTTTTAGTTGATGAAGAGGACACTAAAGTCAAAAAACAAAGTCCAATTACAATTTTGTCAGAAGATGAAACATACCTGTTTGAGGAGGATAAGATTCATGTTATTGATGAAACTAAGGTGGGCGCTAAAAAGGGATTTCACAGTTAGGAAGATAGGGTAGCAGTACCAAAGAAAAAGAAGCTAAAAGTCATGGAATTTTCCTCTATCATCCATCAGGCTAAAACTTTAAAAATGGTAGGAGAACTTGCTCCTGGGTGGAGACCAAAGACTAGACCCAGAAACAAGCTCAGGATGAATATGAAGAAATTACTAAACCCTAAATTGAATAAAGAAGGGATAACTATGATTGATGACTCCTCCTCTGATGAAAAACTGGATGTTGAAAAGAGTGACAGCAAAGGGAAAAAACCAATGAAATCAGAAAAAGAATCTACCCTCACTCAGACTAAACTATCTAATGTATTTTTAGAGATACGAGGCCAAATGTTAAAGGAGCAACAAGAAGGTGAGATAGAGGTTTCTCACTTAGAAAACAAGTTGATGGTTGATGAAAATGTTCTTGGTGAAAGTGAGACTAAAGAAAACTTAAGTTTTCATGAGACTCCTATAGAGTTGATGCCAGAAGATGAAGAAATCTATAGGAGACTTAACATTCCATGGCTTCCCCATGAGATGCGAAGTACAACAGGAAATAAAACATTTAATTCAGAGAAATAAAATTTATAGAGAACTATAAAGCAGTATAAACATCAGGTAGAATATATGCAAGAGACAAATGATGGTTTGGTTATGGCCAATAGAAGACTCAGAGAAGATCTAGATGAGGTGAATAGCCACCACCAGGAGCTAATTGTAGTCTCGAAGGAGGCATTGAAAAGAAAAATAAATATAGAATCATAGTTTACAATGTTAAAATAGACCATCGAAGAGCTACAGCAACAAAATGAAGACCTCACTAGAAAGATGGAAGAGATGGAAGCAGAGCAACTGAAGGCTAGGAGAAAGGCCGAAGCCTTAGAGGGGATAGCTTTGTTAGTAGAGGCAGCTAAAGATCTATGAGGCTTGTTAACAAAATCAGTTATTTGTTATGTTTTGAAGAATATTTCATTTTTGTAATTATTATTTTGATAAAACCATTTCGATAAGTAGGCTGAAAAATAAGTTAGGGTTTAGTCTTTAACTGATTTTTGGAGGATAGTATTAAGGGATGTCACAAAGAGGACTAAGGGTTCGACTTTTTGGTTGGCTAGAGGAGGTATCCTAACTTGTTCATAAGCTAATTAAATGATTCTTATGTGTATTTGAAGAACTGATTATGAAATATATGCTCCATTTTACCCTTCAATTTGTTCTTTGGCTTCATTTATAGCTTGTTTAGTTACTCAGTTGGTAATTTCATTGCTGGTTTAAAGTTTTTATGCTTGTATTGCTTGCCATTTGTGGATGAACTTCAGTGATATTTTCTATTGGATACATGGTTATTATGGCATGCATCTCAGTTTTTCTATGCTTGTGATTTAGTTCTTATTTTGGTTATGAATGCATTCCCTCTTGTCACCAAACTTCACAACCAGAAAACCTTAAAAAAAACCTAAAAACACAGTTTTGTCTTATTGAAATATTTGAGATTATGTTGGCTTGTTTTCTTGTAGTCTGGAAACAATTTCTGGCATAAACTTCTTTGGCGCCGTTTCCAGGAAATGAAGTTAAAAAAATATTTTTTCCTGGGATACTTATCATTTCACTGGTTTTAAGAGGTGAACTTAAACCAACATATCTCTAAGACTACTTTTCACCAGTTTGTCACAGTGGCTACTAGGGGAATTGGAACTAGAAACGGACCTATTTCACCTTTGTAGCTGGGTGTTTCAGACCCAGAACAGATATTGAAGACAGCAAGGAATATTAGAAGGTCTCAGTCATTACTAGCCCTATGTGACCTTGACCAGTTGGATGGTTCATCACCTTCATCTATTTTGAGAAAAGAAGAAGAAACTTCACCTTGGTTAAAGCCTATAATTCCTGTCAATAACATTCAAGTTTTCACTGATCCTCAATCTTTTAGAAAAGCTAAAACAGTATCTCCTGGTAAGATACATCTATTTCATTTGAAAGTAGGTAAAACTCCTTTTCATCCAAGTTCCAGCCAAATCCTTCCCTCACCAAAGTCAGTCAACCTTAAAATGGCAGCCCAAAATTAGCATATAGACATGATGGACCGAATGGTTGCATCCAAATATGCACCATTGGTTTTGCGTCACCGTTTGAATGCACTGTCTGGAGGTGACTATTAGAAATACCTGCCTAGGTTTAATGGACAGGGTGAAACTATAGCTAAAGAGCACTGGGAAGCTTTTCTCAGATATGCTGATAACCAGAACATTCAAGCTAAGGACATATGGATGAGAATGTTTTTGCAAAGCCTTAATGGAGATGTCAGAAAATGGTTTAGGGAGCTTCATGCTAATTCAATCACCATCATTGAAGAGCTTCAGGACCTATTCATGAGACAATGGGGTGACACCAAAGACCATACTTATTATATAACTGAGTTTGGAGCCCTTAGGAGAAAGAAGGATGAAACCATTGTAGAATTTTCAAAGATATTTAATAAAATGTACAGCAGAATTCCTGCAGAAATAAAACCTTCAGAAACATCTGCAAAAATTACATATGCAAATGCTTTTGATCATGAATTTTCCTTACTACTAAGAGAAAGAAGACATGTTTCTTTACTGAACATGCAAGATGCAACATTGGAGGTGGAGTCTAACATATTGGCTTCCAATAGATTGAAGAAGGAAACAACTCAGCAGATGTATGACAGGAAAGGAAAGAAGGAAGCAGCTCCAAAAGGTTCAACATCTCATTCTGCAGAAGGGAAAATTGATGAGATGGCCAAGTTGGTGAAGATTTTGACTGCAAAATTAAACAAGTTATAACTAGAAATAAATTCCAGCAAGCCTGTTCAAGAAGGTGAAAGAAACCATAACAATCAGAACCAATTCAAAAGACAATTTGCTCCTCGTTTCATACCTAGAGAACGAAGAAATAATGATATTCAATGAGAAATGAGAGAGACTTAGGATCAAAGGGTACCTCCACCTCTTCAGAACAATGTTTTTGAAGAAGAAGAGATTGCTAAAGAAGTGCTATTTGAAGACATAGATCAATATATGAACTATTTTGGAGAAAGGTTGACAGAAGGTTTTGTCACTGAAGGAGAGTTTTTAAATGCAGAATATAATGATGCTGATATGTTTGAAACAGATGATGATTTAAGTCTAAAAATGACTGTTGTAACTGCTGATGTCTATCAAAATGAACCCAAGAAGACTGTGAATTTGAGGTTAGGCCCAAAACAAGTAGTACACAACCCAAAGAAGAAGGTATTTGTACCTACTAAGCAGCAATCTGATCATGTGGTGGAGAAAAAAAAAATTCTAGAAAAGCAAAAGAAGAACATGGAGGTTGAAGAGGTAAATAAAACTGTGCAAAATTTTAATCTGGAAAATGAATTAGGAAAATTAAATATTCCTGTGCCTTTAACTGAACTAGTGAAAAATCCTTCGTATAAAGAATCGGTTCTTAAAATGATCAGTTCAACAAACAATCAGCCTATTTCTGATACAGTGAATTCGCAAGAAGAAAATCCTAAGATTTTTATTGGATCAACCTTGGCTGAAAAAACTGAGAATGAAGCAGGTGCTTCACCTCCATTTTAAATTGCTCTGACAGTCCATGAACAAATGATACATAATTGTTTGTTAGATTCAGGAGCATCACACAATTTAATGCCAAAGGTTGTCATGGAGGCTTTAGGTCTGAGTATAACCAAACCCTATCATGATCTGTATGCATTTGCTTCATGAGCTGTAAAGTGTTTAGGTGTGATTAAAGACATGGTTGTCAGTTTGGCTCAATTACCAATGAAAAGTGTAATCATGGATGTGGTGGTAGCTGATATTACACCTAAATTTGGGTTACTTCTCTCTAGGTCCTGGGCAAAGAAAGTTGGTGGAACTTTACAAATGGATTTATCATATGCTACTATTCTTGTGTTTGGAGAAGAAAACAGAAGGCTGTATAGAGAGCTCCAGTTTTCCTATATTGTAACAGATGACAAGAACCCTACCAACCATCCTATGTATGTTGTTGATAAGGATCTGGGTACTTGCATGTTACATTTTAGTGATGATGACAATACTGCTAGTTTGTTACAGGTTGAAAAGAAATAGCCAGTTAAATGCCGCAAAGAACAGGAAGATGAGCTTTTGAAATTATACTTTGATGGATCATCTTGCAAAGAAGGTGCTGGAGCAGGGGTTCTTCTCATATCCCCTGGGGGTGAAACAGTAAAGATGATGTATGAGTTAGAATTCATTACTACAAAAAATACTGCTGAATATGAAGCTTTGCTGTTGGGATAGAAGGTTGCCAAGGATTTAGCTATTCAACAGATTTCTGCATATGGCGACTCTGAATTAGCTGTTCAGCAGGTGAGGAACAACTATCAAGTGAAACAGGATTTGTTGAAATTCTATCGAAATGAGGTATGGGACATCATTGAGAATTATTTTGTATCTTTTAACATTACCTATATTCCAAGATACCATAATCAGACTGCAGATTCATTGACCTTAGCTGCTACACATTTTAGAATTCCCAAAACTACACAGTTGAGCTATCCCATTAAGGTTAGGTATAGACCATCTGTACCTGATAATGTAAAGCAGTGGAGAGTGTTTGAATATGACATTGAAATTAAAAGTTTTTTGTATCTTACACATGAGTTTTCTAATTCCCTGATTGATCAAGAGGAAGATGATGAGGATGGAGATGTGGAAGATGAAATAGTTGGACACAAAATTATTGAACTAAAAAGTAATTTCATCCCAAAAGGTTTGGTACCTTTTGAAAGGATATTTTCGAAAGATGATACACCCCTAAAACCTGTTGTACAGTCTTCAAAAGAGAATGTGGTCGATTGTAACATTGGCTCTGCAGAACATCCTAGAATGGTGAAAATTTCGAAAGCACTTACAGCTGAACAGAGAAACAGGTACATAAAATTGTTAAAGGAACATGTTGATGTCTTTGCATGGTATTATGAATAATTAAGAACATATGATACTGGAATTATACAACATAAAGTCTCTTTAAAACTGAATGTTAAACCTTTTCATCAAAAATTAAGGAGGATTAATCCAGCTTTGTTTCCTGTTATTGAAAAAGAAGTGAAGAAATTATTAGATGCCAAGATCATAGTTCCTCTCAGGTACTCTTCATGGGTGGCTAATCTGGTTCCTATTAGGAAAAAGAATGGAGAAATCAGATTGTGTGTTGACTTTAGAAACTTGAGCAGACTTCACTAAAGGATAATTATCCTCTGCCTAAAATTGAACAAATATTGCAGAAAGTTGTTAGGGCACAGAGGATTTCTATGGTTGATGGTTTCTTAGGATACAATCATATTTTAATGCATTCTGATGATAAGGAGAAAGCAACTTTTACCACTCCATGGGGAACTTTCATGTATGATAAGATGCCTTTTGGTTTAATGAACGCTGGTGCAAATTTTTAGAGAGCTATGGATATAGCTTTTGTTGGGGAAAAGGACAAGTTTGTGGTAATTTACTTAGATGATATTACTGTCTTTTCACAATCAGATGATGAACATCTAAAACATTTGAAACAAACTTTCTTAAAATGCAGAAAATTTGGTTTGTCCTTGAATCCAAAGAAGTCACACTTTGCTGTACAGGAAGGCAAATTACTGGATCATTTAGTTTCTATTGATGGTATAAGGATTGACCCTGAAAGGGTAAAAGCAATATTGCAGATAAGTCTGCCAAGAAGTAAAAAGGATGTCCAATCTTTCATTGGTAAGCCCAACTTTCTGCATTGGTTTATACCAGACTTTGCTCAGACTATCAAGTAAATTGCAACCATGCTAAAAAAGGATTAAGAAGTCAAATGGACCACGGAAGGAAAGAATGCATTTTAAAAAATCAAAATGGCTCTTACTGAAGCCCCTGTATTAGTAAGTCCAGATTTCACCAGAGAATTTCTAACATTCTAATTTGCATCTAAGGATACACTAGCAGCTATTCTATTGCAGAAGAATAAGGATGGTATTGAGCAACCTATTGCATTCTTCAGCAAAACTCTCAGAGATTCTGAATTGAAATACAACATCTTATAAAAACGGGCCTATTCTTTGGTGAAAGCTTTGAAATTTTTAAGAATATATGTTTTGCATTCTAAATTTATTTCATATGTGCCTAATGCTGCTGTAAAAGATGTTTTGACACAGCTTGAAAGTGAGGGGAAAAGAGGCAGGTGGATTTCTAAAATCATGGAGTATGATGTAGATATTTGACCTACCAAACTAGTCAAGGGACAAGGTTTAGCCAAGCTACTGGTTGAATCAAATTGCCAAGCTTTAGGATTGCATGTGATGGTAGAAGAGCTAGCTCAGGAAGAAAATCAAGCAGAGTTGGAGAAAGAGAAGATTACTATTATTCAACATCCACATGGTATGTAGAAATTGTGTATTTTCTATTGTATTTGCAATGTCCTGAGCATTTAGATAGAAACGTTGCTATATATTTGAAGCTAAGAACTACTAAGTACTATTTAGTGAAACAACAGTTATTCTGGAAGGACCCAGGAGGTATTCTACTCAGATGCTTAGATAAACATGAAATTGAAGGAGTGATTTCTAAATCTCATGAGGGTGCTTGTGGAGGTCACAGGGACTGGAAGGCAACAGCATACAAGATTTTAAGAGCTGGGTACTATTGGCCCTCTTTATTTGCAGATGTATATCAGTAGGTAAGAGCTTTCATCCCTTGTCAGAAGTTTGTTGGCAAACAAAAATTGTTGTCAATACCTTTAAAATCAATTGCAGTAAGTGCTCCTTTCTAGCAATGGGGTATGGACTTTATAGGAGAGATAAGTCCATCTTCTTCAGGACAACACAGGTGGATTTTGACTACAACAGACTTCTTTACCAAATGGGTGGAAGCTATCCCTATTAGGAATGCCATAGATAAGGTGATTATGAAATTTATTGAAGAAAATATCCTCAGTAAGTTTGGGTGTCCTCAAAAAATAGTGACAGATAATGCAAAAGCTTTTAAGTCTAAGGCAATGGAAGCATTTTGTGAAAAGAATGGTATCTTGTTGAAACATTCAACTCCTTACTATCCCCAAGGTAATGGTTTAGCTGAGTCCTCAAATAAAAATATCATGCAGAGTATCAGAAAATTGCTAAAGAATAATAAGAGATCATGGGATTCTATGTTGAATTATGCATTATGGGCTGATAGAATAACATTCAAGCAAGCAATTGGAACTTCTCCTTTCCAATTATTATATGGTATAGATGCATTTTTTCCTATTCAGTTGGGCATTCCAGTGATGAAGTTTCTTTAGAATTATCAGGAAGAACCTAATGATATGCAGAGAAGGATTTATGAGATGATAGAGTTGCAGTAGATCAGAGAAAGAGTGGAAGAAAAGGCACATTTATACAGATTGAAGATAAAAGATAGATTTTATAGGAAAATAAAAAACAACACTTTCTCAATTGGTGACATGGTTCTAAGGTGGGATGCCAGGAAAGAGAAAAAAGGGAAACATGGAAAATTCGACAACCTCTAGTTTGGTCCTTTCCTAGTATGGGTGTGTGCAAGAAGTTGAGGGTCTCTTTTGGCACATTAGATGCAAAACAAAACTGAAAAAACAAGCATCCATCAACTTGCATGGATATTTTGAGACACTTACACAATGAATCTTGCGATCAGTAAGAAACAAGAAATGTAGGAAATTGAATGACCTTTCCAAATATATATATATATTTTTCTATTGAAAATGATGTTAACTATCTAAAGTTAGATAAATTTTAATGGGCACTTTTTATTTTTTGGACAAATTATAAGGTATATGTTTTTGTGGGTGCAGCGTGTGAGTGTCTAAATGATGGAATAAACTTACGAAAACTGGTATACATATAGAGAACATATAGGACTAGTGCACGACTATTTTTCCAATAATAAAAATAATATTTTTAATTTTTTTTTTAATTATCTAAGAGATCAAAACTCGAAAACATTATGTCAATTATGGGTGAAGCATTTGAATATCTTAATGCAATTATTTGGAAATGGGTTTTTTATAGCATGTAGAGGTTGGTGTTATTTAGTGCACCATACAAATTGTTTTTAAATGGTTAAGAAACGAAAGAGATATGGATGAAATACTACCAGTGTGTTTTTTGAGTTGAGGAGCGATGACAGAAGATAAATAAGAAAAAAATAGAAAAAATTATGTATTCTTGTTAAAATTCACATATTTAGAATCTGCAAAAAAAACCATATCTGTTTCTAAAATCTCATAAAAAATGGAGCTATACAGCATAATCAGATGAACCGCTAAACACGAGCATATTGAAAATTTGGATATAATGCTAAATTTGCCATGGTTTATCATACTCCAAGGCATAGGCATGTTGAATCCGAAGCAAAGTACAAAGCAGACACATAGGCATAGGAATTCCTTGAAAGCATGGGTGGAGGCTCGGCCTTATCATTTGAAGGGAACAAATTTTTGAATTTAAACAATACGCGAGCACGATTTAACTAAACAAAACACGTGCGCGTTATATAAAAACAAAACACGAGCGCGTTATTTGCATACAAATTGCGTGCATGTTTTGTAAAACCAAAAATAGCGTTCATCATCATTTTCATCTTCTTCATCATCTTCAACTTCATCATCATCATCATCATCATTAACATGATCATCATATTCAACTTCATCATCATCAACATCATGAACATGATCATCACCATCGTCATCATCAACATCATCATCATCATCACCTTCCTCACCATATTCATCATCATCATCAACATGATCATCATCTTCATTACCTTCATATTCATCTTCATCATCATCATCATCATCATCACCTTCCTCATCATCATCATCATCATCACCGTCACCATCATCATTATCCTCATCCTCATCCTCATCATCATTATCATCATCCTCATCCTCATTGTCATCATCAGCTTCATCATCACCATCATCATCAACATGATCATCATCATCACCATCAACATCATGAACATCATCATCACCATCGTCGTCGTCATCATCATGAACATCATCATCATCACCATCGTTGTCATCATCATCATCATCCCCCTCATCATCATCATCACCTTCCTCATCATCAACATCACCATCACCATCATCATCATCAACAACATCGCCATGATCATCATTATCATCTTCATCATGTCCATCTTCATCATCATCATCTTCACCATCATCACCTTCATCATCACCATCGTCATCATCACCATCGTCATCATCATCATCATCACCATTGCCATCATTGCCATCATCATCATCATCATCATCATCACCATCAACATCAACATCATGAACATCGTCATCATCATCCTCATCATCATCACCATCAACATCATGAACATCATCATCATCATCATCATCAAGATCATCATCATTCATCATCATCATCCTCATAATCATCATCATCATCCTCATCATCATCACCTTCATCATCATCATCATCATCATCATACTCATCATCATCATCTCCAACAACATCATGAACATCATCATCATCGTCGTCATCATCATCCTCATCCTCATCCTCATCATCATCATCACCGTCAACATCATGAACATCATCATCATCATCCTCATCATCATCATCACCTTCATCATCATCATTATCATCATCATCAACAACATGATCATCATCATCACCATCATCATCACCATCATCTTCAACTTCATCATCATCATCATCATCAACATGATCATCATCATCACCATCAACACCATGAACATCATCATCACCATCGTCGTCATCAACATCATCATCATCATCACCTTCGTCATCATCTTCATCATCATCACCATTGTCATCATCATCATCATCATCATCATCATCAACATGATCATCATCGTCATTATCTTCATATTCATCTTCATCATCATCATCATCATCATCATCACCATGATCATTGATCATCGATCGTCATCATCAACATCGCCATGTTCATCATCATCAACATCATGAACATCATCATCATCATCATCCTTATCATAATCATCACCATCAACATCATCATCATCACCATCATCTTCATCATCATCACCATCAACATCATGAACATCATCATCATTCATCATCATCATCATCATCATCACCTTCATCATCATCATCATCATTCATCATCATTCATCATCATCGTCAACATCATGAACATCATCATCATCATCCTCATCATTATCACCATCAACATCAACATCATCATCCTCATCATCATCCTCATCATGAACATCATGAACATCATGAACATCATGAACATCATCATCATCCTCATCATCATCATCACCATCATCATCATGAACATCATCATCATCATCCTCATCATCATCATCACCTTCATCATCGTCATCATCATCATCATCATCATCACCGTTAACATCATGAACATCATCATCATCATCCTTATCCTCATCCTCATCCTCATCATCATCATCATTCATCATCATCATCGTCATCACCTTCATCATCGTCGTCATCATCATCATCATTCATCATCACCATCAACACTGTGAACATCATCATCGTCATCATCATGATCATCATCATCCTCATCATCATCACCATCAACATCATCCTCATCATCAACATCATCAACATCATCAACATCATCAACATCAACATCATGAACATCATTATCATCATCCTCATCATCATCATCACCTTCATCATCATCGTCATCCTCATCCTCATCATCATCATCATCAACATCATGGACATCATCATCACCTTCCTCATCCTCATCCTTATCCTCATCATCATCATCACCTTGAACATCATCATCATCACCATCAACATGATCAACATCATCACCATCAACATCGTGAACATCATCATCATCACCATCAACATCATGAACATCATCATCATCATCCTCATCATCACCATCAACATCAACATCATGAACATCATCATCATCCTCCTCCTCATCATCATCACCATCAACATCATGAACATCATCATCATCATCATCACCATAAACATCATGAACATCATCATCATCCTCACCATGAACATCACCTTCATCATCATCATCCTCATCATCATCATCATCATCATCATTCATCACCATCAACATCATGAACATCATCATCATCATCCTCACTATCAACATCATGAATGTCATCATCATTCATCATCATCATCACCTTCATCATCATCATCATCATCCTCATCTTCATCATCATCATCACCATCAACATCATCAACATCATCCTCATCATCATCATCCTCATCATCATCCTCACCTTCATCATCATCATCATTATCAACATCATGAACATCATCATCATCATCATCCTCACCATCAACATCATGAACATCATCATCATCACCATCAACATCATGAGCATCATCATCATCATCCTCACCATGACCATCAACATCATCACCATCAACATCATGAACATCATCATCATCATCCTCATCATCGTCATCACCTTCATCATCATCATCATCCTCATCATCATCATCATCACCATCAACATCATGAACATCATCATCACCTTCCTCATCGTCATCCTCATCCTCATCATCATCATCACCTTGAACATCATCATCATCATCATCAACATAATCATCATCATCACCATCAACATCGTGAACATCATCATCATCACTATCAACATCAACATCATGAACATAATCATCATCCTCACCATGAACATCACGTTCATCATCATCATCCTCATCATCATCATCCGCACCATCAATTTCATGAACATCATCATCATCACCTTCATCATCATGAACATCCTCATCATCATCATCACCATCATCATCATGAACATCATCATCATCATCCTCATCATCATCATCACCTTCATCATCGTCATCATCATCATCATCATCTTCATCACCGTCAACATCATGAACATCATCATCCTCATCCTCATCATCATCATCATTGATCATCATCATCATCCTCATCATCATCATCACCTTCATCATCGTCATCATCATCATCATCATCTTCATCACCGTCAACATCATGAACATCATCATCCTCATCCTCA
This sequence comes from Pseudotsuga menziesii, assembly GCA_001517045.1. Classification (NCBI taxonomy): domain Eukaryota; kingdom Viridiplantae; phylum Streptophyta; class Pinopsida; order Pinales; family Pinaceae; genus Pseudotsuga; species Pseudotsuga menziesii. The sequence continues at coordinate 106,861 of LPNX010760417.1, read as the reverse complement.
TCATCATCATCATTGATCATCATCATCATCATCACCTTCATCATCGTCATCATCATCATCATTATCATTCATCATCATTCATCATCACCATCAACATCGTGAACATCATCATCATCATACTCATCATCATCACCATCAACATCATCATCATCCTCATCATCATCCTTATCATCAACATCATGAACATCATGGACATCATCATCATCATCATCCTCCTCATCATCATCACCATCATCATCATGAACATCATCATCATCATCCGCATCATCATCATCACCTTCATCATTGTCATCATCATCATCATCATCATCATCATCACCCTCAACATCATGAACATCATCATCATCATCCTCATCCTCAACACCTTCATCATCATCATCATCATCATCATCATCACCTTCATCATCGTCATCATCATTCATCATCATTCATCATCACCATCGTCATCCTCATCATCATCACCATCATCATCATCATCATCATCATCATCCTCATCATCATGAACATCATGAACATCATGGACATCATCATCATCCTCATCATCATCATCCTCATCAACATCATCATCGTCATCATGAACATCATGAACATCCTCATCATCCTCATCACCGTCAACATCATCCTCATCGTCATCATCATCCTCACCTTCATCATCATCATCATCATGATCACCTTCATCATCGTCATCATCATCATCGTCATCCATCATCCTCATCATCATCATCCTCATCAACATCATCATCGTCATCATGAACATCATGAACATCCTCATCATCCTCATCACCGTCAACATCATCCTCATCATCATCATCATCATCACCTTCATCATGGTCATCATCATCATCATCATTCATCATCACCATCAACATCGTGAACATCATCATCATCATCCTCATCATCATCACCATCAACATCATCATCATCATCATCATCCTCATCATCAACATCATGAACATCATGAACATCACCATCATCCTCATCATCATCATCATCCTCATCATCATCCTCATCATCCTCATCATCATCAGTCATCATGCCCATCAACATCGTGAACATCATCATCATCATCGTCATCATCATGACCATCAACATCATCATCATCATGCTCATCATCAACATCATGAACATCATGAACATCCTCATCATCCTCATCACCATCAACATCATCCTCATCATCATCATCACCTTCATCCTCGTCCTCCTCATCATCATCGTTCATCATCATCATCCTCCTCATCATCATCACCTTCATCATCCTCATCATCATCATCATCAACATCATGAACATCATGAAAATCATGAACATCATCATCATCCTCATCATCAACATCACGAACATCATCATCATCATCATCATCATCACCTTCATCATCGTCATCATCATCATCATCATCATTCATCATCATTCATCATCACCATCAACATCGTGAACATCATCATCATCGTCCTCATCATCATCACCATCAACATCATCATCATCATCATCATCCTCATCATCATTCTCATCATGAACATCATGAACATCATGGACATCATCATCATCCTCATCCTCATCATCACCATCATCATCATGAACATCATCATCATCATCCTCATCATCATCATCACCTTCATCATTGTCATCATCATCATCATCATCATCATTACCCTCACCATCATGAACATCATCATCATCATCCTCATCCTCATCCTCATCCTCATCATCATGATCACCTTCATCATCATCATCATTATCATCACCTTCATCGTCGTCATCATCATTCATCATCATTCATGATCACCATCAACATCGTGAACATCACCATCGTCATCCTCATCATCATCACCATCAACATCATCATCATCATCATCATCATCAACATCATGGACATCATCATCATCCTCATCATCATCATCCTCATCAACATCATCATCATCATGAACATCCTCATCATCATCATCACTGTCAACATCATCCTCATCATCATCGTCATCCTCACCTTCGTCATCATCATCATCATCATCATCACCTTCATCATCGTCATCATCATCATCATCATCCATCATCATTCATCATCTCCATCAGCATCGTGAACATCATCATCATCATCCTCATCATCATCGCCATCAACATCATCATCATCATCATCATCCTCATCATCAACATCATGAACATCATGAACATCACCATCATCCTCATCATCATCATCATCCTCATCCTCATCATCCTCATCATCATCAGTCATCATGCCCATCGACATCGTGAACATCATCCTCATCATCCTCATCATCATCACCATCAACATCATCATCATCATCCTCATCATCAACATCATGAACATCATGAACATCCTCATCATCCTCATCATCAACATCATGAACATCATGAACATCCTCATCATCCTCATCACCATCAACATCATCCTCATCATCATCATCACCTTCATCCTCCTCCTCCTCCTCATCATCATTCATCATCATCATCCTCATCATCATCATCATTTTCATCATCCTCATCATCATCATCATGAACATCATGAACATCATGAACATCATCATCATCCTCATCATCATCATGATCATCATAAACATCACGAACATCATCATCATCATCATCATCATCTTCATCATCGTCATCATCATCATCATCATTCATCATCACCATCAACATAAAAAACAA